>JADWQK010002112.1:0-530749 GCA_017933935.1 Sesamia nonagrioides | reverse complement strand
CAATTCACAGCAGCAACCTTGTGTTTGGGCTTGATTAATTTGTATTGATAAGAACTTTACACCTAGATGGGTTCTGACTGTCATAAGAGCTCTGATGATGAAGACAAAGGCCAGTTCCGGGAACTCCTCAACGGTTTGCAGTAGCTACTTTGTGTTTGGTTTTAATTCATTTATATCGATGAGAACTTTGCACCCATTGGGTTAAAATATTGGTCTGCAGTACCTAAATCTGATGATTAAGACCATAGGCAGTCGAGAGAATTCTTCAAAATTACGGGTAAAAATTAAAGTAAACAAAATTACGTCATTTCCCGACTATATTTGCGTCAGCTTCCAGTCTGACCGGATGTAACTGAATACATAGTACCTACTTTTCACAACTAAAAAGTGTAAAATAAAAACTTTTTTACAAAAAAACAACCGACTTCTAAAAACCACTACAAAGTGAAAAATAACTAATTCCGGAAGTCGGTGTCAAAAACTAATACCTATACAAAAACCAAAGACACCGACTTCCGAAATTAGTTATTTTTCACTTTGTAGTGGTTTTTAGAAGTCGGTTGTTTTTTTGTAAAAAAGTTTTTTTTTCTCTTGTATTACTGTACCTACATAGTATTGTATAAACTAATATGTTTTTTTCTAAATGAACAGATAGCTGTGCTGCTGGGAGTTTTTCCGCCACTTCTTCCCAGCGAAAGCACTAAGGACTGTCGATGGGTGGGCATTTTGGGGGACTGTCTTATGCAATCATCATCATCAACCCCTTTTTTATCATCGCACTGCTGGGCACAGGTCTTCTCTCATACAGAGAAGGATTGAGCGTAATCACCACGCTTGCTCAATGCGGGTTGGCGATTTCAGACTTAAGGTCCAGGTTTCTTCAAGATGTTTTCCTTCACCTTCAGTCATTGGTATCCAAGGTATACTTAGAAAGTACATATAACTTTAGAAAAGTTACATTGGTACTTGCCTGACCTGGAATCGAACCCGCGCACTCATACTTGAGAGGCTGGTGTTTTAACCACTACGCCACTACGACATACATACGACTCGACACGACATATCTATATTCTTATGTAATATTGACGTTCAAAAAGTGCTGATTCTCAGCCTAATTTGAATAAATGACTTTTGATTTTGATTGTATATAATAGTATCATGTTTTTACTTATTTACATTTCTATTTTAATGATGTTTTAATAATTTTTTTGCTTTACTGGTTTTTTGGTGTAGTTAGTTACCATATGGTCAATAATTTCATTGTTGTAGTATTTTCTTGTGTTCATTACTATACATAGTATTGTATAAAGTCATGTGTATTTTTTTTTTTATTAAACAGACAGCTGTGCTTCTGGGGAGTTTGTTCCGTCACTTCTTCCCAGCGAAAGCACTAGGAAGTGGCGAAAGGCGGACGTTTAATATTGACGTTCAAGTGCTGATTCTCAGCCTAATTTGAATAAAATATTTTTGATTTGTTTTTTGATTGGAAGTCGTGGTGGCCTAGTGGTTAAAACACCAGCCTCTCAAGTATGAGTGCGCGGGTTCAATTCCAGGTCAGGCAAGTACTTACCAATGTAACTTTTCTAAAGTTATATGTACTTTCTAAATATATCTTGGACACCAATGACTGAAGGTGAAGGAAAACATCTTGAGGAAACCTGGACTTTGAGTCTGAAATCGCCAACCCGAATTGAGCAAGCGTGGTGATTACGCTCAATCCTTCTCTGTATGAGAGGAGACCTGTGCCCAGCAGTGGGACGATAAATAGGTTGATGATGATGATTTTTGATTTTGGAATAAATAATTAATTAAAAATAAAGTGCTTTTATTCCTATACTACAATTTCAATCAGTATTGCGCCTGAAATAACTTGTAAATATCTGAAACTAGCGGAAAATGGTTTTAATTATATAAATAATCGATAATGAAATATTTATCGTAAGCCATCCTGGACAACACTAGTTTTCACTCAAACTTTGTCATTTACGCACACATGTGTATATATTTTTTTGACTCAGTATCGAGTCGTTTATGTGTATCTTTTACTTCCTATATCTATGATTAAATCAGCTGATAGGATAGTTTTTTGAGTTTTGTCCACATTGCGCTTTTTTGTGTAGTTAGCGAATAAATTAATTTTTGCTTTAAAATCCTATTGGGTTATAAAAGTATAGCAATTATAAACGGTCTGTAGTGAAAAGAAACTGCATATTTTTTTAATAATCAGGAAAAAGCCGACGAAAAATTCCACCACTGGGGGGTTCAGAATCATGTACATCATCCATGGTACTCGTTTGTACGTCGATGTCAGATAGACTCTTTATACAATATGTAAAGAAAACCCTGTCCGACCCATAAGGATAATAAAGGTTAGGTAAACACATGACCAAATAACATATGAAATTTTACATAATCATAGTAACAATACTAGTGAATTTTGAAATAATCTTTTTTTCCCGCGAATTATTTCAACTTCCCCAAAATTTGGTAATCAACATATATTTGGCGGTATAATTCTGAGCGAATAGTGATGCGACCGCGTGCCGCGTGCCCTGCCGCTCTTCGCCCGCGCCTGTATGACCTACCGCACATGTTTTAAGTTACCTCTTTTTGCGAAATAATATTTATTTTTTTAGGGGGATTTCTTTTTAAGTTTAGCCCGGCTTTTTAGGCATTATTAGAATCAGTTATCGATACCTAACAATACCTTCACGGATCGGACAGGGTTTTCATAACATATTGTATTTAAAAGATGTTGCAGTGTGGTTGCCGAGTGTACATTACGGTTCACAACGGATCATAGTGTCCTAGGCCCCCCGCCGCTGCAGGCGTGAGCGGGCAAGCGGTGAGTTGACCATATTTTTGTAGGGATAACCAGGTAACACAAGCTCACTTTGTGGTTTTTCACGATATCTTTTTGAAATTTTGTACATATATTCTTTAAATAAAAATACTGAACACGTGTGTCGGGTTTCGCATATAATTAGAAAAAAAATAAGGTTGTATACCTAATCATGTGTGTAATACATACACGCCTGCCCGCGACGTGGAGGCTCCGGGTTCGATCCCCGGCCAGGTCATGATGGAAAACGATCTTTTCCTGATTGGCCTGGATATTTATCTATATATGTATCTGTTATAAAATATAGTATCGTTGAGTTAGTATCCCATAACACAAGTCTCGAACTTACTTTGGAGCTAGCTCATCTGTGTGATTTGTCCGTATACAATATGTAAAGAAAACCCTGTCCGACCCGTAAGGATAATAAAGGTTAGGTAAACACATGGCGAAATAAAATATTAAATTTTACATAATCATCATAGTAACAATACTAATGAATTTTGAAATAATCTTTTTTTGTCGCGAATTAATTCCAACTTCCCCAAAATTTGGTATTTTTTAAAAAGTGACATCACCATTTCTGACGGAGCGAATAGCGATGCGAGGTCACGTGCCGCGTGCCCTGCCCCCCGTCACCCGCGGATGTATGCTTAACGTGTTGTCTACCGCACATGCATTAAGTTACCTCGCTTTTTCGAAATAATATTTATTTTTTAGGGGGATTTTTTTTTTAAGTTTAGACCGGCTTTGTACCCATTAGTCGAATCAGTTATCGATACCTAACAATACCTTCACGGATCGGACAGGGTTTTCTTTATATATTGTATATTTATTCATTTATTTATTTAATTACATAACTACATGAAACATTAGGTATTTGTAGTGTAGTGTGTTGGGCAAACAAAACACAAAAGATCCTGCTTTAGGTAGTTAAATAAATAAAAGTGATTTTGACTATACATGCATTTTTATTTTATTTAAACTAAATCGCTTCTACTTAAAGTAATTTTCCTGCAAAACGATTTATAACATCTTCCGCGAAAGAATCGCCCATTCTGTTTACATGTATATGTAGATACGGACGACAGCAGGCCAAGCTACCTCAAACTGTCAGATATATTGTCAGATAGGCTCAAGGTTGATTGGGAAATCAAACTTGAGCCTTAATGCTTTAGAGATAAAGTTCAAAATGCAATAAGGAAATCTGACAGATTGTAGTAGCTCAGGGGCGTAGCTACCTTGGGTGGCACCCGGGGCGGAAGTTGGTGGTGTCACCCACAGAAGAGATAAAGCCGTGGTGTCACCCTTTTTTTTTTTTTTTCGGGGTGGAAATCATAGGGATGTCCGCTGCCCTAGGGTGGGCGACGGGTCTGTCAGACTTTTACTGACTAAAACCACCCCGGTGTCTCTTCTGTCACGAGCGCGCGTGGGGCCGCGGGAGTCTAAATTCTTCCGCAGCCCCACACTCTCGTGCTGGCCCGGCTCCGCCGGGGCCTCGTCTCCGCACGGGGTAGTGGGGTGTTAAGCTACCCCGTGCATCGCCTCAGAGGCGCGCGCTGACACTCGCGCGCGCCTCCGCCTCGGGGTCCATCGAATAGGGGGCGGGGACTTCCCCATGTCCCTCGCCCCTGGACCCATTCATAGGGGCGGAAGAGGGCGTTATCCGCCCTTCTTCGGCGCCCGGTGCGTCTTCTGCGGCCCGGGAAGGGAGTTGAGATCTCTCTCTCCCGTTCCGCAGCTTCCTTCTGCGATATCACGTCCTCGCAGAAGGACACCACCGCGTCCCACGACTTTGCGCTGCTGGCCATCCTCCGCACTACTGTCGGCAGCTTCCTACTTCATTTCGTGGTGTCACCCTATGGCAAGTAAAAAATAGTACATTTTATATGATAAGGATCATTATGGATATTATTGGATCTACATATTATTTATAATACTGAAGAAATAACAATAATAACTAAGACAGAAAAGGACTTGTTATGCAATTAAAATTTCTTCTTTCTAGTTTTAATAGCTGCAAACACAGCGATAATATCATCGAAAATTATATTTTGTATTGCCTCATATTCGATGGCTAATATCCCAAGATTGCTAAGCCGCGATTGGGTCATTGTAGCCCGTAAATAGTTTTTTATTAATATTAATTTACTGAAACTCCTCTCACCTGAAGCTATATTACATAATATTAATTTATTTTAAATTATCTTACCTGCAAAATATTCGATATGAATCAATCGGCCTATTCTTTTTTTTATAAATCATGCTTGACCGCAATCCCGTGATGGTAAGCAGTGATGCAATCGTTGATGGTAAAACGCGCTAGTTGATCAGGAGCCTATTCACTCTAGCCTTGAAGACACTTAAATTGTCGTCCGACGGAAACTCTGTCCGCCACTGGCAAATTGTTCCAGTCCCTCGATGTACGCTGTATAAAAGACGAGTCGAAATGTTCGTCCGGATCGTAGTGGTGTAAACAAAGTAAGGGTGGAAACTCGCCGTACAACGCCACGGGTCGTCCGGTGATGGAACGGAGAAGGGGGAATTAAATCATGCAAATCGCTCGCACACTCTCTAAAATGCATCCTGTAGAATACCGACAGGCTGGTTACTTTTCGCCTGTGCTCCAGGCTTTGAAGACGGTTTTGTGCTAAATCTGGGTCGCCAATTAGCCTCTTCGCACGCCTCTCCACTGAATCCAAAGTAGCCAGGCGACATTTTGCAGAGCAAGCCCAAATGTGGCTGTAGTACTCCACATACGAACGGATCTGTGCTTTTTATAACATTAGAAGCTGTCCCGGTGTGAAGTACCGCCGGACCTTTACGATGACGCCAAGTTTCCTCAGCAGCCACCTTGGCCGTGGACCGAATGAACGGCCCAAAGTTAAGGTTCGACAAAATCTCTGTTGAGGTTGAATTTGATTATTGTCTCTGGCAGCTAACTTTTATAAGCAAAAATATTTTAAGTTTGGAAGATTACGGAGACAGGAGAAAAAGATTCATTGTTTTATGTGATCATTGTTTGTTTCGGCAGCATCAATAGTAGCAAGACTGCAGTCAATCGATAATGTTTGATATATAATATTGTAATGTTTTTTTTTTATAGAGTGTTTGAAAGTTGGGCTTAATATATTAAAAATTATGAAGTGCTTATAATGGTGTATTAATTGATTTTGGAGTTATTTAAAATTTAAAGGATCCCAGAAGGTACTGTCTGCACTCAAATTACTATTTATTCATAACTACAACAATCTCAACTTCCAAATGCTCAAGGCGGTCGGTGCAATCCAAGGATACATTCCGAAAAGTAGAAGCCAAAGTGAACGGGCTTCTTTTGGCAGTGAATAGACATGCTTGTGTTTTGGCAGCATTGAATGCTACAAGATCGGCTTTGCGCAATCAAAGACAGCCTCTAGTGCAACGTTCGTACGCTCTACCATAGCCTCTCTTTCGGACAGGATTGATTCCTTACTAGCCCGAGCAACTGGTGTGCACAGGTGTCTCTCCACAACTGTGCTGTCATCTGCGTACCCATAGATACCGGGCATCAGCTGATCGTTAATATGCAGCAGGAATACAGTTGCATAGAGAAAAGACCCCTGAGAAACACTGGTATTAGTCGACATGGGCTCTGATGAGCATCCGTCGACAACAACTCGGAGGGACCGTTCAGTCAGGAAGTCTTTTACCCAGCCAGTCAGGCCAGCGGAAATGCCGTACCCTGGAAGTTTACTCAAAAGGCCAGCGTGCCATACCCTGTCGAAGGCCTTCGAGACATCAAGAGAGACGTCAATCGCTACCCCATTTTTCTCGAGGGCGTCGCCCCACATGTGCGTAGCGTACACTAGTAGGTCCCCAGTTGACCGGACCGATTTCGGCGAAACCTGTACTGTCGGTCACTGAGGAGATCGTTACCTTCCAGGTATGCCAAGAGGCGCGAGTTCAACACACGCTCCATAATTTTGCAAAGTATGGAGGTGATCGAAATCGGCCGATAGTTAGTAGGATCGGCACGACGACCCTTTTTGGATACGGACTGCACGTTGGCAAGCTTTCAGGACTTGGGCACTATACCAGTCCTAAATGAGAGGCGATACAGGCGCGTCAATACAGGAGACAACTCGGGTGCACATGCCTTAAGAACAATCGCTGGTATACCATCTGGACCACTAGCCTTATTCACGTCCAGACGACACAGTGCTCTCAGGACCTCCTTGTTCCTAATGCGAACCTCAGGCATTGAAGCTCCGCAATGAGGTAAATTAGGTGGAGTAGCACTGCCAGTATCAAGACGCGAATTATGGGCAAAGAGAGATGCAAAGAGACCTGCTTTCTCTCACGCCGTATGAGCTAGTGCTCCATCAGGCTTAACCAGGGGAGGCAGTGTGGGCCAACAGAAGTTCGCCTCGACCGATTTGGCAAGGGAACAGAAAGATCTGCTAGCGGATGGCTGTGTAGAGAGCTTGTTGCCAATATGAGCAATTCAGTCGAAACGAGCCTTCTTAAGCCCCTTTTTGTAGGAGTTGGCAGCAAGATTAAAGGCTCTCTTCTTTGAGCTAACATCCGGAGCTCTGTGGTCCCGAGCCCAGGTGAAAAATACCGTGTGCCTACGCTGTTCAGCTTGAATACCGTCGGCGTTGAACTATTGGCAAGCCAAGCCACCGACGGACACAACACTGAAGGGGATAAAATACTTCATAGCTTGACGCACCACATCAGACATAGCGTTCGCACAGCTCGACGGATTGTCAAAAGAGAAGCAAACCAGCTAGCAGGGATAAGACTCATCACGATCTGTTGACTTGTATCGCCACATTCTCCGTACACCACGTGAGTCGCAATCTAGTGGTGGTCGGCCAGCGGAACACCGTGCTTCGGATCCCGCTACCCTCCACGACCAAACTCCCGACGCAACAACAATTGGCGCATTGTACCCGACACACATCGCAACAAAACTGCTCAGACCCATCCACGGCTCATCATACGGTTTCATTGAAAATTTTATTCATTGCCGGTAACATTTTTAGCGCATTTTCACTTTCGAACAAAAACCTCAGCCCGCAACTCCCTACCAAAAAATCAAAATCAAAAGTCATTTATTCAAACTAGGCTGAAAATCAGCACTTTTTGAACGTCAATATTACATAAGACAGTCCCCCAAAACGCTCACCCATCGACACTTCCTAGTGCTTTCGCTGGGAAGAAGAAGTGGCGGAAGAAACTCCCCAGCAGCACAGCTGTCTGTTCATTTAGAAAAAACACAATAGTTTATACAATACTATGTAGGTATAGTAATACAAGAGAAAAAATAATAAAAAATATACAAATATGCCAGCTAGCCACGCCAAAATACCAGAAAAGCAAAACAAAAAATAAAATATCACTGAAATGTAAAAAGTAAAAACTTATTACAAACCTAAATAAAAGCCCCTGGCATAAAGGGCGTGACAGCTCACACATTTGTGCATTGTAAAAGGCAAATTATATGAACTCATACATATAATATGTCAGTACGCTAATTCTGGAGAAGGAACACAAACATTGCCTTGAGTTAATCAGAGCGACCAGCTATCCTTATCATTCAAATAGTCATTCACAGAATAATATGCCTTTGAGCAAAGCTTGGATTTTATTTGTGCTTTAAATGCATTGTAAGGCAAGTCTAGCAAAGCAGAGGGTATCTTGTTATAAAAAGTTATACCAAGCCCAACAAAAGAGTTATGAACCTTTTGAAGTCGGTGAAAAGGGGCTCGCAGTTTGTCCTTATTTCGGGTGTTAACATTATGGATCTCACTGTTTTTGGTGTACATGTGAATATTTTGCCTAACATATAAGATGTTGGCTAAGACAAATTGCGAAGCAGCCGTGAGAATGCCAATATCTATATAGAAATCTCTTAAAGAAACTCTGTCCGTGAAAACGTGCTGTCCGAGCAATTTACCGAGCTGGTAAATTGCTCGGACAGCACGTTTTTGGAGAACAAATATATTTTGTATGTCAGCAGCTTTGCCCCACAGTAGAATACCGTAGGACATAACGCTGTGGAAATAACTGAAATAGACTAAACGAGCTGTATCAACGTCAGTGAATTGTCTTATTTTCCTGACGGCATAGGCAGCCCAACTAGGCCTTCCTGCTAGGGCTGATATGTGTGGTCCCCACTGAAGTTTGGCATCTACTGTTATTCCCAGAAAAACCGCAGAGTCCACAGTTTCAAGCACTTCTTTATCTAAAACGATATTGGGTCCCAAATTTCTAACATTTGGCAAGGCGAACTTAACACATTTCGTTTTCTTCGTACTTAGAATTAGGTTATTTGACGTAAACCAATCTGTAACTATTGAGAGTGCACTGTTTACTTCGTCAAAATCTTGTTTATTCCTGTCTACTTTAAAAATAAGAGAAGTATCATCTGCAAACAGCACAACGTCACAGATGCCCTTTAAATAAAATGGTAAAACATTAATATATACTAAAAACAAGAATGGACTCAGTATTGAGCCTTGCGGTACACCTAACTGAACTGGTAGCCCGGAAGATTTCACACCATTAATATCTACACACTGGAATCTATTATGTAAATAAGAACTAATTACGTTGAGAGCTTCATTTTGGACACCGTAATGGCGTAGTTTATGCAAAAGTGTATCATGGTGCACGCAATCAAAGGCTTTGGAGAGATCACAAAAAATTCCAATAGCATTTTGCGACCTCTCCCATGCGTTAAATATGTGTTTCAGTAGAGCAACACCCGCATCTGTAGTCGAACGACCCTTTGTAAAACCATATTGCTCACTATGTAGGAGATTATTTAAATTAAAATGTCTTAGCAACTGCTTAATATTAATTTTTAAAATATTTTGCTGAATGCAGGTAAGATTGAAATGGGTCTGAAGTTGCCAACGTCAGTTTTATTACCTGATTTAAACAATGGTATTACTTTACTACTCTTCATTAGATCAGGAAAAATCCCCAAGTCAACACATTTATTAAAATTAACAGCTAGATAGGGAGCCACAATGTCTATTATATTACTTAATATTTTAATGAATATGTCCCAGTAATCACCGGTGTTTTTAGACTTAAGTGTGTTAAAAACATTAATTAATTACAAAGAATGCCGAACACGGCTCGATTCGATAATCTTTGTGCGCTATCGTCACAATCTGTTTTTTAGCAATGGTACATGCATTTTACCAGTGTCTTTTGCGCGGTTTATTTAAAAGTTAAGCATAAGTTCCCATTTATACTTTGATTAGTATTTAAGCAAAATCCTACAAATGTCTTCCGTGATTTCCAGGGGCTGGGTAACTAAATTTAGCTGTAGTACCTACTCCACACACGAACGGACTTGCGCTTTGTATAATATTAGAAGCTGTCTCTGTGTGAACCTTTAGGATCATTGCAATAATACCCAGTTTCCTGGCCCAACCTAACTCCCAAAAGCTGAAGGTGATCGCTGCACTCCAAGGATACATTTCGAGAAGCAGGAGCCAATGTGAAAGGGCTCCTTTTGGCGGTGAACAGACACGCTTGTGTTTTGGCGGCGTTTAATGTCACAAGATTAGCTTCGCCCCAATTGGAGATTGCCTAAAGGGCGACATTAGTACGCTCTGCCATAGCCTCTCTTTCGGACCGGATAGCCTTCTTACCTCCCCGAACACTCGGCGGGTATCTCTTCACAACCGTGCTATCATCTGCATGCCCATAGATTCCGGTAATAAGTAAATCTTAATATGCAGCAGCAAGAGAGTTGCAGAGAGAATAGACCCCCGAGGAACACTTAATGGACATGGGCATCAGTCGAGAACAACTCGGATAGATTGTTCACTCAGAAAATCGTTTACTCAGCCAGTCAGACCAGCGGAAATGCCTAACGCTGGAAACTTACTCAAAAGGCCAGCGTGCCGTACCCGGTCGAAGGCCTTCGAGACATGTCAGGAGACGGCAATCGCTTCCCCATTCTTCAGGTACCAGTAGATCCCCAGACGACCAATTGCGGCGAAACCCGTACTGTCGGTCACTGAGGAGATCGTTACCTTCCAGGTATGCAAGAGGCGTGAGTTTAGTACACGCTCCATAATCTTGCAGAGTTGAGTTGTAGAGGTGATCTCTGGATCTACTGAATCGATTTTGAATATTCTTTTACCAATAGAAAACAACATTATTTTCGTTGAGAAATAAAATAAGTTGAGAAATGAAAAGACTTTTTCGTGGTAGTCGAAACTAATCACAAATAAAAATGTATACTGTTCAACGAAGTGGTTACGGGGATTATTTATTTACGACCAATTGGAAATCTTTTTATTGTTTTGAATAAAAAAAATAAGTATATTATGGTGTGGTGTCGTCATTTCAAGTACTTTTGTGAACGTGTTAACAATAAATATGTAGTTAAAAACCTTCATGCTTGATATTTTAGATTAAAAAAAAAAGATAGGGAAGCGATTGTTTTTTAATAATTGTAGTATATTTTGGTACCATAAATAACATTCATAGAATAAATTATGAACAGTCTCATGTTGAACTGGCGTTTGTGGTCTACCTACGAGAAAACATTCGATTCAAAAGAGATCCGCGAGGTATACACTTATCACACACTAATTGACAATGATCGTAATCGTTTTGACACTTCAGCCACGTTCATTGCGTTAATACGATGTTGAGTAGACGAATTTTTCAAGTCTATGACGCAATGAATAATGAATTTCCTTTAAAATCCTTCCGATTTTCATTGAAAGTCATCATCATCATCTCAGCGTATAATCCCGGTCGCATCCGCGGCTGTCGCATTGGAGCCCGGGGTCCGCTTTCTTACAAAAACGCCTCCATTTCGCACGTTCTCTGGCATCCCGTGGTGTGAGATTGTTGGCACGCATGTCATCTCTTACAACGTCAAGCCAGCACTTCTTTGGTCTACCACGCTTGTTCCGGCCCGGCGGAGGCGCCATGGCGAGACATTTGTTACCCACGTAACATGCCGGTTTACGTAAGACCTGACCGTACCAGCGCAGACGACTCTCTTGCAGTTTGTCTGCTATGTCACGGACACGGAGACTGCCAAGGATACGGGAGTTCCTGATGCGGTCTTTCCGCCGATTTTCATTGAAAGTGTGTTACATAATAGGCTATTTGAGAGATTTATAATTTCTATCTTCAATTACTTGGTTGCGGTTAAGAAGTTCACCAAAAGTATTTTTTATTTTATTTTATATATGTATTTCGTAAGAAACATGCAAATAAAAATTCAAAATTCAATTAAGCCGCCGAAACGTTTTGTTCAGCAATATGGCGTCGCGCCTTGTAAGTGACGTCACAAGACGATATAAACGATTTTCGCTTCCGCAGTGGTGTTTGTATTTATCTGTTATTTGTTGTTGTACCGGGTTGTACAAATACATCGATAAAACACCTGAGAACGCAGAACAACAACAAGCGTATGACGTCATCGTGACATTAACCAATCCGGATCGTTTTACAATATGTGGCGCGAGGTACAAAAAGTCAAACATATTTTTGTGTTTTTGGATATATTAATTGTTATTATTTTATTAAAACTCATGTAAATAACATAAAGAACCCTCATTTTATGCATTTAAAGAAAATAATCATAAAAATTATGGCTGTATTGAGCCTTTTCATCGGTGCCAGATTGATTAATCGATAGGTATATCGAAGTGCTAAAGTAGTGAAGTGTCTGCTTGAAAACGCCATACCGGCTGCGATTTTCTTGTCTACGAACTAAATTAATTTTAAGTTCAGTGCACCATTTCCTTTCTATTTCATCAAGAAGAGGACGGAAGATAAATTCTTAGTTTAGACCTGTCAAATTAGTCCGCTCCTGACGTAAATTGACGTATTTTTGGTCGCCATGTTTATAATCTCTCTCTCTCGTCAAAACTGTCTATGGGCATGGGGACCCATCTAGTACAACAGACTCTCAGTTCTTATCAAAAGATAATAGATGGCAGCATAGGTTGCGGTTTAAAACTTAGCAACGATTTTAAACCCCTTACGTGCAGTTTATAGCCTTTTTAATTTTTTTAACATTTTGAATTTACTTATTCAATGCTACTCCGTATATTTACACGTATAAATAACGTAATTAAATAAAACAGTAAAATGGGCTCAGTAGTGAAAATAATTTTTATTTTACACCCGGGACAATAGATGGCAGAGTACTCAATTAATCCTGTCATAACATATTTTTTTTAGGTTAAGATAAGATGTCTTCTAACCATTATATTGCTGTTATCTTCTTTTAGAATGCGTATTTCTCGATACACGACGCATGGATGTATATATGACAATGTAGACAAGACATATATGGCGGTAGTGGCCGGCCGGTCAAGCGCTCCCTGGTGGCCCTCTAGTGATCTCTTTAAGAAACTTTTTTTGCTCGACCGTCTGCCCGAATTGAGCTGGACTCATTTTGTTGTTCACCTTAAGGTATCTGTATGGAGTATTCTGTAATCTGTGCTATGGGGTGTGTAATTTGACAGGATTAAACTAAAATGTTATCTTCTATCACTTTCTCAGTAAAATAGAAAAAATAAGATGCACATAACCTAAAATTACTTTAGTTTTAGGTACTCGATGGTAAGCCATAATATCGGCTGCCAGCAGAAGTTACCACCCACCAGACAAAGTATTGCCGCCAAGCGATTCGTCGTGTTCCGGCTAGATGTCTGATGAAGCCATACGGAGGACGGGTCTGAGCAGTTGCGTTGCGATATGTGCCGGGTACGATGCACCAAATGTTGTTGTATCGGGAGTTTGATCGTGGAGGGTCTCCAGATCAATCTACCTCTGGCGTAGCATCGTGTCGTGTTGTTGGGTTTAACATTGCATCACCTCAACTGCCGTCTTCCTTCCTATTCACTGAAATTTTTTGAGTGAATAGGCTTAATAAGCTAGTGCGCTTTACCATCAACGATTGCATCACTGTTTACCATCAGGCGGGATTGCAGTCAAGCACTAGTTTATAAGTATTAAAAAAAAAAAAAAAGTTACCACCCACCAGACAAAGTATTGCCGCCAAGCGATTCGTCGTGTTCCGGCTTGATGTCTGGTGAAACCATACGGAGGACGGGTCTGAGCAGTTGCGTTGCGATGTGTGCCGGGTACGATGCACCAAATGTTGTTGTATCGGGAGTTTCGTCGTGGAGGGTCTCCAGATCAATCTACCTCTGGCGTAGCATCGTGTCGTGTTTTTGGGTTTAACATTCATCATCATCATCATCATCAGCCCCTACTCGTCCACTGCTGGACATAGGCCTCCTTCATGGCACGCCAACAAGCTCGATCCTGAGCAGTTCTCCGCCAGCCACTACCAGCCACCTTTTTGATGTCGTCGCTCCATCTAGCCCAAGGGCGTCCCACGCTACGTTTGCCGAGACGCGGTCTCCACTCGAGGACTCGTTTACCCCAACGGTTGTCGGTTCTGCGGCATATGTGACCAGCCCATTGCCACTTCAGCCATTATTTATTTATTGGTTTAACATTGCATCACCTCAACTGCCGTCTTCCTTCCTATTCACTAATTTACACACTATTCACTATTTTTCCAGTGAATAGGCTTAATAAACTGGAGCGCTTTACCATCAACGATTGCATAACTGCCTACCATTCATAAAAAAATAAAGAAAAACCAAAAGAATCGGCGCCATTTGGTACCTATATTTAAAATGAAAATAAGTACTGTTTAATTAGGCATATTAAAACAATAATATACCATAATAGACCTAACTAGATTTCCGTAAACATAATTATACAACGTGTAACAAAAAGGGTATATACATAACAAGAGCATGGCATCTTTACACAATATCAATCGATATTGGAAGGGTTTTTTAATCCTATTTCTTTATTTTAGGAAGTTATGAGGAAAAACACCGCCTGTGATAGGCTACTACCATACTAGGCGCACAGAATTATTGAAGACATTTATCGGATTTTGCCAAGTAATGTGACGTGTAACGAGTAGTTATTAACGTATGTAGTGTAGTGCCACGTTCGTTATGATTTTAAGAAACACACGAAACCGAAAATTTGGTATCAATTTTTGAGTATTTTATTTTGAGTTGAAACCCTTCCCATATCGTTTGATATCATCTAAAGATGCCATGCCCTTGGTATGTATATACACTTTATGTTACACGTTGTATAAAAAATCACATCGGTGCTTTCAATCAAATAAGCAAAATAATACAAATTAACTAAAGTTATCGACAAAGCCAGTAATTGATTATTTTGTTCATTAAAATGACAGGTTTATATGTGTACAATCAAATCAATTTCGAAACGGTTCGCGAGCTGTTTAAATCGGCACTAGTCGAAAAATAACGTCTAACATGTTTAGTGTAATATGTTAAATCGAGATTTAGTTATAAATGTCGCAAAGGATCATCTGCTGTGTCGTATTTGTCACACTTCTGTGGGGTGGGGTATGTACCGTTTTATTATATTTACGCGGACGACAGCAAGTTAGGTTACCCGAAACTAGGGTTGTAACGGAGCTTTGCCTCCGCTTCCGTTACTGCGGAAGTTCCGCAAGAAATCGTATCTTTGCTTCCGCCTCCGCCTCCGCACAATTTTTGCAGAGTTATAACGGAGGTTTGTTTACGTATTTATTTATTTTATTTTTTTTTTTTTTATAAATTATAAACCAGCGCTTGACCGCAATCCTGCCTGATGGCAAGCAGTGACGCAATCGTTGATGGTAAAGCGCACTAGTTTATTAAGAGCCTATTCACTCTAGCCTTGAAGACACTCAAATTGTAGTCCGACGGAAACACCGCCGCGGGCAAATTGTTCCAGTCCCTCGATGTATGCGGTATAAAGGAGGAGGCGAAGCGCTTCGTCCGGATCGTAATGGTTTTAACAACGTAAGGGTGGAAACCAGCCGTACGACGGGTCGTCCGCTGGTGGAACGGAGATGGGGGAATTAAATCATGCAATTCCCTCGCACACTCCCCGAAATGCATCCTATAGAACACCGAAAGGCTGGCTACTCTACGCCTGTGCTCTAGGCTTTGGAGACCAACTCGAGTTAGATCAGGGTCACCAATCAGCCTCTTTGCACGTCTCTCCACTGAATCCAAAGTGGCCAGGTGACACTTGGCAGCACCAGCCCAAATGTGGCTGCAGTACTCCACACACGAACGGACCTGTGCTTTGTATAACATTAGAAGCTGCCCAGGTGTGAAGTACTGCCGGACCTTTGCGATAACGCCAAGTTTCCTGGCAGCCACCCTGGCCTTGGACTCAATGAACCGCCCAAAGTTAAGGTTCGAGGAAATCTCAACTCCCAAGAGCTGAAGGCGGTCGGAACACTCCAAGGACACATTCCGAAAAGTAGGGGCCAAGGTGAACGGGCTCCTTTTGGCAGTGAAAAGACACGCCTGTGTTTTGGCGGCATTGAATGCTACAAGATTGGCATTGCCCCATTCGGAGACTGCCTGCAGTGCAACACTCGTTCGCTCAACCATGGCCTCTCTTTCGGACCGGATTGATTCCTACTAGCCCGAGCATCCGGCAGGTATCTCTCTACAACTGTGCTGTCATCTGCATACCCATAGATACCGGGCATCAGCAGATCGTTAATATGCAGCAGAAACAGAGTTGCAGAGAGAACAGATCCCTGAGGAACACCGGCATTAGTTGACATGGGCTCAGAAGAGCATCCGTCGACAACAACTCGGAGGGACCGTTCAGTCAGGAAGTCTTTTACCCAGCCAGTCAGGCTAGGGGAAATGCCGTACGCTGGAAGCTTACTCAAAAGGCCAGCGTGCCAGACCCGGTCGAAGGCCTTCGAGACATCAAGGGAGACAGCAATCGCTTCCCCATTCTTCTCGAGGGCCTCGCCCCACAAGTTATAAAATAAATAACGCGCAAGCTGCGACGCTCGACAACCGTCCGGCCGCGTTTGAGCGCGAAATGGTCAAGAATCAACTAGTGCGAGGCGGGAATGCGGCAAACACAATTTATTTCTCCTTAATTTTCAGTACAAGGTAATTTTTTTTTAACCAAGTATATTACTATTAATGTACGTATTTAAAATAAAAATTTTGTTGTAATTAACCATAAATTTGATTTTTTTCTATATGATCTTTCACCTCCGCCTCCGCCTCCGTTAACCTCCGCGTCCGCGGAGGTGAGACTCGTCGCCTCCGCATCCGCCTCCGCCTCCCCTAACAAGCCTCCGTTACAACCCTACCCGAAACTGTCAAATATTCCCAATCAACTTTTAGCCTTAATGCTCTGGAGATAAAGTTGAAAATCTATTAAGGAAATTTTAAAGATTGTAGTAGCTTGATGTGCTGTCGTCTGTAGGGTTTTGTAGCAATATTTTACAAGGTGTGTTACGCTATTAGGCTGCTCTCTGAGTCCAGTAAAGCAATTGGGTTGTATTCTAAAAAATAATTTAATGTCCATCAGATTGGTTTATAAAAAATATTGAACAACTATTTTTTATTTTTTGTTCCATTCAAAAACTTAGGAAGATATATTGATTTGAAATGCCACAAGACGTCACGCCGTGGTATATTTTGTATTTCTGGTAGCAGCTAAATGGAATACATTTGGAAAGGCCTATGTCCAACAGTGCACTGTTGTAGCCTTTTTTTTTTGTTGGGATGGGAAATCATCAAATGACTTCTCCCGCTCTGGGCAGAGCGGAAGGGCGTGTCAGACTTTTACTGACTAAAACCCACCCGTGTTTCTTCACTTGCCTGTGCGACGGCCAGGGCTACGGTTTCTTGTTTAACCAACCCGCAACCCTGACCCGGGAGGCATCAGTCTTCGTGGACCCCGTCACGACGTGCTGACATTTCTTTGAGGCGCGCGTGAAACACGACGCGCCGTCGACTCGGGCCTGGTCCTTACCGAGCGGCGAGCTGCCCACTGCTCACCGCCCGCAGGCCCGCGCCTATGGTGGCTGGGAGTTTAGTGTCATCTCCCGACCAGGGCGTCTCCTGCGGCGGCTAGTGGCGTGAGGTCGCTGGGATTCCCGTTGCCTCACGCGCTCCGCCTCCTCCTTTGCCAGCATCACTGCTTCGCAGAAGGAGGTGACGGCCTGCCATGCACTCTCGCTCCGGACCATGGCCTGGACCAGGGTCGGACGTGAGAGATCGCCGCCGATCGCCGCTACGAGGACACGGCAGTGCTCTACCCAAGCCGGGCAGTGCTCCACCGTATGCTCCACCGTGTCCTCAGGGCGATCCACACAATGGTGACACCCTGGCGTTTCCTCCCACCTTATACGAAACAGGAACCTCCCGAAACAACCGTGTCCGATGAGGACCTGCGTCAGGCGGAAGGTGAGGGCGCCGTGGCGCCTCTCTAGCCACTTCTCAAAGAGGGGACTTACCGCCGCTATTGTGGCGTGCCCAGCACTGGGTTGCGACAATCGCACTCTCCATGTCGCCATGAGATCCCGCCGGAGCTCTGTCCGCCGTACCGCGATTTCTCGCGGCAGCGGAGTTATAACCCGGCGTTTTGTCTCCTCTCGCCACTCCCACATGTGGGCAAGGACTTTGGCCTCCAGATCCCATCCGCCGCCGCCGCCTTAGCGGAGACCGTGCGGTATCCCCGGATCAGGCGAACGGCCATGACCCTCTGGGATGCGGTAAGGCATCGGGCAGGTCGCTTCCTTAACGACCGCGCCCACACTGGTGCCCCGTAAAGGGCCATGGACCGCACGGCTCCCGCGTGGAGCCTCCGGCAGTAGGAGTTTGGTCCCCCTAGATAGGGGAGGAGCCGCCTTAGGGCAGCCCCGGCCCGTTCCACTCTGGGAGCTAAACGTCGGAAGTGCTGTCGAAGACAAGTCCCAGGTACTTCATCGTCGACCCAACGCCGATGTGAACCCCTCCTACCGTTATGTGGGAACCCTACGATGGCGCATTCCGAGGACCATGAAAGCACATGGTCTTGGACTTCTGTAGGGCCACCTCTAGTCCCAATTGCCGGATCCTGTTAACGATTGTCGCAACCCCGAGGGTCGCTGCGTCAGGCGCCGCCTGGTGCGACCTTCCTTGTGCCAGGACTAGCGTGTCGTCAGCGTAACAGACTACCCTGACGCCGATAGTGAGGTCAGCGTGCAGCACCCAGTCGTACCCGATGTTCCACAGATGCGGTCCCAGGACCGATCCCTGTGGAACACCGCACGACATCTCTCGCCGATTCCACACTCCTTGGCGACCGGGGTAGATTATGGCCCTGTCCGTCAAATAGGCCTCGACCACTCGACAGAGATAGGTCGGCATCCAGTGATACCGGAATGCCTCCCTGATGCAACTCCAGGGAGCACTGTTGTAGCCTTACATATATTATAACGCATCATGCAATTCAAGCAAGCATATGCAAGCGATACTTTAAAAAACCTAGAAGAACCTGCCTAGGAGATGGGTTTTCTAGAAGTAAACGTGATTGTCATTATAACCTGCAGGGGAATTGCGTAACACATTATTAGTAGCAATGGGTTTCATTTTGACAGTTCAACAAAATTCATCGCGTTATTTACGTTGTTGAGCAGATACGTTTTCGAACATAGCGAGCAATGGAATAGCAATGCTTCAAAATGAATCCAACTGATAGTAAATGTGTTTAAGCAATTAGGGTGCTGGCCATAATACGCATTCCAGTATTATGAAACGCTGTTTTGATCATTTTCCACCACACCAGGACTCATTATTCAATTCACAGACACAGCCTTCAACTCTAACCCTATTACTATAACTATTGCGAAAATTCCAACAGGTACACACAGATGATGCAGAAAAAGTGCGTGGCATGTTCAAATCTAATATGACCCGCCATGACTTTTCACATCTCCTCCAATCCCTGATCAAGCTGAATGAGAAACGACTCAACATTCTCAACGAGCTGTACCGACTAGAAGACATCGGAGTCTTTAGCGAGATGCTGAGATCTGGTGATAAGAAAACCGGGAATGGGAACCCAAACAACCTGCTTTTAGTTGTTATGTCTAAGGTAAGTTGATTAAAGTTTTATGGCCAAAGTAGATAGAAAAACTCCTCCGTCTTATTGTGTTTTGTCGATCCAAGATCTATACTTTTACCATAGAGTACTGTAACATTTATTGACTTTTATATAAAGTATTCAGCAACTTGACATTTGAAAGGTTTTAAAGATTTTGACATAAAAAAGAATGAATGAATAATGTAAGTTCACCCACCGCTGTCACCATTTAGTGAAACACACGCTAGTTGGTTGAACACTCCTTTATTTACTTATACCCTCACACTATAACAATAACGGCATTAGATCTACCGACACTCATACTAATATGCTATACTTAAATTCAAACTTTTTATTTTGATTTAAAAAACTTTTCTTATTACCTTGGAATTTGTTTAATTTTTCGAATAATCGACTAGTTACGCACACTTGAATTGAATTTAAATAAAAAAAAACTTGAAAACGTTCACTGTCCCTTAAATAGTTTTAAATATGGTAACATTATTTTACATTGAACTGTCAAATTATTGAATACAATTATGAAGTTTAACAGCATTTTCAGATGAAGTAACTTTTTCTTGGTTACTAACTTCCGCAACGTTATCATCATTGTCTTCTGCCAGGTTAACTCGATTACCTTCCTTAAATCATCTTCATCCTGAATATCATTTATGATTTCTTGCGGCAAAGAGGAAGTCGAAAGTCGTACTCTGGGTTCCATTCCAGATAATGCCTTGTATGGCGATTTTTTTATCCCTGAATGGTAGGCGCGGTTTTTCATGAATTGAACTTCTGACCATTTGGTTGAAACGTTGTCCTTCATCCAAGAGCCTACAATATTTCAGTTACCTTCGACTCCGCTGTTTAGACTAGGCCATACTAGTTTATCCTAGAGTGTGCGTATTTATATCAGGATCAACTAGTTTGGCCTAGCCTAAACTAGTCCATCCTATCGGGCTTACGACAAATTAGTTTGGACTAGCCTAAACTGGTTTATCCTATCGCGTATAGGAAGAACTAGTTTAGCCTAGGCAAAACTAGTTTGTCTTGAAATCGGGTTTGGCCAGTAACATGTATATGTTATACTACTAGTACTAAAGAATTTCTGACGACAGCACATCAAGCTACTACAAACTGTCAATAAAGTTGAAATCCTGGTCTAGTTACTTCATCTATTGTCAAGACTATAGTTAATAATGCCCGCTTGCATAAAAAAACGCTAAAAGCGAATTTAAATTACCTATCGTTGTTTCTAGCAATCGCTTGAAGATGAAAGAGACGAACTGATACGTTTTAGATGGTACGGACGACATCAGGTCAAGCTACCCGTAACTGATAAATATAGCGATCGACCTTGAGCCTTGATACTTACACGGTGGAGCAGGGTGACATAATGGGCGGTCTTATCGCTAAGAGCGATCTTTTACAGACAACCTTTGGATGGAATACAAAGGGGAAGGCGAGATAAATAATAATATAAGATTGATTAGGTCTCACCATAGGTTATTTATATATTTTTCAATGACAGTGTTATGTCGACATCTGGGACAATTTACAAAGATATTTTGTTTTACATAAACATAGATAAATAAAAATAAAATTATTTAACTCTTACAAACGAAACACACAGACTCAAAATGACGCTCCTTTATAAATTCTAAAGTAGGTTATATTTTCCAGAATGAAAATGACCCGTCGCGGAGAAAAAACGGCTTTCAACTCGTGGATTCAGTCTCGTCACTCAATGCTGGAAATAACAACAATCATCCCAAACTAGAATTTGTTTTAGACCCATCTGGTTACTTTGCTCAAAACATTCGCAATGAAAATGTATTAGAATCAATCTTTGGAAATTTTCCCCAAGTTGGATCGGCAATAACACATCTAGACGACGATGAATTTAAAAAAATCTTTAGGTTTAAATTTAATAAAACAGGCCTTAGAGCTGAAGTAAAACATAACGGTAATGTATTGAGAGCTGTAAATAGTCTTAAAGTAAATGAAGACGGGAAATATAATAACGAACATAGTAGATTTAAAATAATAGACAATAAGGGAACATATCCCAATGCAATTGAAGAACTTCAAGGTGACGATGACAGCAAAGATCCTCAAACTGTTGGATTCTATAGCCACAGTAATGAATATGTTGGAACGGATTTTACAATCGAAAATAAAAAGCAGACGACCACACGGAATATTATAAAACACATGTCAACAAGTAATCGCCAGAAATCTAAGTATTCAACAACAGGTAAAAAAGAAGATGATTACGTTTATCCGTTCAGTCATAACAAAATGGACCCAAATATACAATATACTAAAATGATTAGTGATATTTCTATTAAAAAGTATTATGAGATTAACCTTAATACTCCTGAAACAGATAAATATACTCCAAAAGTTAAAGTACAGAATAATCAACAAAACGATAAACTGAGGACTAAATTGATTCAAATAGAAGACAAATTATCTAATCCTAAAAATTCTAGGCATCCTTTAGAAAGTAAGAATAAAAAAGAAAAATATTGTTCTCAGTTGTTGCGTAATATCGAGAACGCCCAAAATAGTCATTATACTAAAATGGACAATGATTTTGCTGCCGAAAAACTTCATTATGATAATCCTAATAAACATAAAGTAAATAAATATACCCCGAAGGTGAAAGTTCAGAGTAAACATCAAAATGATAAGCTAAGGACTAAACCAGTTACAATAAAACAAGTAACTACTAATAATCGCCATAAATCTAAATATCCTTTAGAGGGTAAAGATGAAGATGATTACAGTTACTCGTATAGTAATTCCAAAAATAAACCAAATATACAATTTACTAAAATTTTTAGTGATATTTCAATCAAAAAGTATCATAAAATTAGCCGTGATACTCCTAAAATAAATAAATATACCCCAAAGGTAAATGATCACCTTAATCAACAAATGGGTAAAAAGCCGATTAAACCTATTAAAACGAAAGACATATTATCCAGTAATTATAAAAATACTAAGTATCCTTTAAAAACTACTCCTTTCAGTTATAACGCTAATTACCATAATGGACAATATACTAAAATATTTAGCGATATTTCTACCGAAAAGCTGCATGGCAATAATCACAAAACAAATAAATATACCCTTAGGGGAAAAGTTCATAATAATCAACAAAAAGATAACCTGAGGACTAATGTGATTCAAATAAAAGATATATTTCCAAAGCCTGAAAATTCTAGGAATCCCTTAAATATTGAAGATGGAGGAGAAAAATATTTTTCTCGGCTTCCATTGCGTAATATCGAAAATGGCCGTAACAGTCAACATACTAAAAGGTATAGTGATATTTCTGTCGAAAATCTTTATGATAATAATCCTAATAAACCTGAAATAAATAAATATACCCCGAAAGTAAAAGTTCAGAGTAAACACTATAATGATAAGCTGACGGCTGAACCGGTTACAACGAAACACGTAATAAGTAATCGTCCAAATCCTTTAGAGGGTAAACATGAACAAGTTGAAGATGATTACAGTTCTTCGTACAGTAATTCTGAAAATGACAGCCAGTATGCTAGCTTAGATATTGATATTCCCAAGCTTCATGCTAATAATCATCAGAACATTAAAACAAATAATATATCCCCAAAGGTAGAAAGTTATCAACAAAGTACTACTACTATACGGACAACTAAACCCATCACAATTAAATATATAACAACTAATAATCATCAAAATGCTAACCATCCTTTAGAAGGCAAAGAGGAACAAGATAAAGATGATTACGGTAAATATACCAACAAAAATACTGATATTTCTATCAAAAAGCTTCGTTTTAATAATTATAATAATTCTAAAACAATTGAACGAGCAACACAGGTAATAATCCAAATAAATCGACATCCTAAATTAAATCAAAGTAAGTCTCACCTAAATAATCAGGGCAATAAGCAATCTAACATTAATGTGTCAAAAACGAGCACTCCTAAAAATAACTATAAAATAAATGGTATAGTGAAAAAGATAAGTCAAAATAACCAGCTTTTTAAAAACTATAACATAAATACTGATTACACAACTCCCATTAACCATGATCTTACATATACTAGTATTAAAGATGAATATGCAACGAAAGATACTAAACACCCTTCACTAGCTACTGAGAATGTTTATGGTAGTAACTTAGAAATGACTGAAGATGCGAAATCAGGTACTTATCCTGGTCTTGGGGATCACAAAAATGCAAGAGATAATTCCAACAAAGATAAACTGGAAACAGTTAAAGATACGCTATATGTGAATTATCCCGATTATGAGAATCACTATGATGCAGGAGAGAGTTCCAATAAAGATAAGCCGATAGTAGCTAAATATACACAATATGTAAACTATCCTGATTTTGAAGATCACAATGATGTCAGAGGTAGCTCCAATAAACATAGACTAATAATAGCTAAAGACACACAATTTGGAAACTATGCCGATTTTGAGGATCACAAAAATGATCTGAAAACAACTAATACGCTATCTAAGAATGATGCCGGCTTTAAGAATCTCAAAATTGTTAGAGATAAAGCTAATAAAGGTAATCCGGAAACAACGTTTGGGAATATTTTTCATGGTTTTGAGCATCACAAAAAAGTTATGGCGAACTTAAACAAAGACGTACCAAAAACACATAAAGAATTACGTCATAAGGATAACCCTAATATGAATTCAAAAAGAGATAATGAATATGATGGCGTTAAAATGGTTGGTAATGGTAAAAGTGACGAAGAATTTACAATTTTTATTACCAGTATGGAAAATAAAACTGCAGAGGAGGTCAAGCAACAAAATGATCCTCAGTTGCTAAATGCGTTTGATAAACCTAAGAGCAAACATATCGCAAGAAAGCCTTTCGTGAAGTGTCTCAATAAAAAAGCGTCCAAATTATGTTATAAATCTTGCACCAGTGCTTATAAAAATGTTTGTCGAAGGCTTAGATGTACATCAAGAGCCAAAAAAGCTCTGAACAGTGAATGTAAACGAAGTTGTAAGAACATTTTTAAATCGTCCTCTAGTAAATATAGTGATGAGTATAGTAGTAGTGATGAATCGGACAGTGATTACAGTTATTAAAATCTAGAGCATTCATTGTAAATTAATTACTGAAGTATTAATGAAAGAAGAGACTAAATTTTTTACTGCTGTAGTTCGCATGAGTGAAGTCCGAGGATAGTTTTCGATATGAAGCGTTTGCTGAATAGAAGAATTATATTTTGATAAAATATTTACCAGTATTTTTTTTTTTTAATTACACCAACATGATTTTTTAAATGGTTAATGGTAACAAATATTCTATGTACCTACATATACAATATGTAAAGAAAACCCTGTCCGATCCGTGAAGGTATTGTTAGGTAGCGATAACTGATTCTACTAATGCCTACAAAGCCGGGCTAAACTTAAAAAAAAAATCCCCCTAAAAAAATTAATATCAAAAAGCCAAAAGAGGTAAATTAAAACATGTAAAGAATGCCATACACGCGCGGGCGAAGAGGGGCAGGGCACGCGGCACGCGGCGGCATCGCTATTCGCTCAGAATTATACCGTCAAAAATAATGTTGTCACTTTTTAAAAACTACCAAATTTTCGGGAAGGTGGAATTAATTCGCGGGAAAAAGAGGTTATTTCAAAATTCACTAGTAGTGTTACTATGATGATTATGTAAAATTTCATATTTTATTTGGCCATGTGTTTACCTAACCTTTATTATCCTTACGGGTCGGACAGGGTTTTCTTAACATATTATATATCAAGCGAGAGGGCGCTGCGCGTGGCCTAACGTAAAGTAAAAGTGCTCCGTAATAAAAAACTCTTTAAAAATATAAATAGTGTATAAAACTTGGTACATAAACAAAACTTTCAGTAGTTATCAAGTGATAGTAATTGTGTTAGTGTTATTGTACAGAAACAGTGGAAATATAAGAAATATCTTTAAATTTGTGAGCAAAGATAAAACAATACACAAAGTGATTATTTTCAAAACAAAACAAAGTTTAACTTTCATAAAAACCCCTAATTTACAAACATTACAAAACAAATAAACGAATTATAGTAATAAAACAATAATAACAGTGAAATATTGAAAAATAAGTGCAAAAGTGACTCGTACAGTAATTTGAATTGCAACCGCCATTACCGATTGTTTATTATTTATTTTATTATAAACAAATAAAATTCACGACAAGTGGTCAATAAATTCAATTTGTTTTCTCATGTACGGCTGGCTTAGTGCATAAGCGTTCTACTTTTGCCGATCAACCAGTGTTACACGAATGTCCGCGAGTTCAAATCCCACTTGCAATATTCACTTTTCGTAAATTTCTAAATTTATAAAATAATAATTAAATACATTTGAGAAAGTAAACACAATGAACTCTAACTTGACAAGAAACAATAACAGTGCTCGCAAGATGGCGCCACTAGTAACTTGTTACAAATGTAAAAAAATGGTCAATATAAAAAATACTGCGCTATGCTCAGCCTGTAATAACAGGTATAAGCCCCGCACGATGATATTGCGATTGGCGGCCATCTTGGTGACGTAGTCGAACTCGCACCGTCGGTACCGTTCGCAAGTTCAGTCCGCGCTTACCCACTTACGCACATCGAATATTTTTGTTAGCTTTTTGTTTTTGTTATCCTGTTTTATTGTTGTTCTTGAGTTTTGTTGTTTAGTTTTGTTAACTGTTACTCGTTAAAATGAGTAAGAAATTAATTAATAGTCGTGCTCGTGAAATTATAATTAAAGTGGACAATTATTTTGTTAAAGAGAAAGAGGATTGTAAGTTAGTTCTTGAAAGTATAAACCGTGCTTTAAAAAGTGCTTCGGACATTTTAATACCGAAGCAACTGCTTACTTATTAAAAATATTTTGCAAAATTCTATCAAAGTCACGGAGTGTGTGGCATGTGCCACAGGCGTTGCAAAAAATACTGTGACGAAATTGAGACGAGAGCATGAGTCAGCAACAGCCAGTGGCAGCAAAATGAGAACTCCTACTAAAGGAAAAAGACAAAAAAAGAAATATTTCGACGGGTTTTCCTTAACAGCTTTAAGAAATATTATAGAATCAATGTGTACGGTGAGGAGAGAAATACCCACAATGCGCAAAATTTTGGCGGCTTCAAAAGTAGACCTTAATTATACTGGTAGTGAAACTACATTAAGAAAAATAATTAAATGTGATTTAGGCTACCAATTTAAACGATGCTACCAAAAAAGACTGGCCCTAATTCAAAGACCCCAAATTCAAGCGTGGAGGGCTAAATATTTACGACGTATGAAAGAAAATGACTCGCTTGGTAATAACAAAAGATCCGTTATTTATCTCGACGAAACGTGGATACATGCACACTACACGGTAGAAAAATGTTGGCAAACAGCAACCGACGGAGTGAGACGGAACGACAGCCCCGGCCGCCGATGGATAATAGTTCACGCGGGAAGTTAAAGCGGTTTTGTTGACAATGCCCTTTTAATGTTTAAAGCAGACACCAAAACGGGGGATTACTATGATCAAGTGAATGCTGAGAATTTCACCAAGTGGCTTACAGAAAAAATAGTACCCAACATACCACGCAACTCCAACATTGTGATGGACAACGCTCCTTATCACAGTTATAGGGATGAGAATAGGCCAACAAGTATGAACAATAAAAAACAGTTGATTGTTGAGACTTTCCCAACGACAGTACAAAACCTGAACTGTATTTATTAATTAAACGGCACAGACCGCCGAAAAATTATAAAATTGACAATTTATTAGCTGGCAATGGCCGTTAAGTCGCCAATGAAGTCGTTAGATTACCACCTTACAACTGCGACCTCAACCCCATTGAGTACATCTGGAACCTGGTAAAGATGAGGGTGTTAGAAAAGAATGTGGAGCAGTTGGAAAGTCGCATTGAAGCTCTGACGTTGGAGTCGTTGGCGTCAATAACTCCAGATGACTGGCGAAAGGAAGTCAATCATGTTAAACGGCTTGAAGAGGAATACCTATTGGAATAAAGATCGAATAATTGACGAGTTATTTGTCATAAATACGGCGACGACAGTGAATCGGAAACGACAGACACAGAAAACAGTTATGATTCGGAACACTATATACATTTTTTTACATATTATCCTGGTTTTATTTATAAGCTGATAGATGTAGGTAGTAATTAAAACATGACTACTACACAGTGGACTCTGGTTCAATTCCCGCTCGCAAATTAACAGAAATTTAGTTAGAAAAACATAGTATACATGTAAGAAAGATATACGAATAAGTATATTTTTCTTACGTCTACAAAAATTATTTCCTTGAAATTTTTAATAATGAAAGTTTATTTGTCAGAATATGGGTGAGTAGGTATACCTAAGAAAGAATGTTAATTATTTAATTAATATTAATTTTAATAAACATACACTCTTTTTAAAGGGTGTAATAAAATTATAAAATACAAATAAACCCTTTACCCTAATATTAATTTATACATACACTCTTTATAAATGGTGTAATAAATTTATAAAATACAAATAAACCCTTAACCCTAATATTAATTTTGCATTTAACATTCTTTTGCTAGCTGTCCTTTTGTGTGACAGATGACGTCACAACGCTGTTATTGTGACAAGGTTCCATCGCAATATCATCGTGCGGGGCTAGTATGAACTAAATTGCGATGGCTATCCCGAAGCGACATACCGTCTTAAAGACGCAGAAGCCAAAAAGAAATGGAGGTGCAAGGTTTGCATCAGAAATAAAAAATATGCCGAAACAGATATTACATCTAATATTACGGTGCGTAGAAAGCAAACCTCGATAAAATCACTATCTCCAACGCAACAAGAAGCTGAAGCTGATCTAATAAATGAAAATATGGGTGAAGAAACATTGCGCCAATCTCCAGTACAACATAGCACATTATTATTTGACTCCCATATACTTACAGAACGCGAAACATCTGATGAGTCATATAATACTCCCAAACTATCAAGAAGTGTTGACAGAACAATATCTAATTTAGTTTCAACCTCAGAAATGAAGTACACTATAGCTCAACTCACACGGAAACTTGAAAGCACCGAAAATGAACTGGGAAATCTGTTGCTCGAAAATAATGACTTGCACAAACAGATTAATAAATTAACTTTAGAAAACCAAAGTTTAAAATCTATATGCCATTCTGCTACGATTTATGACAGTCCTAAGCTCAAACAGAAGAAAACCCGTGCCCTGTCACATCAGCATAACACGTATTCTACACCAATCTCCCCATCGTCAGACAGTTACAACATTAATACCAACGACTACGGTAAAATATCACTGATGAAACAGGAGATCGTCACTCTACAACAACAATTAGAAGCCGCTGAAAGGGAGATCTCAACCCTCACTGGGCGCATTGAAGAACTTATGAGGAGTAGTTATATCTCTTGTGGAAATTTTGCTCAGGAACCAACGCACGCAACGAGTCAGAAGTCAAATAATAGTGCAAAATATCGAAACTCAACTGCTCTGAATGTACCAAATATCTACCCCGGGAAGAGGATATTCATCTTCGGATCCCAGCGTTGCGTCGGACTAGCAGCAGCCATTTCACGTTCGCGAACAAACACACAGTACGAAACATACAGCGTCGTCGCCGAAACAAAGCCGAATGCACCGTCCAGCGAAATTTTGGCCAACTGTAGAAATCGTGAATTGTCTACCGATGACAAACTTGTTATATGTATAGGGGAAAATGATCGTAACTCAAACCTCACCTTATCTCAATTGCAAATTATATTAGATATATTCAAAAATAACACTATAATTGTATTAAATGTCTTAAATAACGCGTATTTAAATGTAAATAAATTGAATTACTCCATAAAAAACATGTGTAAACAGTACAAAAAATGCCACTTTTTAAACAAAAAATGTGTGAAACTGTACGATATCTGTCATTCGGTAAACTATATTATAGATTGTTGTGATTACAGTGATAAATATTTGAATCCTAGTGAAATTCGAAAATGGTTAGCGATTAGCAAATCAAGTCTTAATGTAAACACTAGTTTTAAGGAACCTAGGAAAGGGACGATTCCCTTTTATTTTAATTGTCTTCAAAAAAATAGCCACAGGGAAAGTACAATCCCTCAACTGAAAGTAAAGAGTCCAAAAGGGACCATACCCTATTACTTTCCTGTTATAGACAAGAATAAACCATTTTTTCGAGCCCAAAGTAAATAAGGAGCACAATTTTAGAATACTCCATCAAAATATTGCTAGTATCCTATCCAAAAAAGAACTATTAGAAATAACGATTGAAGAATTAAAAGAAGTAAATAATGATCCCGATGTTATATGTCTATCTGAAACATTTATAAAAAAAGGTAACGAAAATTACGTCAAAATATATAACTATACTATGGCTTCTAACTTCTCCAGAGAAAAACAAAGAGGTGGCACTTGTATATTGGTAAAAAGGGGTTTGAATTATAAGGAGTTAACATTTGTAAAAGGTTATGCAATACAAAACACCTTTGAAGCCTGCGGTGTAGAGATAGTTTGTAATAAATTAGTAATTATATCTGTTTATAGAACACCTCAATCGGATCCAAATCAGTTTTTAACAAAATTAAATTGTCTTTTACATGATCTGCTGAGGAAATATAGATCTAAATTAAATGTAGTTGTAGCCGGCGATTTCAATATTAATACTCTAAGGAAAAGCAACATAACTAACGAATTGCATAGCCTGGCAGATAATTATAACTTGAAAATACACATTAAGGTACCTACACGTAAATTGACCTGTATTGACCACATCCTAAGCAATATTTCAAACGCCACTTCAACCGTCCTACCTCTACATCTTTCAGATCATGATACAGCACAAATGTTGAGCTTCCCCACTAAAAATAAACCGTTAAAATCAACAGCATACTATATTTTTAAAAAAGACTACAACATAGACAATATCCGAAAATTTAAGAATTGCTTGCAAAGCTTGACTTGGGCCGATATTTATCTAAATACTGATCCAAATTCCGCGTTTAATGAATTTCATGATTTGTTGTGTTTATTTTACAACCTTTGCTTTCCAAAAGTAAGAGTTAAGGTTAATAGTAATAACAAAAATGCACAAAAGTGGATAAGCAAAGGTCTAAGACAAAGTTGTAAAACTAAAAGAAAACTACGTTATCAGTATTATGAAAATAAAAATTCAACTAATAAAGCCAAATATAAAAATTATTCTTACCTGTTAAATAAATGTGTATATAGCTCAAAAAAAACCTAAATATTAATTATATTAATGCGCATGATAACAAATGTAAAGCAACATGGACTGTTATTAAAAATGAAATTAACGCTACTAGTTCCAAAGAGAATATAGAAAGCATAAAGCTCAACGATACAGTTATTACAGACCCCTTGGAAATAGCCTCTATATTCAATAACCATTACACAAACTTAACTTCTATACCAACTCAACAGAGTGCTGACCGAAACTTTAGAAGAAATAAATATTACAACTCAATGTTTCTGAAGCCATTACTAGAAAATGAGGTGCTACAAGAAATAATGTCTTTACGCAATACCAGGTCTGAAGGATATGATGAAATTAGTACTAAAATAATAAAAGCCTGCTGTAATGAGCTAATTAAGATATTAACTCACTTAATCAATATGTCATTTTTACATGGAACTTTTCCTGATAAATTGAAATTATCCATAATAAAGCCATTGTTCAAAAAGGGAGATAAGGATAATATAAATAATTATCGACCTATAACTTTAATACCGATCTTATCTAAAATTTATGAAAGGTGTATGTATAGAAGAGTGATTGATTTTTGCAATAAATTCAGAATTATAAGTGACGAACAATTTGGATTCCAAAAAACTAAATCTACAACTTTAGCTACATTCTCTCTTATGAAAGCAATACTTTCTAATGTTAACAACAATCAGATGACTACTGGACTATTTTTTGATTTATCAAAAGCCTTCGACCTGGTATCGCATGACATATTGCTAGAAAAGTTGGAAGTTATTGGAATAAGGGGACCCGCTCTACAGTGGATAATGTCATATTTGAGTAATAGGAAACAATGCGTTACTATCAATAGAATTAACAAAAATAGAGACATGACACCCTACTATTCAGAATATAGACACAATAAATACGGTGTACCACAAGGAAGTGTGCTTGGCCCCGTATTATTCCTTATATACATAAATGACATTACAGAAATAACCAAGCATAAATGTATCCTATTTGCTGATGACATATCTATTGTAGTAGCAACTGATAAAAAACAAAATACCATTGGAGATCATGAGTGTGAAATTAATAATACAATCAATAAATTAATACATTGGCTTGACATTAACCATTTAAAAATAAACCTAAACAAATCAGTCTATATACAATTCAATGATACAAATAATAATAAAAATAACATTAAACTTAATATAAATAAACTCAATGAAGTAACACATACAAAGTTCTTAGGTATAATAATAGATAAAGATATTAATTGGAAATTACATGTAGATAATGTTAGCACTCGAATTAAAAAATTTGTATACGCACTAAAGCAAGTTAAAAATGTTACCAATATGAAAACTGCTTTTATATCATATCACGCCTATGTTGAATCGATATTACGATACGGTGTTATAATGTGGGGCAATAGCACTGATATGGCTAGAGTATTCATTGCTCAAAAAAAGTGCATAAGGTCAATTTGTGGACTAACACCGGAGGATTCATGTCGACCAATGTTTAAAAGACTTGGCTTGTTACCGCTCCCATGCATTTACATTTATGAAATATGCGTGTTCGTAGTTAAGCATATACAGCTGTTTAAAACTGCAAATGAAATTTGTCCACGGATCAGACGAGATCCTTTTAGATTAGTCTGTAGTGATCTACCAAGACTGACCAAATATAATAAAAATTGTCTTGCAACATGTGTGCGGATATATAACAAGATGCCAAGTCATTTTAAAGTATTAAATATAAGATTCTTGAAGACTGCATTATATAAATGGTTAAATGAATGCAATTTTTATAGTTTAAAAGAATTTATGGATCATAAATGTTAATGCCTTAAATAGTTTACTTTAGTTCTACTTTAAAATTTTTGTGTGCTGTGTTTATCTCAGCTAAACATGCTTGTACCTACTGTATTCTTATTCAACACCTTTGTATACCATGTTTAATGCAAATAAATGATTTATTATTATTATTATATTATTGTATACGTTAGTTTTACTTATTGTTCACACACACGGGACCAGCGACACAAGCGGCATTGCATCGTCCGACACGACCGCGCGCAGTCATCCCTTTAGACTTCGGGTTACTTGTTAAAGATTATTTAAATATATAGTTTACAGTCCGCTTGCCTTTAATTTAACTCGTCAACATCTGAGCCTCAACACTTATACATATGTATAAGTAAAACTAACGTATATATGTAATGTATAAGTAAAGCTATCGTATATCTAAATGTTATAGATGATATTGATTCAGCTCGTTTACCGGTTGGTGGTTCTAGGTTTGGTTTTCACACTTAGTCCTTCCAGTGGACCATTGTACGTGGTTGCCGATTTCTTTGTCTGTGAGCAACCCTCATAGATACTCTCCCCCTGGAGAGAATGGGGGTTAGGTCAGACTCCTATTGACTAAAACCTGAGTTTTCTTGCTACGGGCAGTTGGGAGCCCGAGAGACCTATCAATACCAGATAGAAGTGGTAATCAGTTTCAAAGCGAAACCAAAGAAAAGATATGCAATAAAACTGTAAAATCGGTTATATAAGAAAAGCAACTCTAGAATTTTTGTTTACTTCAAATTAGTTTTAGTAGTTAGAGTTTTTTTTCCAATATACCTATAACTGCACTATATTAATAAATGATTTAGATTTTTTTCCTGAATCATGAAGAGTAATGTAATGCCATTATTTAAATCAGGTAATAAAAACTATGTTGGAAATTTTAGGTCCATTTCTAACTTACCTGCAGTTAGCAAAATTTTTGAAAAACGAATACTCAAGCAGTTGCTAAGACATTTTAATAGCCTCCCACATAATGAAAAATTTGGCTTCATGGTTGTTCAACTATGTATAGCCAGGGCAAAACTCCGCTGTCGCGGGAAATCACAGCACAAAGCACTGAGATCCGGCAAAATCTTATGACGATATGGAGCCCACCCCCGCCATAATAGCGGCAATAAGTCCCTCCTTGAGGAGTGCCTGGAGAGGTGCCACGGCGCCCTCGCCTATTGTCTAAAGCTGGTGCCCACCGGACATTGTAGTTTCAGGAGGTTTCTGTTCTGGATAAGGCGGGAGGAAACGCCAGGATGTCACCAATGTGTAGATCACCCTGAGGACCCGAGTGAGAATGAATGAGAGGCGTCACCTTCTTTTACAAAGCAATAATGCTCGTAAAAGAGAAGGCCGCGGGAGGGGCGATCTTTTCATTTGCCTATGGTGTGTTGTGTTTCAAGCGCGCCTCAACCGCCTCAAATCGTAACGAAGTCCAAGGACCGAAGCCCGCCAGGGCCTCTGGTTGTTCGAAAAAGATATCGTGGCCCCAGGCCCTGGGAACTGAAATAACACGGGTGGGTTTTAAAAGACGCATCCTTTCGCTATGCCCAGTGCTGCAGAAGTCGTTTAATGTTTTTCGATCCAAAAAAGGACCTTTGAATTTTCCATATACAAATTTTCCCAGGGTCCTGTTGATGCGAAGAATATCGTAAAGAAATACCAATTACTGCTAGATGATGGAGAGATTCAACTAGCAGCAGACACAGAACCGGCGAGTGACGATAACGTAATATATAAACTACTAGGACTTGTCAATTTAGAGGTGAGATTTATTTACTTGCTTACAACCGTATTCATTTGCTTTCAACCGTAAAGTTGATTCTTATAGAGTGTATCAGCCAGACAGATTCTACACAATTGCACAACTGACGACCTTTCGCGAAAGGTGAACCCTTTCGCGAAAGGTCGTCAATTACACTAGGATCGCGGAAGTCATGGCGCGCGTCCCGACCGGCTAGAGCGAGGGTGCCTATAAATCTCACCCCGGAAGCACGTCTGGCCCATGTGCGTGGGAGCGTGTGAAACCATAGCGTACCGCCTAGTGCAGTCCACGTGCTGTAAATTGGCGCGCTCTCTACACTGACCAATCATACGCCACGGCCTCCCTCGATCAACGCATCAGCATCGAGGACGCCCGATTGGTCACCCCACTATTGTTTAGAGATAGCTAGTGTATTTAAGTTAGTGCATAGCCTGTAAGACACAAATTCTGTACATTCTGTAACATTCTGTTCTTATATTTAGTCGCGTCTACACTCATATAAATAGTTAACTTATAGTATACATTGTACTCTTTACTTACGTGCAATATACAACGTTCTAACTATCCGAGTTTTAATTACGTAACACGACCTAAGCGCTACAAGAGCATACGGTGGAGGTCTGCCCGGCTTGGATAGAGCACCGCCGTGTCCTCGTATCGGCGATCGGCGGCGATCTCTCGCATCCGACTCTGGCCCAAGTCTAAACTAACATATTATATTCTGTCCCTTTCTAAATGAGACATAAAGAAAAAGATGCAATGAACTTAAATTTAGTTTAGTTTGTGAACAAGAGAGAGAGAGAGAGAGATTAAAAACATCATCTCAGCGTTAATCCCAGTCGCATACGAATCTTTTTCAGCTTTGGAGTCTGGGGTCCGCTTTACCAGTCTAACTGCTGATTTTTTGGCTAAACTCCGATATTTTCCATGAAGTGACTGCCGTCTGACCAATACAACCCGAAGGCGATATATCGAAGCATTGCAGTTAGACTAATTGTTGAAATTTTGAGAGCTCCAAACCAGGCACGACCAAACCAGTGCAATATTCATATTCATGCATATAAATATTTGCACTGCGCGGGGATCGCTAGCTAGCGTAGCGGCCGCATTCGCTACCGCTACGCCACGGAGGTTGTCGACTGTGGTTAAAAACATGGCTACTAAAAATACGTCACTTTATGTCATCTTCTGTTCTTTTCTGTGTCCAGAAAATGTTCATGTGAAAGTGTGATGTCCACACTCCTTTCTGGTCTTTGCGACGATATTCGTAGGAAACATTAAAGTTATTAGCAGTATACAATACAGCTGCGTCCCGCGGTTTCACCCACGTAACTTCCCGTAGGAATATCAGGATAAAAAGTATTCTTTATGTTATTCCTGGTTATAAGCTATCTGTGCGCTAGATTTTATCCAAACCTTATGGGCAGTTTTTATGTAAAAGAATAACAAACATTCATTCATACTCACAAACATTCGCATTACCTAATAATATTATTAGAATTTAGTAACGGTTTTATATTCTGTCAGGTAAGTTGAGGGATTGCTCAACTATCTTCAGAATCTGATCTTCAGAATCTGAATTCAAGCCGGCTAACAAAAGCAAGAAAGTGATAGAAGGTCTGTTCCTCTTCATTGTTCATTGTTCTGGCTCTTCATTCTAGAACTGTTCGGCAAAGTAAACTCTCCTGACAGAGGCCTAAAGTTCGGAGCATGCAAGCACACCACGACGTCAGCGTTAAAATACGGAATCATGAGGTTAAAAAATAAATAATAAACATATATCAACAAATCACACAGATTGAGCTGACCCCAAAAGTAAATTCGAGATTTACTATTATTATATCGAAATAAACAGGTGAGTAAAACCGTTAACGATCAATAAATAGAAATCAAAATTATGGCACAGAACTCCTACATAATACATACAGTAAACTAGCTGCGCCTTGCGGTTTCTCCCGCATAAGTTTCGACATGTTTCTTATACGCTATTGTTCGGAGCGTGATGTTATATAGCCCAAAGCCTTACTAGATTATCTATTGGGCTATCCAACGGAAAAAATTTCTAATCGGACCTATCGACCGGTTCCTGAGATTAGCGCGTTTAAACAAATAAACTCTTCCGCTTTATAATTATACTAGCTGACCCGGCGAACTTCGTTCCGCCTTAAAGGCAATATCACATGACTACTTTTTAAATTAGGATAATTTTAAATCAATAAATATTATTATTCAATGATTCTTTATTTGGGAGCACAATCCTGGCGGTTCTCCGGAAATCTTTAATGTGCTACAATACTCGCAAACAACATCCATTGGCCCAATGCGAACGCCATTGCGCTATATTATATGCGTATTGAAACGCTGCCCGATTCAAATCAGTATTTGATGAATTTCTTCTTGTGCTTCGTAAATTATCCAGCGCTTGATCTCTGAGGTTTGCTCGACGATTTCGCATTGCCAACCGAGCCGTTTCACGGGCTGCCTCCCTTTGCTCTGGTGAGTGAGAAGCACGAAGTCGAGCCATACTAAGGCTGCGCTCTTCAAGTGCAATTTCTTGCTCTTCTTCAGTTCTTTTTTTTGTTTTGGATGGGAAATCATCAAATGACCTCTCCCGCTCTGGGCGGAGCGGAAGAACGTGTCAGACTTTTATTGACTAAAATCCACCCGTGTTCCTTCACTTGCCTATGGAACGACCAGTGCCATGGTTTCTTTTTTAACTAACCCGCAACCCTGTGGACCAGTCCACGTGGACCCCGTCAAGGTGTGCTGAATCTCTTTGAGGCGCGTGTGAAACACAACGCGCCGTCAACCCGGGCCTGGTTCTTACCAGGAGGCTAGCTGCCTATCGCTCGCCACCCGCAAGCCCGCGCCTACGGTGGTCGGAAGTCCGATGTTGCCTCCTGACCAGGGCGCTTCCTGCGGCGGTTTGAGGCGTGAGGGTAGTGGGATTTCCGCTCCATCACGCGCTCCGCCTCCTCCTTTGCCAGCATCACTGCTTCACAGAAGGAGGTGAAAGCTTGCCATGCACTCTTGCTCCGGACTATGGCCCGGACCAGGGTTGGACGCGAGAGATCGCAGCCGATCGCCACCACGAGGACACGGCTGGGCTTTACCCAAGCCGGGCAGACCTCCACCATTTGCTCCACCGTGTCCTCAGGGCGATGCACACAGTGGTCACCCTGGCGTTTCCTCCCGCCTTATACGGAACAGGAACCTCCCGAAACAGCCGTGTCCGGTGAGGACCTACGTCAGTCGGAAGGTGAGGACGCCGTGGCGCCTCTCTAGCTACTCCTCAAAGAGAGGATTTTGATGTTTGTGGCGTGCTCAGTGCTGGATTGCGACAATCACACTTTCCATGTCTCTATCTGCGATTTTTCGCGGCAACGGAGTTGTGCCTCCTCTCGTCACTCCCACATGTGGGCAAGGGATAGTGTTTCTCCACAATTTAATGGATGTTATTATTTATTATACATATAAAAGTTTCTTTTTAATTACTCTATCTATTAAAAAACCTCATCAAAATCTGTTTCGCAGTTTTAAAGATTTAATCATACAAAAGGACATAGGGAAAGAGAAAGTAACTTTGTTTTATAGTATGTAGTGAAGTGATAAATGGCACAGCAATACAATATTAGAAATTTTGAAGTTGAATTTGCTTTGGGGCTTTTATTAAAAAAATTAAACCAGCAGAGAGTATTTATATTCCTTGCTTTAAATGAATGCATCAACATTCAACCAGTAAGACTTTTTTTAATATGCTGAGTAGTGCAGCAGTGTGTTTGTACCATTTTTAGCAAATGAACCGCTAACTTATATTTTGACTGAGTTGTTTTGTTATTCCATGTCAGTTGCGTTTGTTATACCATGTCTTATGTCACGTCACACGGGAACGACGGGAACAATGGGAACGGGATAAAAAGTATCCTATGTGATAATGTGATATGTCCTTCTCCCAGTTCTTCTCTACCTCCCTAACAATTTTGAGCCATACTGGTTAAGCGGTTCTTGAGTTATAAATAGAGTAACTAACACGACTTTCATTTATATACATAGACTTCATTCAAATCGGACCAGCCCTTTAGGAGGAATTCAGTGACGTACACACGTACAGCAGATTTAAGAATATACCCATGGAAAGCATTATCATTTACATTTGTAACAAAGATATCATGCCTCTCTCTACCCTAGAGCTCTTGTTTCAGTCTCTTTAAGTTAAATAAAAAATCTTAAATATTTATTTATTTCTATTTATTTTTTCTCTTTTAGTTCATAAGTACAATTTCAGTTAAATAAAAAAAAAATAACATATTTTTTTATTTTTTCCCCTTTTAGTTCTTATGTACAATTTTCTTTTTAAGTAACTACAAAAATTTAAAAAAAAAACTATAAACTTGTCTAAAAACAAAAAAAAAATCGTGAATGGCCGGGTTTGAACCGAGGAACTCCAGCCATCGAGAGTAGACCATACCACTATCGATTACGCTACAGCCGCTATGTCAAGCCACGCGAAATTAGCGCCCATATTATGCGTGTAATATTGCGAAAGAGAAAACTGGAAAACATGCGCTTCCCCAGACATAAGACTGAGCTAGATCGTTTTCTCGTCCTCGAAAACCCCCACATATTAAATTTCAGCGAAATCGTTAGGGCCGTTTCCGAGATCACATGCTTCTTTAAGCGATCAGCGCCATCTGCCGGGCTGATTTGTGAATCTAAACCATTCAGGTCACCACTCAAACGCATACAGAAAAATTCATTAAAATCGGTCAAGCCATTTAGGAGGAGTTCAATGACATACACACGTACAGCAGAATTATATATATAAAGATTAGTATAGATTATACATTTCAGGATAATAAAACAAGAAGAAATATAGACAGCGCTAGTAACTCAGCAGGCTTTGAGAATCAAAGTGAAGAAGACAACGACCTTGAAGAAATAAAGTTACGAGCTCATAGACATAGGAAAAAACATCATACTAAAGAGAAATCTAAAACAAAGCGAAAACAGTTAATAAAAAAGCATTCATCATTGCGTGAACGTGATGAAAGCGAGTCAGTAAAGAGGGAACTGAAACATAAATGTATAGCCGAAATCGATTACAAAGTAGTGAAATGCAAGCAAGCGTGCCGCAGGACACATCAAGATGTTTGTAGTCGAGTTGTGTGCTCAGATAGAGCGCGGAATGAGCTTTCTACGGAGTGTGATAATACCTGTAGAGCAAATTTTGTTCCTGAAGCTTGTTAGAAAATTTTCCGGCAAAACGATTAAATTTTTTCATTGCAATATCATTTTATTTACTCAGAAACATGCCCACTGGGACACGTGTCCACTCTTTTAGAGGAAGTGTGCTATTATCCAACGTGCCAGTGCGGGTTGCTCTTATTGTAGGATTAGTATTACTACAGACATGAAGAAGAAGAAGTTACCACCCACCAGTCAAAGTCTTGTCGCCAAGCGATTCGCCGTGTTCCGGCATGATGTCTGGTGAAGCCGTACGGAGGACGGTCTGAGCAGTTGTGTTGCGCTGTGTGGCGGGTACGATGCGCCAAATGTTGTTGTGTCGGGAGTTTGGTCGTGGAGAGTCTCCAGATCAATCTCCCTCTAGCGCAGCATTGTTTGGTCGTGTTGGTTTTGGGTTTAACATTGCATCACCTCGCCCAACTGCCGTCATCCTTCCTATTCCTTAGTTTTTTAAGTGAATAGGCTTGATAAACTAGTGCGCTTTACCATCAACGATTGCATCACTGCTTACCATCAGGCGGGATTGCAGTCAAGCACTAGTTTATAATTATTAAAAAAAAGACATATAGCTTTGTGCTTGTCTATATATCAGAGATCAAAACAAAAGTCTTCGACTAGTGTGTTGCCAATGATGACATATGGAACTGAGACGTGGTCGCTAACAATGGGCCTTATAAAAAAGCTTAAGATCACTCAAAGAGGAATAGAGAGGGCTATGCTTGGGGTTTCACTGGGTGATCAAATCAGAAATGAGGGGATCCGCAGAAGAACGGGAGTTACTCACATAGTCCGAAGAATTGCAATACTTAAGTGGCAGTGGGTCGGGCACATTGCCCCTAGGACCGATGCCCGATGGGTCTGACGGGTTCTCGAGTGGCGACCACGTACCGGAAGACGCAGCGGGGGTAGGCTCCCGACAAGGTGGACCGACGACCTGGTGAAGGTCGCGGGAAACCGCTGGATGCGGGAGGCGCAGGAACGGTCGTTGTGAAGATCTTCGAGGGAGGCCTATGCCCAGCAGTGGACGTCTTTCGGCTGAAATGATGATGACGATGTGTCAGAATAAATGTTGCTACACACCAACAGTTCATATTTTAAACTATGTATGTAGCTGTTACCTGGCTGGAGGTCGAAAATGATCTCTTCCCGTGGGGTCATTTTCGACACCTACGCAGGTAAGAGCATATAAAAAGTATCCTAACCCAGATCTACTATACCTTTACCGATTCATTCTCGATCATCGATCATCTCAGCGTTAATCCCAGTCGCATCCGAAGCTTTTCCAGCTTTGGAGTCTAAGGTCCGCTTTACCAGTCCAACTGCTGATTTTGGCTAAACTTCGATATTTTTCGTAAAGCGACTGCCGTCTAACCTCCACAACCCGAAAGCGATATCAAAGCATTGCAGCTAGACCAATTGTTGGACTTTTGGAGGGCTCCAAAAACTCGTATCGACTGCCATTAGATGTTCGTATGGCAACCGGGACCAACAGTGCAAATACAAATACAATTCATGCATACAAATATTTGCACTGCGCGGGGATCGAAACCGCGCCTCCTTGCGCAGCGGCCGCGTTCGCTACCGCTACGCCACGGAGGCTGTCTTTGCCGATTCATTCTATCCACAATTATGTCATATTGTGGAAGCTAGGTAAGAAACATTCCATCGGAGGTACACAAACACATGAGTACCCATTTCGTATTAACAGCGATGGTCACTGAAAATATCGATAAGATAATTATGTTTTTTCAGACAAACCCGTCAACAAGAAGAAATTTAGACGTACCTGGCAATTCAACAGAGGGTGCCCATGAAAGTAAACATATCGAAGAGAGACGTATGGATAATGACACCGATATAAGTATATCTGAAGAATTGAAAGACATAGTTGAAGCACCAGCTATGAGAGCTCGTAAAGAACATAAAAACGCACTAAGATCTAAAATACTACAAACGGAATGTATCAATGATACTGATCAAGACTCAGATAAATGTTGTAGAGCTTGTAAACAAGCATACATATATTTTTGTACCCGACGCAGTTGCTCTGATAGAGCTAAGAAGGCTCTTAAAACTGCTTGCGGAGTCAATTGTAGAAAACTGTTCAATTCTAATGTTTGTAATACTTAATCAACAACTCCAGTTAGTCTGGGGTATCGGCTTCATTGTTTGTACTCTGTGAAGTCCAGATTGAGAAAAATAAAGATAAATTTTGGCCTTTCTTTGATATCACCTGTTTTGTCCATTTATTCGTTACCACCGTGTAAAATAGCAGACTTATTAATGTGAAAGATCTTTAAGTAATTATCATCATCAACCTTTCTATCGTTTCACTGCTGGGCACAGGTCTCCTCTCACACAGAAAAGGATATAGGAAGGTTACAAAGATTAGTCAGGTCCATTAGATATACTTCGACACATTTCGATTTGCCAGATAGCATACAGCTGACGAAGTGATGTAATTGATTTACACTGACAGAATTTTCAAGTTTTGGCTAACTTAACTATCTTTTGGACGACTCTTAGGATAAAATTTATGAGTGCATGGCAGGCCGTCACCTCCTTCTGCGAAGCAGTGATGCTGGCAAAGGAGGAGGCGGAGCGCGTGAGGCAAAGGGAATCCCAGCGCCCTCACGCCACTAGCCGCCGCAGGAGACGCCCTGGTCGGGAGATGACACCAAACTCCCAGCCACCGTAGGCGCGGGTCTGCGGGCGGTGAACAGTGGGCAGCTCGCCGCTCGGTAAGGACCAGGCCCGAGTCGACGGCGCATCGTGTTTCACGCGCGCCTCAAAGAGATGTCAGCACATCGTGACGGGGTCCACGAAGACCGATGCCTCCTGGGTCAGGGTTGCGGGTTGGTTAAACAAGAAACCGTGGCCCTGGCCGTTGCACAGGCAAGTAAAGAAACACGGGTGGGTTTTAGTCAGTAAAAGTCTAAACGCCCTTCCGCTCTGCCCAAAGCGGGAGAAGTCATTTGATGATTTCCCATCCCAACAAAAAAAAAAAAAGGATAAAATTTATTGATGTTTGATGCGGTACGGAAGCGTATCGATAATTGAATCATGAGAAGTTAAGAAACAAGTCACTCTATACAGTATGTTAAATAACAGAGGGCGTTCCCTTAAACTCGTTAATATATATCATTAATAGATTGAAATAAAAATATCAGCATAGAAAAATAAGCATAAAAAAATCCGATTCTAATTGGAATTCTAATTGGAAATAAATTTGAAACCTCCTGTTTTAAATCAAAATAGTAGTCGTCATGTGTACGGCACTTGACAACTGCCCGATGAGATTGTGTGAAATGAAACAACGATTTCCAAGCGAGTACTAAAAAAAAATTATTTTTCTGTAACCTATATATAATGATCACGGAGAATCTCGACACCGCGATTCAGAAAACGGTACAACGCCATCTGTCGAGCTTGATAGAAAACCGCGATCGAACATCCAGCCCACCATGGACAGAATGTCCAGAACTTAGTTTTTTATTATCAACTAACCGCCCACCATGAAACAAAATCAAGATTTGGTGGGAAATTAAAACAATAGTGGACTGTAATTATATTAACAACAAAAATTGTGATCTTAATCTAAAACCATACAAAACCTTTATTCTAAACTTAAATTGTAACTTAACCAACAACTGTATCCTTAACATTATAGGTAATTAAACCAAGAACCAAACAAGAATATAATAATAAATTTATGACGTAATAGGAAGCACAATCAGCTTCGACACTGGTCTTTTAATAGTGGAACCTTTACAGCGCAATGTAACCACTCTTGTGATTTTGTCCGAGCCAGTATGCTTTTCAATAATGACACCATAGAGCCATCTTGCTGGTGGAAGGTCATCCTCAATGACTAACACTACATCACCCAAATTCGGTTCCACGGTTTGGTGCGCCCATTTGTTCCTTTGGTGAAACTGAACCAGATATTCACGCGACCACCTGCGCCAAAAGTCCTGAACCATACGTTGAGTCAACTGCCATCGTTTTAAGGTACTGATATTAGACTTCTCGAAATTATTCTCTGGTACGAGAAGCAAGGGCTCGCCCACTAGAAAATGACCGGGTGTTAATGGCTGTGGATCTTCGGGGTTAGTACTGATGGTGGAAATAGGCCTGGAGTTTAGACAGGCTTCTATTTGGGCAAGGACTGTTGTCAGTTCCTCAAAAGTGAGTGTGCTGGCACCAATCACTCTTTTAAGATGGTATTTGGTTGATTTCACTCCAGCTTCCCAAAGCCCCCCAAAATTAGGGGAGTGGGGTGGAATGAAGCTCCAGGTGGTTCCGTTGGTTGCTAACCAATCGGCAATATCAGTTACTATGCCGGACCTTTCGTGGTTGAACAATGCTTTCAACTCCTTGTTAGCTCCAACAAACGTAGTGCCGTTATCACTCCACAGTTCACCGCAAATGCCTCTCCTCGCTGTAAAGCGCTTAAAGGCTGCTAAAAAGGCTTGGGATGTCATGTCACTGACAACTTCTAAATGTATGGCTCGAGTAGCCATACATACGAACAAACATATATATCCTTTGGTGGAGTGATGACCGCGACCTTTGCTAGGACGGACACTAATAGGACCTGCATAGTCCACGCCACTTCTAAAGAAAGGTCGGCTGGCATTGACCCTAGCAGAGGGCAATGACCCCATCAAAGGATGTACAGACCGAGCGGAATGACATATGCAAGTAACACATTTGCGTACGTAGTGCCTAACGATACTTTTGGCATTTATTATCCAATATTTGGATCGTAAGTAATTGAGAATCAACTGAGGCCCACCGTGCAACGTTCTCTCATGAGCATCGGCTATTAAGAGGTGGGTTAAATGTGACTTACGAGGAAGAATTACAGGATGCTTCGAGTCTTCGTGCAGGTTGGCTCTGTGTAACCTACCACTAACTCTCAAAATTTGTTCCCGATCTAGGTAAGGATTGAGCGAGGTAAGTACCCCCTTTTTATTTATTTCACCCTTTATCTTTAAATTATCCATCTCCGATCCGAAATGTTCCCTTTGACACAATTTAATGCAGGTAAGTAATGCCCCTTGGATTTCAGAATGTGTTAAAAATTTATCGAATTTTGTAGTATAGTTTTTGTTTTTAAACTTCAAAAACCTTTTACAGTAAGCTACTACTCTGGTAAGTTTTCTAAGAGATGAATATTTTGAAATTATAGAATCATCACTTGTTTCCCTTACTACTGTGTTGCATGTTACTACAGATTTTCTCTCCTCAAGATTAGTTTCTTTAATTTCTCGTCTACTATAATGAATTTCTTTATTTTTCAGCCAACTAGGTCCTTGTGTCCACAACTCTAGGTTAGCGCACTCAGAGTGATTCACACCGCGCGATGCGCTGTCTGCGGGATTGTCATTGGAGTGCACGTGTGACCACTGACTATTGTCTATATGGGTAAGTATTTCAGACACTCTGTTGCCGACAAAGGTCTCACCAGACAAGATCCAGCCTAATTTTGTTTTCTGAGCCACTAGAGAACCTGGCGCACCCTTGACTAAACCATCCAATAAAACTTCTCGGACTACACGCGTACTCAAAAGTAAATCAATTTTCCCTGGCGTATTAAAGGTTGGATCAGCTAATTTTAAGGACGAGAAAGAAGGCGATACTTGAATGATCTTCTTCTCGGGTAGATGGGATGTCAGTTTATTCAATACATATGCATCGACGTATAAAATAAAGGTGGGATCTACACGTGATTGTAATTTAAAGCGAACTATCCATTTAGAGGGAATTGAGTTTCCTTCGCCATCGCCTAGACGAAGTATGTCGGTGCGAGCAGGTGATTTCCTAAGCCCGAGCAACTGTACTGCAGCCTCTGTGATGAAAGAGACTTGAGAGCCCTGATCCATCAGAGCTCTTAAAACAACAGCAGTACCAATTTTTGACTCAACATTGACCAAGGCTGTGGCTAATAGCCCTTGGTTGTGAACATCCGCAAAACAACAAGTGGGTTTGGTATCACTTTCACTGGAAGTGGTGACTGCATTAGCTACCACAGCTTTCGTTTCTGCTGAACTATCAACAATTTCAGCAGAGTTGGCAGTTGATTTTGGGTGAAGCAATGTATGATGCTTCTTCTTACAAAGGTGACATTTAGTATGCTGACGACAAGCACAGACGGAATGGTTTGTACCTAGACAGTTGTAACACAGCTTACTGACTCGTGCAAACTCACGACGCTCGTCACAATTTTTCTTCGCAAATTCCTTACAGTGACACAATTTATGATTTCCAGAACATAATACACAATTTTGAGATGCGACATGAAAAGATTTAACATTATTATCACGAGAATGATTTTGTTTATTTGCTTTAGGATCTAAATATTCTAAGGCTCTAAACCTAGACTCCATGAAACTTTTGAACTCATCGAACGTGGGTAAGTCGTCATTGGAACTTGTACTAACTCTGAGTTCCCACAATTTACGCGACTCTGTATCTAATTTTTCGGAGCTTAAGTATACAATAATTGCATCCCAAGAGCTGACATCAATACCTAAACTGCGTAAGCCATGCAAACAGTCAACAGTTGTATCTAACAGAGTTTTAACGTTCGTCGATGATTCTTTAGTAATGGGCGACTGATGGACCAGTCGTTTGAGCATACAGTTAGCTAAAAACCTTTTGTTGTCAAACCGTTTGTTTAGAATCGACCAACACTCATTGTAATTACCCGCAGTCACGGGAATGTGTCGAAGCAGCTGTTCTGCTTCCCCTGAGAGATGACTCTTTAAATAATGGAGTTTTTGAACGTCATCCAGTGTATCATTACTATGAATTAATGACGTAAATAAATCACGAAACGTAACCCATTCGGAATACAGACCCGTGAACGTAGGTAAACTAATTTGTGGCAATTTCACATTTGAACTGGTTTGATTACAATGTTTGTTATTACTTGGCTTAAAATCTGTACATGGACTAGTTTGCAATAAGTGCTCTTTTAGTTCAGACTTGTATGTTATGTATAACTCTTCAGTTACATCATATATATCAGACGTAAAATAAATATTTCTTTTTAATTCTTCGTCTGTTACTTTTTCCACTATGCGGGTATGTGTTTCAACAAATTGTTTCCACTGCGCCTCTAATGTTTCTAATCTCGTTTCAATGTAACTTTGTGTGAGACGATCCTTAGGCGATTTTTTATAATTAATTCTACCCTTTTCAATGATTGCTTTGTTGTTTAATTGCAATTTACCTAAGGATTCCATTTTTTACAGAAAGGCTAAATAATTTTATAAGTAATGGAATCAATTCTATAATCTAAATACAACAGACGAAAAATTAAGTATATTTTATTATATATTAATATTTATTTAACAGTATTTAATTTAGGAAAAAACCTGTAGATTTCTCGTCACGACAATATTTTAAGATGCACGAAAAATATTAAGTAGTAATAAGTCCAAACCACCTACTATTAAATTTTAAAGTCTTGAACACTTCTAATAATTGTACTAAGTTAACCAAGTTAATCTTCAAAATTCACTGAGAAAAAGTCTACCACATAATAAACACTGGATTGTAACTCACGGTTTTGTCTGTCAAACCTCTCCAAGCACAACGCTGCTGCGAGTGTGTCGTCGTCACTCTTGACGTCACTGCTGGTACCGCTGAGAGTGCGTCGTCACAGTTTGTGACGTCACTCTTGTTCTCGTCTCGTTGCTCTGCTGTCGTCACCGTTGCCGCATGAAGTGAGCCTCAATGCTGGTAGAGTGGTGGCGCCCCCTGGCGCAGCCGGCTGTAAACCTCGGTGCTGCACTGCTGGATTCCCACACACGCACACACGTGGATTTTACTGGCACTTCAGGGCGATCCACCACTGGTTTCTATGCCTTACCAGAACGTCACAACACTCACTTTTCGACGCGATTACACTTTCCGCGATCCGACTCGTTAGGACCAAAATGTACGGCACTTGACAACTGCCCGATGAGATTGTGTGAAATGAAACAACGATTTCCAAGCGAGTACTAAAAAAAATTTATTTTTCTGTAACCTATATATAATGATCACGGAGAATCTCGACACCGCGATTCAGAAAACGGTACAACGCCATCTGTCGAGCTTGATAGAAAACCGCGATCGAACATCATGTATAAATAAATTGCGACGTTGCCGTCTTTCATGTTCGCGTGTACAGTGTTTCTTTTACATGTCAATTTAAAATTTTTATTGAATATTTTCTTATTGGAAAAAATTTTAAAACATTTTGTTTTCGAATGGAAATATTTTTTTTAGCATGTATGTATGATAAACTATTTCGGGTTAACGGGAACGCCCTCTGTTAGTTAACATACTGTATAACTACTGTGTGTGTGTGTTATGGTAGAACTTTGATTCTGAGCTGATGTTCAGTTCTGTTTTACTTATTAGTTGTGTTACCAGTAGCGGCAAACACTTCAGATATCACGAATGTTCAGGAATATAAGGACACGAATTAGTTATATTGATGAAAGTACGAATTTTTGTAAGTAAATAACTACTACCTAATCATCATCATCAACATCATCTTAGCGTTTATCCCGGTTGCATCTGCGGCTTTCGCATTGGAGCCCGGGATCCGCTTTCTTGCTCAATTTCCTCCAATTCGCGCGACCTTTAGTATCCTGTAGTGTGAGATTGTTGGCACGCATGTCATCTCTTACAACGTCAAGCCAGCACTTTTTTGGTCTACCCCGCTTGTTTCGGCCCGGCGGAGGCGCCATGGCAAGACATTTGTGATCTACGTAACCTTTCGCGTTTCGTAAGACGTGACCGTACCAACGTAGGCGACCCTCCTGCAGTTTTTCCGCTACGTCACGGACATGAAGACCGCCACAGATACGGGAGTTCTTGATGCGGTCCTTCCGCGTAACTCCACACATCCTTTGGTCTACATACAAAATGAAATGTTACCTGACCTAATCCAATTTACCGTTCTTTGTGATGACCAGGCATTGTACTAACATGGATTGCTAAATTTAGGACATTAAAATAAAATTGAAACATAAAATATACGTGAAATAAAGCTATAAATGTTTATTTGCTCGTTTTACGACGACGCACTCACAAGGAATATGAATTTTTTGACACTGATTCTAATGCTCAATGTTTTTGTAAGTAGCTATCATTCGTCTTTTTTTTTTAAATATTTATGTGATATCTAGGTATGTCATTTTGCTTAATATCGTAATGAAGACAATAATAAGTCGTAAGTTAAAGTAACCAATTAAATCATATAAATGTCTATTTTTACAAAGACCTGATTAAATTAGTAATAATAGTTTTTATTTACTTACATTTCCATTTTTAATTCGTTTTTTGCTTTTCTGATATATTGGCATGGCTAGCTGGGATATGATATAAATTATTTTCATCTATTTGTTCTGTGTTTTCTTGTTGCTGGGGAATTTGTTTCGCCACTTCTTCCCAGCGAAAGCACTAGGAAGTAGCGAAGGGCGGGCATTCTGGAGGACTGTATTTTGTAATATTGATGTCCAAAAAGTGCTGATTCTCAGCCAATTTTAATAAATGACTTATGATTTTAATTTTGAATCAGTAGTTTTGTTAATATATTTAAATATCTTCTATTTGTGTAGTCTACTACTCTAGAAAGGTCATCTTTCTTCTTTTCTTCTTCTTCTAAAGATTATCTTCTGAAGTGACTTCTGCCAGGTCTACGAGATTGTTGCCTGCTTCATTGGATTTTGCAATACTTATCTATACTAATATATGAAGCTGAAGAGTTTCTTTGTTTGAACGCGCTAATCTCAGGAACCACTGGCCCGATTTAATAAAATATTTTTGCGTTGGATAGCCCATTAATCCAGGAAGGCTTTAGGCTATATAACATCACGTTGTGGCGAATAGGAGCGGAGCATGTAAAAAAAATCGAACCATACGCGCGGCGTAGCTGCCAAGTATAAGAAGTTACGTCTTACCGGGCGTGTTTTATTTGTGTAATATATGCATAGAAGTTTGTCCCTATTTATTGTTTAATTATCCTAGTTCAAACAATACAATATTAGGTTTCACTTTAAGAACTTTTGCTTATCACATTTTATTTTCAGGTAGCTATAAAAGCGAAAGACAAATATGATAGTTCCGATATAGCCAGCCGTGAGGGATACAGTCACCAGAAATTGTCTACAGATGAAACCACTTCCCAAGATATGACAGATTCTTCTGAAGATGTACCTCCTAACTACTCTATAGAACATTTCCACAATCACCATAATAAAGTAGCAAGAAAACTATCTGAAACTCGACGATGGCATAAAAGTTGTTTCCGCAAAGCAAGTAGGAGTTGCCGGAAGGCATGCGAAATGGCATACAAATCTGTTTGCAGGAACCGTAAATGTTCTAAAAGAGCCAGGAAGGCACTCAAAAGGGAATGCCACAGGAGCTGCACTATGAATTTTGAATTTGGTAGGGACAGAGCTGCTTATGAAGAATAGACATATTCTTACGGACGGCTACAAAAAATATATATATATACATGATCTGTAACAGCTAACTCCTGATTGAACGAAAAACATATACAATGTTAGATTAGGAAAAACTGAAAGAAAACTTTGTCCGATCCGTGAAGGTATTGTTAGGTATCGATAACTAATTCTGCTAATGCCTACAAAGCCGTGCTAAACTAAACTTAAAGAAATCGCCCTAAAAAAAAATATAATTTCGCAAAAAGAGGTAACTTAATACATGTGCATTAGGCAATACATGCGCGGGCGAAGGGGGGCAGGCCACACGGCACGCGTTTGCATCGCTATTCGTTAATAATACCGTTGACATTTTTTTAAAATTACCGAATTTTGGGAAATTTGGAATAAATTCGAGGAAAAAAAGATTATTTCAAAATTCATTAGTATTGTTACTATGATGATTATGTAAAATTTCATATTTTATTTAGTCATGTGTTTACCTAACCTTTATTATCCATATGGGTCGGACGGGATTTTCTTTACATATTGTAATAATAATAATAATAATCGTTTATTTGCTTGAATGTAGGTATATAAAAATAAGGTCGTGAAGAAAACATATTGAGCCATACATCCTGTCAAAGATTCGACATGCAAAATTTAAATTTAAATCAATATTCAATATCAAATAAATAAAAAATCAATACGACTACAAAAAAAAAAAGACAATTCAAAATGCACACAGTAAACATAAAGGTAGTCAAAAAATAATATCAAACAAAATAGAATTAAAATGTCAGAATACAATCAATTACTTTGTTGTGGCTAATGTCCAAGAGGGACAAAGCCAAGAAGAAAAAAAAAAAAAAAAACAATCAATTACTAATGTCACAAAATAATACAGATGTCAAAATATTAATAATACCAATGCTAATTTTCAATACAGTTGTCAATATTCAATTCTAATGTCAATATAAATAAACTTATGTCAAGAATAACATTAGATCTACTTATTAGCATGTCAACATTCTGTCATTAGGTTTTTGTCTGTTAAGAATTCCGGAATACTGTAATATGCTTTGGTCACAAGTAATGATTTCAGCCGTTTCTTAAATAAGCTTACATTCAAATCTTTAATTGACGACGGCAAGCAGTTAAATATGACCGGCGCCATGCAAAAAACGCTCTTGTACATTAACGCCGTCTGGGATCTTCGTATGCATAAACTATGGTTATCCCGTCGACTTCGGTTATTAATTTCTGTCATCTTTTTAAACAAGTTTGGATTGGTCTTTACAAATACAGCAACCTCAAAAATATACAAGGATGGAAGAGTCAATATTTTATATTTAATAAACAGTGGTTTACATGTATCTATTGGCTGCATTCCAAACATTGTCCTGATACATTTTTTTGAGCTTTGAAAATTATTTCCCTATTGGTTGAATTCCCCCAAAAAATTATACCGTATCTTAGTACTGAGCCCACCAAGCCATGATACGCTGTGACTAAAGCGTCCACACTCATCACTGAGGTAAGTTTATAAAGAGCATAGACAGACCTACTAACTCGTTTTATTAGTTCCTCCGTGTGTGGTTTCCAGTCTAATTTGTTGTCAATTGTTAGTCCTAAGAATTTAGTTGAGTTTACTTGCGTTATGCGTTGGCTGTCATGGTATATGGTCATATTTGTGATTAAACGTTGGCTAAACATTGTCAATTTGGTCTTTTCAATATTTATTTTTAGATTATTATTATCTAACCATCGTACTATGGAGGTTATTGTGTTTGTAATTTCTTCTTTATAATCTTGAACGTGTGCGCTGTTAATGGTTACAGTACTGTCATCAGCAAATAGTGACATAGGGTGTCTTGTAACTTTTGGCATATCATTTATATATATTATAAATAGCAGGGGGCCTAATACACTGCCCTGTGGTACACCATATGCAATTGTTCGATGATCAGACTTGTAGACTCGTTGATATTTAGTTTTGTAATCTATTTCAGATATTTCAACATACTGTTTTTTGTTATTTAGATAAGATTGTATTAAATTTAGTACATTACCTCTAATGCCATAGGCGTCTAGCTTACTTAGCAAAATATCATGGTCCACATAGTCGAAAGCTTGAGTCATGTCGCAATATATTGAGCACACTGGTATTCTTTTGTCAACATTCGTATAAACATTATTTAGGAAGTCGTAGATGGCCATATTGATCGTCTTACTTTTTCGGAAGCCTTTTTGTTCCTCTGTCAAGATATTTTGTTTTTCAAGGTATTTATATATACTCCCATAAATGTATTTTTCAAACACCTTAGATATTATAGGAACAAGCGCAATTGGCCTATAAGATTCCATGCAATCTTTGTTACTTTTTTTAAGTATTGGTTTAACCACGGTTGTTTTAAGGTTAGTTGGATATGTACCATATGTTATACACAGATTGAGAATATAGCTCAAATGGCCACTAATATCGTCTGAGACGTACTTAATTACTTTGGTAGAAATTCCATCGTTGCCTATACTACCGGTATTTTTAGTGACTTAATTATAACTTTGATGTCATGTTCAGTACTTGGCACCATAAACATCGAATTACTCGACCTTGAAATATTCGATGTCACCTGTACACCTCTACTAGTGATTGGTTTTATCTTATCTACAAAAAAGTTGTTAAAAGCTCTAGCTATCTCGTATGGTTGTGATATTGTTTTGTTTCCAATTTTAATGCACCCAATTGTATTTTTATTAGCCATATTTATCTTCGTTCGATTGATTATATCCCATGTAGCTTTTGACTTGTTATACGAAGTTTTGATTTTATAGCTGTTCTGAGCACGTTGTGTTAATTTAATAATTTTTTTATAAATGGCCGTACATTTTTTAAATACTTGTTTATTTTGATCATTGCGTTCCAGTCGGTAACGCCACAGAAGTGTCCTTTGATTTTTACTACACGTTTTGATTCCCCGCGAAACCCATTGAGGTCTCTTGTGTAAGGTTATTTTTATGCGCTTCAGTGGAAAACATAAATTATAAATTAAGGTGAATGTCTCCAGAAATAGATTATAGGCTGTGTTCGGATCGTCTAATTGATACATTTCAGATAATGAAATATTTTGCAAGCATTCCCTGAACTTTTCCATATTTTCCTTATTGTAGTCGCGACGTTTAATATACCAATGCTTTAGAACATATATTCTTTTCACCGGATACTTGAGAATTTGACAGGTGTGATCAGATAAAGCAAAGTCGATTACGTCATATTTACATTTTTTACCCAGATTATGAGCAAAATGGTCTATATATGTTTTACTGGAAAGTCTTGTTGGCTGATTAATTACTAATTTAAAATTGAAATTGAGCAAAATACAATCTAGATCTAGTGTGGTATTATTAGGCTTTAAAGTGTCAATGTTAAAATCTCCGCATATTACAATATTTCGTTTGTTTTTCTTTGTTACAAGCTGGCATAATTTGTGCAGCCGCTCAAAAAATGTTGTTAAGTTATTTACATTTGGTACTCTATAAAGGCAAATCACAATGACATCAATATGAGTTAATTCGATAGCACAACATTCAAAGGTGCTACTTATTGCTAAGTCCCTTACTTCAGGAATTTCCTTCCAATGGTGTCCTTTTTTTAACAAGATACATGCTCCACCTCTTTTAATATCTTTTCTACTGAAGCATGTAGCTAGATTATAGTTATCTATTGACAGATACTGTTCGTAACCAGCCATCATGAAATGCTCAGTAATGCAAATTACGTCAATGTTAATATTCTTCGCCGTGAGTTCTTCCAGACATACACAAAGTGCGTCACATTTATTTAATAGTCCTGCAATCTTTTGATGTAATATATTTATATGGTTATCATAGAAAAAACTGGGTGTCCGATTGTTCGTCATTAGGTTTTGAGGCAAGATCAATAGTCAATAGGTCATATTTTTTTACACCACATATAAAATTGTCAATATCATTGAAAATTGTCTGTATTCCCAAATTGTTCAGTTGTCCTGTTTGTTTCCTAAACATTGTATAATCATTTGCTAGATTCTTGTTCGAATCCAGGAAATACGCATGCTCGTGTGACATTATGTCAAGATACAGTAAATTATTAAAGTGTTCTACTCTCCAATTGTACATGCTTGTAATGTAATTATATCTATACGTCGGCGTGCAGACTATTATGTTCGTATGGTTTACGTTTTGTAGGGTTGTTCTAATGTGGAGCGTCAGTTGAATGTAGTCGTTCGTAGTTTTAAAGTCTTCCTCCCCTAACAGAATTATACAGAAGTCTTTCCTAGTAAATGCTTCTAATTTAGTTTCTATATCGTACAATAGTTGTTCTGTTTTACAGTTTGTCCGTATATAATGGCATATGTTTTTCGAATGTTTGTAAAGAGTGCTTCCGGCAATATTTCTAATGTCATTTTTGTTGTTAGTGCTTAAAATACAGATTTTACTCTCTCGTTTATGTTGTAATACTTGTTCTGGAATTTCTTTTATACTACTAGTTGTGTTTTTATTGGCAGAGGACTTTACCACAACTGCTTTTTGATTAGAAGTCAACAAAGTCTCTGTTTGTGTCTGTTTGTTATTTTTCCGAAATGTCTTAATTGGGGTTGACTTTTTGTGTTTTTTAACTGGGCTTTGTGTAAGTTCTTTGAGGAGTTTATTCTTGCTTTGTAAATCAATATTCGTTTGCTTAAGGTTATGATTCTCCAAAGATAATGACTCAATTTCCTGGTGTGCACTGTCCAATTCCAATAAAAGTTTGTCAATTCGTTCATTTAATTTAGTTATTTTTTGTTGTTGTGCGTCATTTACATCATCATTTGATAAGTCGGGTAGACTGCTAACGGTATCTTCGAAAGTGTCATTTTGCGACTGTGTAATGTCGGTATTTGAATCCGATTTAGTACGAGTACGACGCAAAGTAATGTTTTCGAAGAAATTCATGTTTGGATTGTATTACTCTGGCCGAGCAAATACGAAGGAATAATGTCAGTTACAATTTATCAAATTACAAAAAGACAGAGCTCCGTGAGATTCGAACCAGGGGTCGCTTGCATAGAAGTCCATGCGCCCACCTATACAGCTATTTAGCACCTAGTTGGATGGTGTGAAAATAATGTATCCGTTTCTAGTGGTATGTGTAAGAAAGTTCGTTATGACTCATTTGATTGAATCAATATTCAAAAGTTTGACAGATTGTTTTTTTTTTATTATTATTATTTATATCACTGCAGTTTAAAGTTACACTTAATTTTTGTGTTTTCACTGTTGTATTATGATATTAATTGAGTTTTTAGATCACTAAAACACTGAATTTACGTAGCTTTGACAGAGCTCGCTTGTGTAATAAATATTTAACTAAAACAAGTTTATTAATCAAAGTTATTTTTAGATAACACTTCCACTTATTTTAAATAACGTATTCTTTAATGTTTACTTGAATACACTATGAAATAACTTTATTTTATATTTTTTGTCAAGATTATTGACGGAGCACAGTGTTAATTCAGAGGCTACCCTCCGATTAGTGTATAACTTGATGTGTCAGCTACACCTCAAGCTATATATTTCCAAGTGTTTACCTGATTAAATTAGGATAATTACATTTTATTCCAAACATTTATTATTAATAATTAATTACTATTATTATTATGAATTTAAAAAGAGAAGAAAGAAATCAAATCAAATCAAAGCATTTATTTGAAATAAACCAGTTACAGACACTTTTGAATTGTCAGAAGGTCGCTCAGTCAGTAAGATGAAGCTAGTCGCTCATTTCAAAGAGTAGGTACCTATGGAGAAGAACGGGCAAGAAACTCCATGGACACACTTTTAAATTATCAAGAGAGAAAAGACAGTAGAAGTGTAAATGTGGCAAATCTCTCCTTTTACATACGTCTCAGTAGTGGCTGTCAAATTTATGATTAGTTGTCTGCAAAATAAAATATCTTATACATTACTGACATGGTGAAGAAAATCTTGACTTCTGGTTAAAGACATTTATTCCCATTAAGAAATATACATGTACGACCACCCCTAATAGCGGCAGTACGTGCGCTTCTATGGCAAATTAACATTTTTTTTTAATAGTTATAAACTAGTGCTTGACTGCAATCCCGCCTGATGGTAAGCAGTGATGCAATCGCTGATGGTAAAGCACACTAGCTTATTAAGCCTATTCACTCAAAAAAACTGAGTGAATAGGAAGGAAGACGGCAGTTGAGCGAGGTGATGCAATGTTTAACCCAACAACACGACCAACGATGCTGCGCCAGAGGATGATCTAGAAACCCTCCACGACCAAACTCCCGACACAACAACATTAGGCACATCGTACCCGGCACACATCGCAACACAACTGCTCAGACCCGTCCACCGTACGGCTTCACTAGACATCAAGCCGGAACACGACGAATCGCTTGGCGGCAAGACTTTGTCTGGTGGGTGGTAACTTATGCCGGCGGCTGATGTTGTTGCCTACCACCGAGCACCAACATAACCTTTTTTTTTTTTTTTTTTTTTTTTTGACGCTGTGGGAATGCATTTACGCACCGTACCCCGAAGGGCGTGTGTGGGACTCGCCCAGCCGTAGCTGGGAATACCCACTAAACCCACAGCGGCACTCCGGCATCGCCATAGTGGCGGGGGAGTGGGAAACTAGCGCAGCCTGAGCTACCTCTCCCCCGCCGGCGAAACCCGCCTAAAAAGGCGGGCCTCAATTGCCCCTCCCAGGGAGGGGCCGTGGCTCCCACGTGAGCGATGTAAGGCGGGCGTCGGCCTCACGCCCGCCGCTCACCTCAGGGAGGGAGAAAGCGGGCGAAATCCCGCCTTCTCCTCCCCCTACGACGCCTGCGGAGCGCCGGAGCGAGGGGATCCTCCTCCCGCTCGCGCTCCGCTGCCTCCTTCTGCGACATCACGACCTCGCAGAAGGAGGCCATCGCCACCCAAGCCTCCTCGCTTCCCACCATCTCTCTGACGATGGCGGGCAGCGAGAGGTCCCCTCCTACCGCCGCGACAAGATCGCGGCGCGGCACGGCCCACGACGGGCACACCGCGAGGGTGTGTTCCGCCGTGTCCTCCGCCGCGCCGCAACCGTGGCACGACGGTGTCTCCTCTCGTCCTATCCGGTGCAGGTACCTGCCGAAGCAGCCGTGGCCGGAGAGTACCTGCACCAGACGGAAGGAGAGGAACCCGTGACGCCTGTCGAGCCAGTCCTCCAGGACCGGCCCGATGGCGTCGAGGGTACGGCGGCCGAAGACGGCGGAGGCGAGGTCCTGCGTCCACTCCTGGACAAGAGCGACCCTCGCCTCCCGCCGGACGGCCTCCCTCAATTCTGGGGCCGGACGCTCGCCCAGCGCCCTGCGCCCCGCCGTCCACTCGTACACTCTGGCGAGCACCCACGCCTCGAGCTCCCAAGGCGGGGTGCCCGCCAGAGCGCATGCCGAAGCGAAGCCTACCGTGCGGTAGGCCCGCGCTGCCCGCTGGGCTATGGCCCTTTGGGGCGCCCGAAGAGCGGTTGCATTCTCCCTCCTATGAAGGGAGTCCGCCCAAATGGGGGCCCCATAAAGGGCCATGCTCCGCAGTATGCCGGCGTATAGACGCCGGCACTGCATGCTTGGCCCTCTCATGTTCGGCATGAGCCATGAGAGGGCGTCCGCAACTTTCAGCAGGCGCGTCGACAGCCCGCTAAAGTGCGGGCCGAAGCGCCACCTGCTGTCCAACGTGAGGCCCAGATACTTCATCTGGGCCTCGACCCCGACCCTGACGCCCTCCACGTAAATGTGGGCGTCATGTGGGGGGCGCTGCCGGGGGCCGTGGAAGAACACGGCCTCCGTTTTGTGCAGCGCCACCCTCAAGCCCAGGCGGCGGATCCTTCCAGCCACTAAGGATCCGCCCGCCGATGCCAAACTGGCTGCCTCCCGGAAGGTGCTCCCGCGGGAAGTGAGGAGAGTGTCATCCGCGTAGCAGATGACACTCGTACCTCGAAGGAGGGTTCCCCGCAGGAGCCAGTCGTAACCGACGTTCCACAGAAGAGGCCCTAGAACGGACCCCTGTGGAACGCCGGCTCCGACAGCGTATCGCCGGAGCTGGCCAGCCCCATCTACGAGGAGGACAGCACGGTCCTCCAAGTAGCTGGCCAGGAGGCCCCGCAAGTACAGGGGCACTCCGTGGAACCGGAGCGCTTCCAGGATGGTGGAGTGGGGGATGGAATTGAAGGCGTTGGCAATGTCGAATGACACGGCCAACACTCCATCCCCCACTCCCACCGCCTCTGTCACCTGGCCCTTAAGACGGGCCAGGGCGTCCACTGTCGAACGACCAGCTCGAAATCCGAACTGGGCGTCCGACAGGTCCGGTCCCACGCTCCGCAGATGCCGCTTGAGACGGCCGGCGATAATCCCCTCGAACATCTTTCCGGCCTCGTCAAGCAAGACGATGGGCCGGTATGCCGAGGGGGAGTCCGCCGGCCGTCCCTCCTTCCGAAGGAGGCACAATTGGCCTTCCCGCCAAGGTTTCGGGAACCTCCCCGACGCGAAGCACGCGCTGAAGAGGTCCCGAAACCTTCCCTCCATTTCGGTGGCCGCGATAGCCACCACCCGAGCGGGAATGCCGTCCGGGCCGGGAGCCGTCTTTTTGGCGCGGAGACGAAGAGTCGCCGCGCCAAATTCCTCCTCTGAGACCGGAGGAGGAGGAGCTTCCTCCTCCGGTTGAGCCCTCCCTCGGGGGGGGTCCATCACTGGTGGGGTGAAGTGCGGATCCCTGCGCGGAAACAGGGACCGCACCACCCCATCCAGGAGCGCTGGTTCGAGGGTCTCGGCAACCGGGGGACCAATGCGGCGCAGTTTGTTACGCGCCGCCTTATATGGCCTCCCGAATGGGTCGTTGTCGAGACCCTCAACAGCTCGGCCCTCGCCGCGTCCTTAGCGGCGCCGATGGCCGATTTGAAGGCCGCCCTCGCCTCCACGTATTTGGCGTAGAGGCGGTCCTCGTCGGCCAGATCTCGTCGGCGCCGCCGACGCGATCGGGTGTAGGCCCGCCGTGCCGCCACGCAGGTGGCCCGCAGCTCCGCCAACTCCTCCGACCACCAATAAACGGCGCGTCGGGGAGGCGGACGTCTCGACCGAGGCATGCTGGCGTTGCATACCTCGGTCAATGACCCCCTCAATCGGGCCGCCGCCGCGTCCACGTCCAGGACGTCCACGCCGGGACCTGGCCAAAGCCAGTCCTGGACGAACGCGGCCTCCCTTGCCGCCTCCCGATCCAGGTGGGTCAGAGCCCACCTTGGAAACGGGGATCGGCCCGACGATGAGGGGGTGCTGCGGCGCCCCCGTGGATTCTGGGGGGAGATCTCGAATCGCACGTAGCGGTGATCCGAGATCGTCTCCCCCAGTTCCACCCTCCAGTTCTGGATGCGGGCGGCCAGTGCGGGCGTGGCGAAGGTGAGGTCCACTATGGACCCACCCTGCCGCCGGACGCACGTCCGGACGCTCCCCCTATTGAGGAGAGAGAGACCAGACGTGGCCGCCCACAACTCGACCGCCCGTCCGCGGTTGTCGGTGGCCGGGTTTCCCCAGACCACCGACTTGGCATTCAGGTCTCCTAAAACGGAGACCTGACGTGGCGCCGTCCTCCCGATGACCGCCGTCAGGACCCCGAGGAAATCCTCGAAGTCCTGGAGAGGGCGGTTTGGGGAGAAGTAGACCCCCACAAGGGCCAACCCTCCCCACGCGGCGGCCACGTATCCCGGTCCCCTCTCTAAGAGCGAGAGGGGAGGGGAGTCCGAGGAAGACCGCGCCACGATTGCCACCGAGCCATCACTGTCTCCCAGCCAACTGCTGGGAGTATAGTACGGCTCGGCCACCACTGCCACATCCACCAACCACTCGGCCATTGACTGCACCAGTAAGTCCTGGGCAGCTCGGCAGTGGTTGGTGTTTGCCTGCAGGATGCGATGGTCGGTACCCATTATTCGACCATCGCATCACCCTCGGCCACCGCCGCTGATGGGATATCAGCGGGGGAGGTGGCAGCAGTGGCAGGACGGCTTATAGCCGCCTGCGGCTTGCCCTTCTTAGAGGGGGGTCGGCATGAGCACGTGGTCCGCAGGGCGACCACTGTCGGCGCACGCCGCGCAATGCGGCTTGGCGGCCTCGCACGAGGCCGCCTTATGGCCCTGTTGCCCGCAGCGGAAGCACGTGTCCGCCCTGTCTACTGTGGACGGACACATTGCTCGGGTGTGGCCGATCCCCAAGCACTTGAAGCAGCGCATCGGTGCTGCCTCAAGCACCCGGATCACGGCCCGGCTAAAGCCCACCAAAAGCCGTCCTTGGCATTTTGCCTGGACGGCCAGCACTGCGGTGACTGGGCACTCCAGCCGGATAGAGCCCAGTCCACCGCGGCCGGGCCTAATGGCCCGAGCCTGCACCGCTGCGGGTTCGCAGCCTCCGGCCACTGCGATCGCCGCCACCACCTCCTCCTTGGTGACCGAGTCGTCGAGACCGGTCACCTCAATGGTGGTGGTTTTGGTCGGCCGTGCGACCTTTGCCACGTCTGAAAGGACCTCCCGCAGCTTGGCTGCGAAGAGGTCCGCATTTTTGCCGCCGTCCTTCCCCGGAAACTCGAACAAACGAGCTCCGGTTTGGGTCCGGCGGCAAACACCAATCCCCAACTCAGTGGGGTCCGTGGCGCTACGAGCCCGTCTTAGGACGGTCTCGTAGGTTACCCCCCTCTCCACGGCCTCGGGCACAATGGTCACTGTGACCGCCGCGGTTTTTGGAGGCACCAGCTTCGGGGCCTTTTTGGCTGCCGAGGAAGCCGCCGGGGCACCTGCTGGGGCAGCCGCTGGGGCAGCCGGGGCCTGGGCCGCCTTTTTGCCCTTTCCCTTTCCCTTCCTAACCACCTCTGACCAAGACTGATTGGCTGGGGTGGTGGAAGGGAGGAGGGCGTCTCCCTCCTGCACCTGGGGCGGTGCCGCACTGGCAACCGGCTCCGGCTGTGCGCCCGCACTCGTACCGGGTTGAGGCAGAGCCTCCGGCGACTTCTTCCCCTTGCCCTTGCCCTTTGCGGGCTTCGGGGCAAGGGGAGCCACTGTCGGCGTCTTGTCCGCCGCTAGGGGCGGACGGAGACGCGGCTCGGGCAGGAGGCGGTCCTCTATACCTGCAAAACAGGCACGGGTGAACGCCCTCTCCTCCATGACAACCTTGCGGATTACTTCCTCAAGGTTCGAGGAGGAGGGAGAGGGAACCGCTGCCGTCGGGGCCTTCGTTGTCGGGGCTGTGGCCTCAGCCAGCTTCTTATGAAGCTGGCTAACCTCCGCTTGCAGGCGGTCCACCCTCGCCTGCAGCTGCCGCGTCTCCTCTGACGCAGAGCGTTGTGTCAGCTCAGACACAATGCCGTGCAAACTTGTTGCACGGCATTTGAGGGCCTTCTGGAAGGTCCCCTTTAAATTTGAGGACTTGGAGGCGACCTCAACGATCTCCTCCATGTCCTCCTTTGCCAGTCGGGCCAGCTCCGCCACAGAGTGGCCGTCGAAGGAGACGAGGGCCGAACCGTATCCGGCCCTCGCCTTGGCTGCACGCGCCTGCCGCTCTTTCGCGGCAACCTTCTCCTCCAGCTCCAGCTCGAGCTCGGCCCGTCTGGCCAAGCCGAGCTGACGTTGGGCTTCCGGCAGACCCACATCATGGGTGCCGGCCTGAGAAGAAGTCGAAGGCGAAGCGGTCTTCGCCTTCGGCTTCTTCTGTTTTGGCTTACCCTTGGCCGAGTCCGAAGAAACCTCGGACCCGAGCCTCAGGTAGGCCCTCTTCAGGCTGCGATCTCCAGCCACACCACACACGGACGACGACTCGATTTCCGAGTCAGAAAACTCGTCCGCCACGCTCGTAGAGAGGCTCGCCACAGACGGTGCGCGGCTGACCTCTGACTCTGAAAAGCCGTCGGGTTGGCCCTGAGAAGGGCCTTTTGGTTGGCCCTGAGAAGGGCCGTTTGGTTGGCCCTGAGAAGGGCCTTTTGGGGCAAAACGCCCGGAGGCATTTCGCAATGGTTTCGGCATAGCGAAAACCAAAAACCACAATAATAAAATAAAACCTCAATAGAATAAAACGAAACCCACAATAAAATAAAACCCACGATAAAAACACAATAAAACCTCAATGCACGCAATCGCCCTCAGATAAAATAAAATTTCGCAGATCGCGTAAGTCACAGCGCACGTTAGCCACCGGTCTGCCACTCCGTTACGGTGGTCAGACACGGCGTTGCCCGGGGAACACTACGTGGAAGTCTGCGCTGTGGGGAGTCCCCCAGCACCAACATAACCTAAATTAACACCTATGAACCCTACACTCCCTACGACCCTAAGTCCTATAAGCCCTACAGCCCTGACCTACCATAAAGTTTGTAATAAATAAATATATAAATAAGTGCGGGATGTCTGCACCAAGAGACCTAAGGTAACAGACGGATAGTGGGTAGGATTTCCAGGTACGGGTGAAGGGTAAACTCACTGCCAGTCCAGCAGACTCACAGGACTGATCAGAGATGGCTAAGGGTGTCTTGGCCACAGTGAGGGGTAATGAGACAAGAATAAATTCTAATCTGATTTATTTACACAATATTACAGCTTATAATATACTACTTTTTCCCAACACACACAAATTTACAAACGTCTTCGTATTTCATGCGTGAAATCTGCTATTCCTACATTTCACTTATATGAGAACTTGTAAGTTCCAAACCCCGCCCTAGAAAAACAATGTACTATTATGTATAATAGTACATTGTTTTTCTAGGGCGGGATGTAAGACATTTCGTCATCCGTTCATTCATCGTTTCATTTCGTAGTCCGAGATTGTAATGTCTATTCCGCCCGAGGCAAACACAATGTGTTTCATCCATGTTTCATCACATTTGCGAGTATACTATAAATAAAAATGACAGTTTAAATAACAAAAGAACTACTAAAGAATAGCTTATGAAAAATAACGATAGGTAATGGCGGAAAAAGACGGACCGCTCTGACTGGTTTAATTGAGCGGGCGGTCCTGAATATTTTTGAAATAATAAAAGGCACGAGAAAAAAAATGTATGCAGCCAAAATATTAGCATTTTTCATTCTAAATTTAAATTAATGAATGTGTAACTGGTTTCTAGTGCCTTCTACATATTGAATGAAGTTACCGAGGGTGCAATACGGGACATCCCGCCTACTTGCGTGTGTGATGTAAACTAATTATTGCCCTTCTACACTCGGACTCACATTTAACTAGACGTATTACATAATCAGCCCATTATGTTCCCACTCCTGGGACACAGGCCTCCTCTCGGTGAGAAGGAGTGGGCCGTAATATAACTCGCGGGCCCAGTGCGGGTTGGTAGATATCACATGTCTTCAAAGTATTGTCTCTATGACATGCCGGTTTTGAGAGCAGTTGTTATTACGGGATTCCAAACTACGACCTCACAACTCGTAAGTTTCTGACGTATTACTACTACATTAAAATAAATGAAATAAAAATACTTTGATTTCCAGTTTAATATATTGTTACGAATGGACCTTATGTCGATGGCATGAGGTTCAATATCGCGTGACATGCAGTACGTAACTTTTAAGCCCTATATTTCCAGATCTAGACATTTTAAAGGTACAAAATAAAAACGCATTAATAGACTTAGGATGGCCTATCGAATGGTACAGGTCTCAACAGTTTTGTCAACAAAGTGTCGACATCAAAATTTCTAGAAACCCGTTTCCGGAAATCACCGTAGGTACTTACTAAATGACCTCGAAGTTATGCGGTATTATTATTACGTCTAGACGAATCTGGAATGTTCGATCAGCTGACCTATATACAATATGTAAAGAAAACCCTGTCCGATCCGTGAAGGTATTGTTAGGTATCGTTAACTGATTCTAATAATGCCTACAAAGCCGGGCTAAACTTAAAAAAAAATCCCCAAAAAAAATAAATATTATTTCGAAAAAGCGAGGTAACTTAATGCATGTGCGGTAGGCAACCCGATAGCCCCGCCCCCCTTCACCCGCGCATACATGCGCGGGTGAAGGGGGGCGGGGCATGCGGCACGTGGTCGCATCGCTATTCGCTCCGTCACAAATGGTGTTGTCAGTTTTTTTAAAATTACTAAATTTCGGGGAAATTGGAATTAATACCCGGGAAAAAAAGATTATTTCAAAATTCATTATTATTGTTACTGTGATGATTATGTAAAATTTTATATTATATTTGGTCAAGTGTTTACCTAACCTATAAAGGTTAAAACCCTGTCCGACCCTTAAGGATAATAATATCCTTAAGGGTCGGACAGGGTTTTCTTTACATATTGTATAGCGCCGTGACGCCGGCGCAGAGTCATTCTGCATTCGACTAGCGATACAACAACAAGCGACAGTTAAGAAGCGATTTTTGAGAAGACCTACTGCGACAACTATAACGAGAACTTTGAGTACTACGTGAAGTAACATCTGTAGTGTTATTGTGTGTTTACAACACGGACTTCGTGGACATAAGGGAAGACTTCGGTGCAACGTCAGCTACGTTCTACTTGTCATTGCCTACAATCGACTGTACCTTCGTTGCCAATAAACTTCGCAACCCTTAGGCGGTGTTTTAGTACCCCTAGCCCGTAACAATATTTTTATAAAGAACTAGCTTTCCTCCCGCGGCTTTGCCCGCGTGGAATTCAGTTATATCGCGCTTTTAGAATCAAAAGAAATTTAAATTTAAAATCAAAAATCCCTCGAGAATATCAAAATAAAATATAGGTTTTGCGTGTACCTCCTGGAGCATCCAAAAAGAACAAACCACCTCGGCTCTGCTCCTATTGTTCATAGCGAGATGTTATATAGTCTATGTCCTTTCTCAGGGTCTAAAGATTGTCTGTGAAAATTTCATCAAAATCGGTTGAGAGGTTTAAGCGGGAAAGCGTAACAGACAGACAAGCAGTTACTTTCGCATTTATAATATTAGTATGGATTAGATAAATAGAAAAATAACTAAATTTAAGTAAGTTTCGTGCAATTCTTTTATATTTCATTATAAAAAGGACAGAAAATAAATATTTTTTAGTCCTGTCAAATAAGTCTACGCCCGTCGTGTGTAAATAGACGTATTTTTATTCGATTCGAGTATCAACGCCAGTTGCGTCCCACACTAAAAGCCACCACCACATTCCATGGAAATAAATAAGTACATACTATCCCTGCCATCGTCGCGCATCAAAGCATTGACAAGACGCAACAGTGACAAGAGCTCGTCGAATGATGTCAGTAATGTTCGCGTGTCGAGCTAAGCGACCCTCACTTCGGCTGCAAGACAGGCCGTGGTGTCCGAGGCTGTGCCGATAGTGCGCTGGTGTGTGTGGGGTGTGTGCCGATAGCATGGAGCTCCTAGACGTAAGGAAGCAGCGAGGCGTAAAGTGATTATATTCTACCAAGGTAGTGCATGAAGCCAAAGACTTGACTCCCAATTTCCCACAGCCAGCAGGCGCGCAATCGCTGCATCAGTAGACGAGTCAAGTAGAAATCGCAATTGGACGAAAACCAACAAGTCAATGGAGATAATTTTGCGTACGCAAACTACAATAAAATAAAGCAATAATTATGCAAAGCCAATCAAAAAATTAATTGAAAACGTGATCTGCATTGATTAGACAATTTCTGTTGTTTCAGTCACTGAAATGGATTTTCATAGAGCGTTTGTTTGGCTATTCTTTTATGGTGTAAGTATAATGAAATAAAAAAATATTTAGTCTTTGGAACAGGTATTTTCTGAAGATACTTTGAAATGTCATATAGGCGATATCATATATTCTACGTGATGGGCTTCGGCAAATAAATCTAACACAAGCTTAATAACACCGGCACTTTTTTTCCCTCGTGGCGGAAAGTCTTCATGGATATCCGCCACCTTGGAGGGCGGCGGGGTCTGTCAGTCTTGATAATGGCCGACGGGCGAATAACCCGGGGAGTCCAACGTCCATCACATGACCGAGTTGTCGTTGTCACGCGTTCGCACACGCCACTCAGATGAGGAGTGCAGCCGCTGAGGGTTGCTCGCGCCAGAAGAGACTCGTCGAACTCGCGAGTACGGGTCAAGGCCTGCCGGGGGTACCGTAGAATTGGGAGGACCCGGTACCCCGGAAAGGCAGGTGACGAACGCTTAGGTGGTTTTTTAGCAGGTAAGAGTCCGGCAAACCCCTCCGCGTCCCCGAGCGGAGGATAGTCCATGAAGATTCATGAAGATTATTCCACCTTCGGAAAAAGAAAAGGTTTTATTCGTCTCCTACTGACTTAAAACCACCCCGGTGTTCCATCTCACACCTACGCCGGGGGTTACGAGAACGAACACTTCCGCAACCCCCGATTGGTGCCGGCTCGCCACTGCCTCCTCGACTAACACCGGTGTAACATCTATGTCAGGTTCAGGCACATTTTAAAAAGAGCCGTGAGAACATACATACTTAACTTTTGAATGAAAGAACAGCATAATATTGTTCCTAACAATATGACAGGGAATCAAATCAAAAATAATAAATTTTCAATTTATCGTCTTGGCGCCAATTACCTTGTTCACATACTAAACTCGTTGTACGTCTCTCGGTGGTAGGCCACAACATCGACCGCCGGCATAAGTTACCACCCACCAGACAAAGTCATGCCGCCAAGCGATTCGTCGTGTTCGGAGAACGGGTCTGAGTAGTTGTGTTGCGATGTACGTGCCGGGTACGATGCGCCAAGTGTTGTTGTGTCGGGAGTTTAGTTGTGGAGGGCCTCCAGATCAATCTCCCTCTGGCGCAGCATCGTTGGTCGTTTAACATTGCATCACCGTGCTCAACTGCCGTCTTCCTTCCTATTTACTCAGTTCTTTTGAATGGGTAGGCTTAATAAACTAGCGTGCCTTACCATCAACGATTGCATCACTGCTTACCATCAGGCGGGATTGCAGTCAAGCGCTAGTTTGTAATTATTGAAAAAAAAATATTCGTCTTGTCAAATTCCATAGACATTTTTTTTTTTTGGTTCATTTCTTTCCGTTCGGGCGAATGGAAAAGGCAAAGGCATAGTACGCCATACAGCCAAGTGTTCAGTAATTTTTTCTTCATTAAATATCTATCCTAACTTATCCTAGCATAACTTAACCTAAACTAACTCCTTTCGTTTTACGCGTTTGGACGATGAGGAGCGGTTTAGCGTAAAGACATGATGAGGCCACTATGCTACAATATTTCACTGTTCTTTTTGAATTATTCACTGAATGCACTTTTTACTACATAAATCACGCGTTTTTATTTAGTAAACGACACTATAAATAATTTTAAAAGTCCAATGAAAAATGAGCGTGACACTCATCTTGACATTCCCGCCAAACCTTCCATAGACAGTTTGGCCGCGATTAAAAATATGGCGCCTCAATATACGTCAATTAACGTCAGACCCTGACTTATTTGACAAGACTAAACTAACATTTGTCTTCTGTCCTTTTCTTAATGAAATACAAAGAAAAATAGAAAGAAAAAGATGCATTGAGCTTAAATTTGGTTTATTTTGTGAACAAGGGATTCAGGACCATTAGCGCTCTATACAATATGTTAAGAAAACCCTGTCCGATCCGTGACGGTATTGTTAGGTATCGATAACTGATTCTACTAATGCCCACAAAGACAAAAAAAAAAAACTTAAAAAAAATTAATATTATTTCGTAAAAAGGGGTAACTTAATACATGTGTGGTAAGCAACCCGTTCCGCGGGCGGCGGGGGGCAGGGCAAGCGGCACCTGTGACGTGGTCGCGTCGCTATTCGCTTATAATAATACCGGTGTTGTCACTTTTTTAAAAATTACCAAATTTCCGGGAATTTGGAATTAATTCCCGGGAAAAAAGGATTATTTCAAAATTCATTAGTATTGTTACTATGATGATTATGTAAAATTTTATATTATATTTGGTCAAGTGTTTACCTAACCTTTATTGTCCTTATGGGTGGGACAGGGTTTTCTTTACATATTGTATATAGCTGTGACAGGAAAGGCGGTCGTCAATTTGATTTAAACTGACAAAATTATCTGGTGTTGGATTTATAAACAGCCTTTAAAAGGAGTGTTTGTTTGATAATATTGATTGATGTTTGATGGGGCAGAAGCGCTATGAACGCTAGTGCGTTCATAGCGCTTCAATTTTCAAAAGCAATCAAACAAATTCAAATGAACTGTATGCAACTCAGAAAGTTTGCAGCATATATACTCACTAGAGTATATAATATGTAAAGAAAACCCTGTCCGACCCATGAGGATAATAAAGGTTAGGTAAACACATGCCCAAATATAATATAAAATTTTACATAATCATCATAGTAAATTGACTAATGAATTTTGAAATAATCCTTTTTTCCCGGGAAGTAATTCCAATTTCCCGGAAATTTGGTAATTTTAAAAAAAGTGACAACACCGGTATTATTATAAGCGAATAGCGACGCGACCACGTCACAGGTGCCGCGTGCCCTGCCCCCCGCCAACCGCGGAAAGGGGTTGCATACCGCACATGTATTAAGTTACCTCTTTTTGCGAAATAATATTTATTTTTTTAGGGGTATTTTTTTAAAAATTTTTGCCTGTTTTTGTGGGCATTAGTAGAATCAATTATCGATACCTAACAATACCTTCACGGATCGGACAGGGTTTTCTTTACATATTGTATATGCTGCAAACTTTCTGAGTTGCATTCAGTTCATTTAGCGCAGAACACATTAAGACATAATTTCTGGGTATAAAGTTGGCCCAGCACCTCAAACTACTACCATCTGTAAAATTTCTTTAATAGATTCTCAACTGTATCGCTAAAGCGTTAAGGATCAAGGTTGATTGGGAAAATTTAACAGTTTCGGATAGCTTGACCTGTTACGGTCTGTCCTGTCGAGGATGACCCAAATGAAGTTTTAGGCCGCGGCTTAGCATGCTATTTTAACCAAGGTGCTATTAAAGACTATGGAAGTGAAGATGATGATGATAAAATATTCAAATTCCAGGCGGTTAAAGGAGCGAAAGAAGATTTAAGAGGTGAAGGTGATACTGTCACCGAGTTCGAGAATAATTCTGAAGAGAAGCCAAAACTGCTCGCCCTGGTTATCCTTGAAGTAAGGCCTAACTTGTCTTTGATAAACTACAAATTTCGCCAATGAAACTCAACGCGAAAAATTCTAAACCGCGAATAGGGATTGACGGTGTCAAACTTATTGTAGGCGGGGCCATTGCTCGTAGAACCGATGGCAGATGGGGTAGTAAAGTTCTGGAGTGGCGGCCATGTACCGGGAGACACAGCGCAGGGAGGCCCCCAACAAGGTGGACCGATGACCTGGTGAAGGTCGCGGGAAGCCGATTAATGCGGGCAGCATAAGACCGGTCATTGTGGGAAGCCTTGGGGAGGCCTTTGTCCAGCAGTGAACCTCTATAGGCTGAAGAAGAAGAATAATAAGAAATGTCAATATTTCAGGTTTAAAATGTTAATAGTTTTTGTTAAATATTCTAGTAATTGTGTATTTAATGTAAATATTTGAATTTCATTTTATTAAAGTGTTTGACACAACGTGTAACATAAAGGGTATATACATAACAAAGGCATGGCATCTTTATATGATATCAAATGATATTGGAAGGGTTTTTTAATCCTATCTCTTTATGTTAGGAAGTTATGAGGAAAAACACCGCCTGTGATAGGCTACTATCACACTAGCCGCATAGAGATATTGAAGACATTTATCGGATTTTGGCAAGTAACGTGACGGGTAACGACTAGTTATTAACGTATGTAGTGTGCTGCCACGTTTGTTATGATTTGATTTTAAGAAACACACGAAACCGAAAATTTGGTACCTACCAATTTTTTGAGTATTTTATTATGAGTTGAAACCCTTCCGATATCGTTTGATATCATCTAAAGATGCCATGCCCTTGGTATGTATATACCCTTTTTGTTACACGTTGTATAAATGTAAAATTTAATATAAGTCGTCCATTCTATTATAATAATTATGTATATACCTAAAACATTTGCACGCCATGAGAAATGGCAGACATGTCGTGATCCAATCTTTCTCAAGGTCATGATGCATGAGTTTTTTTTTTATTCTGTATGTATACGCATGTTTTGGCAAATAAAATTTCTTATTCACAATAGTTCTGACTTAAATCCGCAGGGTATTTGCGTAGCATAATAAGAGATGAAATTGCTTTTTTTTAGCAGTTTAACATTTTGGAGGTACACTCCTAAATAAAACTCGTGGATACCGGAAAAACAGTCACAAAATTCACTATCACAATTATAGGCGTAACTTAACGCTAGTTAACAATGGGAGGAAAAACACTGGGAACACTGAGATGAGTTATGAGAGTTAAAGTCTACTCTGTAATAACGACTGCTTGCCGTAAGGTTTGTATACGTACTGCGAATTTCCCGGCGGTTAATGTTAAAACCAGCCTGGGAACGTTGCAGCGTCTTTGGATGCGGCAGGGAAAAATCTCAGTGTGGCTTACTGCTGAACTCTGGTTCCACATTCACTGCCGCCGTATTTGTATCACGTCGGGAAATTCACCAATTTGGAGGTACACTCCTAAATAAAAGTCGGGGTCACCAATTTAGGAGCGTACCTCCAAATTGGTGACCCCGAAGTGATACAAGGTGAGCGAACCACCCAGCGGGATGTTCGTGCCAAAAAGGAGGCAGTTTTGGACGGACCGCATATGCCTCAGGGTGCTGCATGCTTCTTCTTCTTCTTCTTCAGCCTATAGATGTCCACTGCTGGACAAAGGCCTCCCCCAAGGCTTTCCACGCTGACCGGTCTTGTGTTGCCCGCATCCATCGGCTTCCCGCGACCTTCACCAGGTCATCGGTCCACCTTGTTGGGGGCCTCCCTACGCTGCGTCTTCCAGTACGTGGCCGCCACTCCAGAACCTTACTGCCCCATCGGCCATCGGTTCTACGAGCAATGTGCCCTGCCCACTGCCACTTAAGTTTAGCGACTCGCAGAGCTATGTCGGTGACTTTGGTTCTTCTGCGGATCTCCTCATTTCTGTTTCGATCACGCAGAGAAACTCCTAGCATAGCTCTTTCCATTGCCCTTTGTGTGACTCTGAGCCTTCGTATGAGGCCCATTGTGAGCGACCACGTTTCAATTCCGGAAGTTATCACTGGCAACACACACTCGTCAAAGACTTTAGTCTTGAGACACTCACACATCTTGGACGACGAGAAGATGTAGCGTAGCTTCCCGAACGCTGTCCAACTGAGCTGGATTCGCCGAGACACCTCTTTCTCGAAGTTGGACCTACCTAGTTGGACTGTTTGTCCCAGGTATACATACTCGTCAACAACTTCAAACTCTGCTGCATGCTATGGGCATTTAATTGCTATTGGCATTTATTACTTTATTTACTTCTTTGAGGATATAGAGTGGTACCTACAAGGCCACATGTGAACAACGCGTCATACTAACGTCACGCAAAACCTACAACTCGCAAGCAGAGTTTTCCGTGCAACTAGCACGCATACAACTTCACGATTTGAATTGGTGTCCGTGCCTGCCAGACACGACAACCTTTTTCTATGAAGGATGAGTGAACGGTACACCTTATGTCTCATATTTTATTTTTTTTAATAACTATAAAGTAGTGCTTAACTGCAATCCCGCCTGATGGTAAGCAGTGATGCCATCGTTGATGGTAAAGCGCGCTGGTTTATTAAGCCTATTCACCCAAAAAAATCCGAGTGAATAGGAAGGATGACGGCAGTTCAGCGAGGTGATGCAATGTCAAACACGACCAACGATGTTGCGCCAGAGGGAGATTGATCTAGAGACCTCCGCGACCAACCTCCCGATACAACGGTTGCATCGTACCTGGCACACATCGCAACACAACTGCTAAGACCCGTCCTCCGTACGGCTTCACCAGACATCATGCCGGAACACGACGAATCGCTTGGCGGCAAGCCTTTGTCTGGTGGGCAAATGTTTTTTTAATATGTGGGACTTTAAAAATGGTCAGATCGTGAATGATAATGTGTTTCAATTAGGGTGATGATTTAGACGTGCTTTCAATTTCATTGGTGAAATTCTACCCTACTCTGTGTGTATAAATTCATTTTTTCTTCTTTGGTTCATATTTATGCTCCGAACTTATTGGTATAGCATTAACTAGATGCGATGCCAATGGTATACTTTTATAATAAATCCCCAAACCCTTATGATTAAATTTCGGCCAACATGGTCAATCTCAGCGGGGACTATTTAGCATAATGATTTGACGTAATGATTTACAGAACAATGAAGTATCAGAAGAGGTAGATCCGTCTAAGGAAAACGAAGCCCCAATGGTGCCATGGATAGAAAGTTCTCAAATAATGTTGCCATGGATAGAAAATGAAAGCAAAGATGTCGACGACGAAACATCAGGTGAATCAAATTCGGACGAATATCCAGATACCGAAACGGAATCAGGAACGGATAGCGAATCTAATTACTACCATGAAGATGATTATATAAAAGACAAAATAAAGAAAGAGATGGAGATGAAGAGTTTAGAACCTTTAAGAAAGAAAAAATGGAAGTCGTGTAAGAAAACAGCATCGAAACTCTGCCGAAAATCATGCACAGGGTCGTACAAGCAAGCGTGCAGAGAAGAAAAATGCAAAAAGAAATTTAAGAAAATATTAAAGAAACTATGTAAGCGAAATTGCAAAGATTTCTTTGATTAGAATATATTTGTGCTTGCATCAAAATATGGTACAGACGATATCACATCAAGCTACTACAATCTGTCAAATTTGTTTATTAGATCTTCAACTTTATAGCTAAAGCATTAAGGCTCAAGGTTGGTTGAGATTACTCGTAGCGGCGATCGGCGGCGATCTCCCGTGTCCGACCCTGGTCCAAGCCATGGTCTGGAGCGAGAGTGCATGGCAGGCCGTCACCTCCTTCTGTGAAGCAGTGATGCTGGCAAAGGAGAAGGCGGAGCCCGTGAAGTAGCGGGAATCCCAGCGCCCTCACGCCACTAGCCGCCGCAGGAGATGCGCTGGCCGGTAGACGACATCGAACTCCGATCCAATCGAGTGGGCAGCTTGCCGCCCGGTTTCACGCGCGCCTAAAAGAGATGTCAGCAAATCGTGACGGGGTCCACGAAGACAAAATAAAATAGAAGGCCCTGGCACACAGACAAGAAACCACTAAAACTTACTAAAACCCACCCAGTAGCAGGGCAGTAAAGGTCTGACATGCCCTTCCGCTCCGCCCAGAGCGGGAGAGGTCATTTGATGAATTCCCATCCCAAACAAAAACAAAAAGGTTAATTGGGAATATTGACAGTTTTGGGTAGCTTGACCTGCTCTCGTACTTACAATAATGTCTTAATAATAGGATAATTTATTTTATACTGTACTGCATTACATAGAAGTTAAAAAAGGTTGTTTGTAAGGTACACTCAGTAAAAAAATAGGGATGTATCCTAGGTATGAAAATGAAAAAAAATAATTAGTCCGTTTTATAGATAATAAAAAAAATAATACCCGTATTTTTTATTTTGTCGAAATTACCAAAAACTTCTGAGATATAGCGTATTAAAGTTACGGAGTGGGGGCTAATTACGTAACGCCGTGGTATATTTTATACCACGACGTGACGTCATGCGACATTTCAAATCAATATATCTTCCTAAGTATTTGAATGAAAGAAAAAATTAAAAATACGTGTTCAATATTTATTAAAAATCTATCTGATGGACGTTAAATATTTTTTTGGATACAACCCAATTGTAGGCTTTGTTACTAACATTGTGATTGATGCAGAATTTATTATAATCAACTTATATATCAACTGTTTTATTTAAATCAGTTCATTTGAACTATCTACCTTCTGAATTTATGAGGTATAAATAAATTATTTGATTTTTAATTAATCTACCACCCCCTTGTTTGCAAAACATGGATTTTATTTAGCTCAGGCTTAAACCACTAGTTTATAACTAATTTAAAAAAAGTTAAAAAAAAACACCTAAATGGCTGTTGAATTATGCACCTAAGCATTATAGAAATGCAGTTCTTTATATAAAAATAACAGCTTGGTTCGTTACTACGATGTCAATTTTGTATCAACTGTCACTTAACCTCAATAAAGTTTAAAAACTCAAGCTCTACTTAAGTCTTGTTTCAAGCCATTTGATTGGTTGAAACTACATAGTTTTAAGTAATGTTTAAGCAGAGATCAATGCTTGAGTTTCCTTCTGGAATACGTACCTAAGTCTAGAACTAAGGTTAGATTTCTTTTTGTAATAAGTCTAGTGCCCATTTTAAAAACCTAAAAGACTTAAGATGTGGTCAGTACTTGAAATGCTTTACATTTTTTTATATAAGTCTACCAAATCTGAAATGTTACCAATTCGCTCATACGTTGTGGCATCAGGGTTTGTTTTTAATTTTGCCGGGTTATAACGGCTTCTGCCTGAAATACGTAGGTGTTTGATTGTCAATCAGATGCTGGTCGACATGTGTGCTTTTCATAGTGCATCTCCGCTTCTATACATACATACTGTATTCTAGCTATTCTTAACCATTTGGACGCTTCCTTGTCGAACATAAATCAATGGAGGGGTTCCGTGTGGCTACCATGAGTTTCCATTACGAGACTCGATCGACCGCTTTTAGAGCTCTCATTAGTTGAGAGTTCTTACAACCTTGAAGCAGCCCAATCGATGAGTCAAACACGCTCGATATCGATGATCGAGTCTGCGTAATGTAAACTCATGGTAGCCACACTGATCCGATTCCCAAAAATTATGACAGTTTTGGTTTTGGCGGGAATGTCAAGATGAGTGTCACGCTCATTTTTCATTGGACTTTTAAATTATTTATAGTGTCGTTTACTAAATAAAAACGCGTGATTTATGTAGTAAAAAGTGCATTCAGTGAATAATTCATAAAGAACAGTGAAATATTGTAGCATAGTGGCCACATCATGGCATTGTACCAAAACTTACTCCTAGTGTACTGACACTATTACACACTTTCGTTTATCGCGTGAACTGTCACGCGATAAACGAAAGGAGATAGGTTTAGTTAGGATAAGTTTAGGATAAGTTAGGATAAGTTACAAAAGAAGACAAGATATAATTAAGACTTGGCTTAAAGGTCTTAGAAACCAGGCCATAAAATCTCCAAAAAAAAAAATATGACAGTTTTGCTGTCGGGGATTCTGTTGTTCACAAACTAAACTAATTTTAAGTTAAGTGTATCTTTTTCTTTCTATTTATACAGAAAAGGATAAAAGATAACATTTTAGTTTAATCCTGCCAAATTAAGATATTCCATAGACAGTTTAGTTGTTTGTTCAATTTGCCAGTGCATTACACTGAGCAGGCAAAGGTATCTCAGACCATGATAGCCTCGTCTTGAATTATTTATTGTCTTCTTTTGTAACTTATCCTAACTAATCTAACTCCTTTCGTTTTCCGCGTTTGGACGATAAGGAGCGGTTTAGCGTAAAGACATGATGAGGCCACTATGCTACAATATTTCACTGTTCTTTATGAATTATTCACTGAATGCACTTTTTACTACATAAATCACGCGTTTTTATTTAGTAAACGACACTATAAATAATTTAAAAGTCCAATGAAAAATGAGCGTGACACTCATCTTGACATTCCCGCCAAACCTCTTCCATAGACAGTTTAGTTGTTTGTTCAATTTGCCAGTGCATTACACTGAGCAGGCAAAGGTATCTCAGACCATGATAGCCTCGTCTTGAATTATTTATTGTCTTCTTTTGTAACTTATTCTAACTATTCTAACTCCTTTCGTTTCCCGCGTGTGGCCGATTCGGAGGAGTTTAGCGTAAAGACATGATGAGGCCACTATGCTACAATATTTCACTGTTCTTTATGAATTATTCACTGAATGCACTTTTTACTACATAAATCACGCGTTTTTATTTAGTAAACGACACTATAAATAATTTAAAAGTCCAATGAAAAATGAGCGTGGCACTCATCTTCGCCTTCCCGCCTAAACTCCTAGACAGTTTAGATGCGGTTACAAACATCACGACCAAAAATACATCAATTTACGTCAAGCGCGGACTAATTTGACGGGTCTAAACTACCATATTATTTTCTGTCCTTTTTTTAATGGATGTGGATAACCTGTAAAAATAAGATTAGAAGTGCATTAACATTTTCTATGCCGTCTAAACATACATGTAACTGTGTAACCCCTGCTGGAGAACCGACAAATAAATAGGTATTGTTGTGAGAAACAATTTAAATAAAACAATGTCCAACATTTTATTGGTATTTATTTTATAATACATCGATAAAATACAATATTTATAACTGTGATATAATAACATGTTAAACTGTAATTGTTCCAAGTAGACCGTTATTTACTTTATTATCGAATTTAATCAACTTTAACAAACATAATGTTAATAAATATAATGGTTTTTTCGCACAATGGCCGACACTCAACTCTCGACGCTAACTGTTACAAATTAGCAATACTTCTGTTATTTTTAAATCCATTCCGTCTGATGACAGTTCGATTTTCAAACTTAATTGAAATGTTGCCGTTGTAAAAAAATACGGAAAATAAAAAACACATGTTTAAAATATTAATTATACTCATGCATTTGTTGGTATCGAAGTTATTAAAAAACCATTATGTAAAAAAACCACGAAAACTAAACTATACTTAACAAAGAAAATGGCCCAGAAATCTTGGTTTCTGCTAAAACCGCCGCGAACCTAAGCTCATAAGTACTAGAACTTAATATTTAATATTGGTAATACTTTCGGACGGAATGTCAAATGGTAATACATAAACATATTTTAATTATACAATAATTATAATTATACAATCTCATGATTAGTTTATTTGTTTTCTTTAATATAGTATGTAATTTCTATTGTGACATAAAATAAATTTCCATTAAATTATTTAGATTTATTTTCACAACCTAAATTCTGTCAAAAAGCAAGTAAATAAGATAACCCCTTACATATGTTTTTTTTTTTTTATATATATAAAATCGTTATAGTAAAAGGCACATTTGGAATATAAATTTAGACAAAAAGAAAGAAAAATACGTATGTATATTAAAAATATATCTTAGTGTTTGTGGCACCTTTTAAGACACTTGATTATTATGACTAAACCTAATTAATTCATATCTTTTAATATACTTAATTATTTTTATTAAAACTTATATATATCAGGATTTTATACAATTTGTATTCAAGTACTACTTTAGTGTAGCTTATAATATACATTCACATTTAGATAAGGTGACCCTTAAGTACATATAGAGTTTTAAAGATCCATTACATAAAGCCATTTGAAGTCATGCATATGATTCTAAATTTGTATAATCACAAATTGTACCATAACATGACTTTGGCGGTATCTGTCTGTCAAATGTCAAATGCAAAGCCGCCATTTTGATTTATATGTCATCTGTCACTCGAACGTGTGAAATACCTGCATCTTTCTTTTAAAAACTCTCTGACTGGAAAATGAACACCTTAACAAACCATTTAGTAAATGGTTTCTAGGCTGACCTTTGTGGTGTAATGATGATCTTTAAAACCATCTTAATAATAAAATTATAATTTTTCATATTTTTCCACCACTAGGACTTTTAGAACTGCTTTTAATTATAGATGTTACAGAAATATTACCGGAACTACTGAACTGCGTTGGCGGCGACCGGGGCAGCGAGAACTTCGTATCACTCAAATTCTCCTGGCTCAACGACTTTTGTGTTGTAAAAACCGGTATTTTCGACGAAACTCCTGGCGCAAGAGGTTTCTGCATCATTTTTTCTGCTTTAACGATTGGTATGTTACTGGGTTTAACGGAAATCTGCGGTTTTTGTTGCTCTTGAGACCGTAACTGTTGTTGGTCTAGTTGTGATAGTCTCCGGTTTTCTAAATCTGTGCTTGTGACTATGGTGCCTTTAGGAGATTCGTAGGTAGCTGTCCGGAATTTTATGGTGGTGTTTCTTGGTAGGTCGAAGTCAGAATGACGTTGTTTCTTTGGTTCGTTCGATTGGTTCGATTTCGATCGTTTTTGCGCCTCACCTAGTTGTTTGGCTGAAAAGTGTCTTTCATTGCGAATGAAATCATTTAACAGTTCAATATCTAACTCGTAGGATAAAGGAGGTTCTTCGTAAGGTGCTCGTTGTCTACTTAAGATTTTGTCTTTGTTTTCTTTTTGTTTTTGCATTTGTTCCGTACGAGGTGTGACTACTTGAATTTCTGTGACATGCGTGTCTGTATTACTGTCTATTTCTGTACATTCTTTTTGTATGTTAGTTATCGTTGGATTGATGGAGTATCTTGTTTTTGTGACTTCGACTGCATCTTGACTTGAATTTTGCACGTCTTCCAGATCTTGAATGATTCTTATTCCCATACGCGACAGTTCTTCAGGAGTTTTCTGTGACATAAAACTCGGATCATTTTTGAGTTTCTCCATCAATGCTTGCGCTTGTTCCTCATCCATTTCTGTAGTATTTAGAATGATTGTTTCTGTTCTTGTGTAAGCAGGTTCATCTGTAGTGAAGTGCATGTTAGGATTCTGCCGTTTGATTTCGTCAAGCACTCTCTTATCAATATCTTTTACATCTCCTTCTTCTAACTGCATTTCATTGACCTCTCCGCCTCTCATTATACCGAAGCTAATCTGTTCAACTTGTAAAGGCGCTTCAGCTTTCGTAGTGATGTACTTGGTTGCTATTTTTTCAACATTTTGTGTAATTACTTTGTTCCCGAACTCATCTTCATTAACGTTGACTGTAACAGTTTTCTGTACAGGTTCCTGTGTCATCGTTAGGGAGACGTTGGCAGGTTCCATGTATAAGGTCCTTTCTCGTTCATCATGTCGTCGTCTAATACCTTCAAGAACATCAGGTGGCATCATACGTATGGTAGGCTCGCCTATCTCAATAGACTTTGTGTGATCATGGAACGTTTTTCGTTCCCGTTTGTCTTCAACAGGCTGAACTTTCTCTGTAGATATGGTTACTACATTGGTATTGGTGCTTAAATCTTTGGGTTCTGTCCATTCTGAGGAGAACGTTTCAAGCTTTTTCTTGTAATTCAGGCTGTTGTTGTTTGATCCTATTCTGATGTTACTGACAAAGTCGTCATAGTCTCGAACTTTTTCTGCTGGTGATGTTTTCAAGTCGAAATTGACGATGTCTGGTTGGTGCATTGCTGATTTAAAGGCGTCTGTCTGTGGAGTCTCCTTACTGGTACTTGCTTCATGCTTTTCTTTTTCAGTGCTTTGGTCAATGTGTACGTTCAGTATAGGGTTTTTGGCGAGCAGTTTCTTCATCATATCGGACTTAGGTCTCTCTAAGCTGTTTACATATGTATTACGGGACATCTTTAGGTCATCTGGTACGTTAGTATCATATGTCATTGTTAGTTTTTCTTCGTATTTAGCAGTTCCAGGTTTGCTTTCATTTAGAACCGGTACGATTTCTTGCGTACTATCCAAAGAGCTCATGTTACTTCCATCTGATGTGGATTTAGCGAATTCTGATACAAGTTTCAAATGAACTTTCATGTTTTCATCCATTATCCGTCTAGCAAGGTGATCGGATGTTTCGTGTTCAGATTCTTTGTACAACTCAAAATCTTTGGGCTTAGTAAAGCTATGGTCGTCATTTCTTTCAGAATCCACTGAACTGGAAGATCCTTTCACTATAGCATCTTCTAAATTACCAAATTCTGAACCTTTCTTCAATCGATTTCTCTGGAAAGTATTGAGCCCTTCCATAGCTGATGTTTTAGCAATGTTCAAACTCAATCTAGGTTCCTTGTGTTTGATAACAACACCTTTACCCGTATCGACCATATCTGGCAGAACTTCATCGTGTCCCGAATCAAAGAAGGTTGTTTCTACTACTGACATTGCCTTTCTTTTCTTAGGCGACATCGTACTTTCCTGGTGGTTCTCGGCATCTTCTGCCGAAATATCCAGACTTTGAGCCCTTTCTAGCGTGCCAGTTGAAGGTTTGCTAGCTTTGGCTCTCATTTCAAATCTGGATAAATCCCCGAGAGATGCAGCTTTACGTTCATTCTCATCCAAAATTGAGGTATCATCAGACGCAGAATGAACTGTATCGTTGTTTGGCGAACTGTGAATAGTAATATCACTGTTATTAAGCTCTATTGTGGTGGAACCTTTATCACTCTTATCGCTTTGGTTCAATGACTTCACTGAATGAACATCTTGATTGGAAGACATGATGGATTTTGAATCTTCAAAGAAATTGTTGAGGGAATCGCTTTCTCGTTTGAAAGGTTTTGTGACAATATCGTATATATCATCTTGACTGAAGTTGATAGAATCTTCGATACGAGTAGAGCTCTTCATTTTACTGACCTTTGGCGTTGAGGTATTTATTTGTGATGCATTGGAAGACATGTGTGAAATAATAGAGTCGTGTAAAAGACTCGAATGTTGTTTCTCATTGCTTAAGAAATCGTTAACGTTTTTCAATTGTTCGAGAATACTGTCATCAGTTTTGTTTCTCTCTGTATCTGGTGGTGAAGGAGCTTTGCCTTTTGATTTCTTCGGTTTAGGAGCTTCTTCCTTCTTATGTTCAACTTTTTCTTTCTCATAAATTACGTCTGTGGAGCTCTTTCTGTTGGTTCTAGCTGCATTGGCAGCATCCAGCATATGTTGTGGTAACTCCTGGGGTATGCCATTTTCGTCCCTCTTTATTCCGCTAGAGTTGAGGTCAGATCTTGCAAATGTCGTCAAAACTGAAGTCTCGGATGTTCTTGATGATTCTAGACTTATAGTTGTGTCGGATTCATTCACTTTGTTTCTGGCGTTTGGTATAGGAGGGGCCATCTTTTCTCGACGTTTAGCAACAACAGGTTTCTTTTGTTCTGTCTCATTCTCGTGTTTAATTTGAGTTGTAGGTGCGGGACGTTGTGGTTCAGGCTTGTCTATTTCGTCAACAGACTTCTTTTCTACAGCAATGACTCCATTTTCGACGCTTTTTTGTTTTAAGACTCCATCGTCAGGTACATTTGGTGGTAGGACTCGGATACCGAATTTCATGGCTCTCTTCGGATCATATTCTCTTTTTTGAGTCTCAGATTGTTCAATATGCGTCATGGCGGCGATACCATTTTCTGGTTGAATGATCTGAATGTCGCTATCAGTTGATAGTCTCTTATTCCTCTCCGGTTTATTGACAGGTGCTGGGATATCAGAAAGCCTACATTTATTCGCAAGTTTACTATTCTTTTCGTTTTCTCTTTCTAGTGTGGTGTGGCCATCTTTTTTCTCTTTCTTATTCCTCTCTAGAGTTGTAGATGTGATGATTTTATCTGATATCATCTTTTTGATACCACTCTTATTCTGTTTGGTTTCTAGCGTGGAGTTATTAGAATGGGACGTGTTTGGTGACCTTGGCGGGTGCAGGAGTTTTCCTTCTTTTTCAAGCTGAAACAGAAGATAAAATGATTCTTATTAAATAATTGTATAAATTTGGTTATGCTATGCAATAATCCTTCTCTGTATGAGAGGAGACCTGTGTCCAGCAGTGGGACGATAAAGGGCTGAAGATCATTTTCGTTTTTCATCACGGCCTACTCTCTCTCACAGAGAGGAGACCTGTAATAATAATAGACGGAGAAGAATATTATAAATGAGAGTGAGGTCATATACAACTTTCTTAACTTCTAACATATTTAATTCATATACATATACAGGTTAACTACTTTCAGATTATGTTATTGATATTAATTTTCACAGCACGGTTGACGCAATGGTTAATGGCTTGACTGCTAAGCTGGGTGTAGCGGGTTCAAATTACCAAACGGAACAAATATTTGTATGAACTACAAGTAGTTGTTCTGGGTCTGGTTATTTGTGTAGAATTGAGTTAGGATACAGGAGAAATTTCTAGTGTGGGGTAACGTTTTATGAAAGAAAAAAATGTTACTTGAGAATTCGATCTGTTTTATCTTTGGTATCATAGAAAGTATTTCAAAGTTGACGGAATCGTGAAAGCCGGCTTGTTGTATGATTGAATAAGAAAGGGAAATACCATACATTCTTTATAACTGGTTTAAATATCAATTTCCGCGGTAAAGGCATTTCCTCTACACAAAACAGCTAAACATTCTTATTCAAGATCATATGATTGCATAATATCAATACTTGACGGCTTATTGGTTATAGGGACTTGATTGCTGATCCAGACGAAGCTTTTTGCCTCGTTTATTATACAGCGTAAATCGAGGGGCTGGAGCATTTTCCCAGCGGCGGTGGTTCCGACTACAATTCAATTTAGTGTATTCAAGGCTAAAGTGAATAGGCTCTTAATAAACTAGCGCGCTTTAACATCAACGATTGCATCACTCGGTGGTGGATTTACCAGCAGACTGAGTAGGCTTGAGCCTAGGCCGGCAGATTTTAGCGGCGGTAAATTTGGTGACCGCTTTCTTTTGCTCAATCGTGAGCAGCTCTCCGCAAGCCACCTTTTTGATGTCGTCGCTCCATCTCGCCCAAGGGCGTCCTATGCTACGTTTGCCGAGACGCGGCCTCCACTCGAGAACTGCTCAGGATCGAGCTTGTTGGCGTGCCATGAAGGAGGCCTATGTCCAGCAGTGGCCGAGTAGAGGCTGATGATGATGATTCTTTTGCTACCCACCTTATAGAAATCAAAAAGATTTCCGTATGAAAGGTTACTGTTTTCTGATGTTTTACAGATAAAAGCATTAAAAAAGTTATTGAGTTGTAAAAATAATTTAGGACATATTGTAGAGAAAAAAGGGCGGCAAAAACCTTTTAGCCTATAGCTTGAAAATTTGTAAATCCGCCACTGGTATCACTGCTTACCTTCAGACGGGATTGCGGTCAAGCACGAGTAAAAAAAAAATATCAGTGCCCTCTCCCAATAGGAGATTTTTAGTTTTGATGAAATGATCATCATTGCTGCCATCTTCTAGGAGGTCTAAGTGCAATGGAAACCATAAACCGATTGACGGATATTGTATGCGCTGCTGAATGATTCGCACACACCTTGGTTATAAACTTCAATAATAGTCACGGATAGCCAAATATGATGATTTATTGATTGCTTAAATAACTCGTAACTAATATAGGTATGAATGTGTAAATGAGTACAGTCTTTGAAGGCTGATCGTGTACCGTCGCCTTACGCTATAGTTTGTGCAAGGCGACGGAATAATGTTGATCTATGTATGTAGCTATTATGCGCGTGTCATGTACGATGGCTGACTCGTACAGATATGGCAATGAAAATAGTCACTTTGAATAAATTAAAATACCAATTTATCTTAATCTAAAAACGCGCATATTCGTCAAAATGGCGACACAAAACGGACCATTGTTTAGTTAGCACCATAGACATATACAATGGACATGCCTTAGAGATAAGAATTGTGGCACTCAATATATGTACTACAATATATGTCTATGGCATAGGTCATCTTTCTCACTCTTTTCAAAACATAAATATAAAAAGATATATATATACGGACAAATCACACAAATTGAGCTAGCCCCAAAGTAAGTTCGAGACTTGTGTTATGGGATACTAACTCAACGATACTAAATTTTATAATAGATACATATATAGATAAACATCCAAGACCCAGGCTAATCAGGAAAAGATCGTTTTCCATCATGACCTGGCCGGGGATCAACCCGGGCCCTCTATGTCGCAGGCAGGCGTGTTGACCGCTGCGCCACGGAGGACGACATAAAACTTATTGCAGATTATACGTGTATTGTGCGTTTCATCTAACAGTTCCTTTGCCGTCATGTTGGCAGAGAGAGAGACGCAGAGTGCGTCTAACTTGTTTAAGATAGTGACAAAAAATGAATGCCAACATGACGGCAAAGGAACTATTAGATGAAACGCACTGTACGGCATGTCCATTGTATATGTCTATGGTTAGCACTAACACAATAGACAGACATTCCATCGGCAACGTGGATTGTATTCTAAACATGAGTACATTGTTAGTTTGGATAACATAGTGATACATCGGCACTGTATTTGATAAACATCCTTAAGATATACCCCTTATTCATAAACGTTGCTTAAAGTTAACTAGTGATTAGCAAATGTTTAACCCTATATTTTTGACGTTTTAGAAAACGATGGTTGATAACTTATTTAGATTCGTATATTTATATTATTATGTATATATTTTCGTATTACGATCTATATAACACACAGATATATATGGTCTATATACTACTACTCCAAGCGGCTTTTAAAAAAATCTTTACTGTATGCGCTACTAATGCCCTCTGGTGGACAAATATATCAGTATTATCCCCTATGCTGTATGTGTTTGCCTATGATACGCACACAACTCACAACTGTGATTCATGCCGAAACATAAAGTAGCATGTTTGTTTTCCTAAATATTACTAGCAATTTAAACGCGCTAATTCTTACTTGACACCTGTCAAAATAACAGTTCTTGAAATTCGAAGTTTAAATAGATGATCAAAAATTTTTTTTGGACTATTTGCGCTTTGTAATAATGTTTAATGCTTGCATAATGACTAACTATTCATTTACATACATGTTTTATTCATGAATTGTAGAAAGAAATAGCTTCGGTGGACATTATCGTGTTTTTATTACCAAGCATTGGCGTTGCATCGTCTATTAGGTTTATTATTAGTTCATTGTTTTTCGCGCGAAATGACTCAAGTTATGCAATGCAACCTCTTTAGTATTCAATGTTGCCAGTTTGTGACAATGACAGGATATATTTTTGGTTTTGTTAATTTGGGATTCCGAACGCGCATAAGGAATGGTACGCACTGCACTCAAACTATACAAAACCAGCACAAGCTGACATCTGATTGTACGAAAAAAATATACAATGCAAGATCAGCTAAAACTGGAAATGTATTGCTTCATGTGTGGACGTGTGTACTAAAAACTATTTTTATGACCGCATTTATCGATATTGGCCCCGATTCTCTTGTTCACAAAATAAACTAAGTTTAATTTTAGTGCTCGTTTTTATTTCTTTTTCATTAAGGAAAGGACAGAATATATTAGTTTACTTAGTCATGTTACATAAAGATATTCCATAGACAGTTTAGATGCGATATACACACATGCATATATTAAAGATAGCAGTTACATACTTTAATATTCAGTTATGAACCCAACCTTCCTTACGATACCGCCCTAAGCCCAAACAAAAACGCGCCAAAAACACTCTCATTTTCTAAGTAAACCCGTGAATGATCAAAATTTTATATCCAAAGGCAAAAACGAGAAAACGCCGTAAACTGTTTGTTGGCATTGAGTTTTCTAAAAACAACGTTACCGCTTTGGAAGCCAATGAAAATTACTTTTCAAACCTGTGCCGACTTTGGGCCAAGAATGGTGGCTAAAGACAAACGGAAAATAATAAATGGGGAAGAAAACACTCGGTCGAAGTATTGAGGAAATGTCATTGGCAAATTCGTATAGGTTGAATAAGAAATTCGTCTTTCTGGGGATATAAAGACGAGGCTTGCTTGCACAAATACATGGCGACCAAAAAAAAAACATGGGGAATAAACATACGTCAATTTATGTCAGGCGTGGACTAATTTCACACGTCTAAACTAATATTTATCTTTTGTTCTTTTCTTTAATTTATAATGAATTAGCAAGAAAAGTATGCACTGAACTTAAATTTAGTTTAGTTTGTGAAAAGTTAGTTGAAATAAGCTTAAAGTCAGCTGTCAATAGTGTCAATTATTTGACATTACCTACTTGGAATGATCGTGATTAACTTCACCTAAGGTTTTTTGACGGGAAGTCTAAGGTGAATGTCACGCTCATTTTTCATTGGACTTTTAAATTATTTATAGTGTCGTTTACTAAATAAAAGCGCGTGATTTATGTAGTAAAAAGTGCATTCAGTGAATAATTCATAAAGAACATTGAAATATCGCAGCATAGTGGCCACTTCATGGCTTTACATCAAATCTCCTAGCAGTCGGATCACGCGGCCGTTTTTTCAACTGTCATTGGCGATATTCGCCATTATTGTGAAATAATTTTATTAAAGAATTTCTGTAATATGTTACACGTGTTATTGGCAAAATTGTGGTATCTAACCACAGACGCCATTGAAGGGTTGAAGTAGTATTCATTCTAAAGAAAGGAAAGAAAAGAAGAAAGAACTTCACCTAAGTTTCTAAGTTTCCACCTTTCGAGTTGGTAACAGAATTTCACTGCAGAAATTAGCAAGATAAACTGTTCAAAATGTTCATAACATGATTTTATTTTAATATTATAAATTGACGATAATTATTATAAACTAGTGCCCGACCGCGATCCCGGCTGATGGTAATCAGTGATGCAATCGTTGATGGTCATCATCGAAAGAGTCTATTCACTCTAGCCTTGAAGAGACTTAAATTGTAATCAGACGGAAACGCCGCCGCTGGCAAATTGTTCCAGTCCCTCGATGTACGCGGTATAAAAGACGAGGCGAAACGCTTCGTTCGGATCGTTGCGGTGTCAACAACGTAAGGGTGGATACTCGCCTATACTACTTTTTTAGTATGATTAAAAAAAAAAAATACTAAATCACTTTGTTTCTCAACCACAATTTAGCACCTATTTTTCTTAACATAATACGTAACTCCATCATGTATAAGCCAACAATAATGCATAAAGGAATTCAATCAGAAACGCCAAAGAAAGCTATGTCAAAGAAAATCTATGCGAAGCGTGGGAAAGTAGCGTCGACAAGAAATTTCTAAGTCTCTGTCGGTACCATTTGCACTTTCCAATCACCTGTTTGTGATCTATTCGATTCCAAGCTAATGTTTACAATGGGTAAGGTGCACTTTTAAGTGCACCTTACCTTTTAAGTGTACTTTAAGCTTTTAAGCTTAAAGTTAATTATACTCTATGGCCTCTGGTCTTTGTGCGACGCAAAGAGATTAAAGTTGTAAATGTGTAATTTATTGTCTATGACGCGGCGCCATGTTTTTTTTTTTTTCCTAACTGTCAAGACGTCCTTGCTTGCTGAATAAAGAACGCGACGGAGCGAAGGACAATTAAAAAATAAGGTTATCCATATCGTATACGAAGTCTACAGCTGCCGTTTGATGTATCTACAAAGGCCGCGAATAAAGTGTCATAGTGACGTCACACAGATTCTGCAACTAGCAATCGCAGGCAGAGTTTACCGTGCAACTAGCATATATACAACTTTCCAATATCTACTGTTGCGACTCAATACCTGTCTAGTTGGAGGATCCTCTATGGAGGATGAATGAACTAAATATCCTGTTCGTCATACTTCTAAACCTTCAGGGCGAAAGATATTACCTTATAGTGCGCTACGCTAGTTTATTAAGCCTATTTACTTAAAAAATTAAGGAATAGGAAGGATGACGGCAGTTGAGCGAGGTGATACAATGTTAAACCCAACACACGACCAACGATGCTGCGCCAGAGAGAGATTGATCTGGAAACTCTCCACGACCAAACTTTCGACACACCAACATTTGGCGCATCGTACCCGGCACACATCGCAACACAACTGCTCTGACCCGTCTTCCGTACGGCTTCACCAGACATCATGCCGGAACACGACGAATCGCTTGGCGAAGTCAATGTGCAAATCGATGTAGTGAAGTATGTGAGAGGTTTAAATGCAGCAGTGGATATCTATTGCCTGAAATGATGTTACTCCTGATTATTCTTCACTCACCGTGCTAACATCGCCCGTGGAGCCAGCGCGCTTCAGCAGCGGATGGTGCACCCCTAGTCCCGCACCGCTCGCCCGGCCGCCCTCCACCACCTCCAGCTCCACAGGGTAAGGAGACGCCAGCGACAAGATAGCCACAGCATCCTCAAGCGGCGTACCGGTGAACTCAATCTTTATGCTCTTGATTTTGTCTCCTGGAATTTGGAGAAAAGGATAAATTAATAAAGCGTAATATTTAAAATTAAAATAGTGTCCATATTTGGTCAGTACTACAAAAAAAAAAATATCATCATTCTCCTGCCCTTATCCCAATTTATTTGGGGTCGGCGCAACATGTCTTTTTCTTCCATGCATCCCTATCAGAAGCCATCTGGGTGTAAGGGGGAGCGCACAACAACCAGACTCTCCAAACGTCAACCTCACCTGCACGCGGTGCACCCTGCTGCTCACTAACGAGGCTCTGACGACCGACAAATGGCGGGATGTCCATTTAACTTCCGCACGGTGGCGGGTAAACCACCAACAAGAGCATTCCCAAGGAGGGTTGGTGTCAGGCTGGCGGCCGACTGTAAAACTTTGCCAAAACCCCAAGCAACAAAAAAAAAATATACAACATTATTTTTGATGTGAAACCCAACAACCGATGGGATAAACGAGTCCTCGAGTGGAGACCGCGTCTCGGCAAACGTAGCGTAGGACGCCCTTGGGCGAGATGGAGCGACGACATCAAAAAGCTGGCTGGTAGTGGCTGGCGGAGAGCTGCTCAGGATCGAGCTTGTTGGCGTGCTATGAAGGAGGCCTAAGTCCAACAGTGGACGAGTAGAGGCTGATGATGATGATGTGAAAGCCAAAACACGTGTTCAGTATTTTTTGAATCTATGTAAGTACAAAATTTCAAAAAGATATAATGAAAAATCACAAACTTATGAGCTTGTTACCCTACTTGGCTGCGCCAACAAAAATATGGTCTACGCTCCGCTCGGGTAGGCGAGCGGTGCGTTGACCTGCGACGTCAGCTGTTGCGCGGGCGTGCACAGTACTATGATCTACCGTAAGCTGCGTGACGCGCTCGGTAACCACACTGCATCAATTTCTAAATGTATTTGGGAAAAATTATTGAGATCGATTCAGTTGCTTATTCTGAACAAATTATATTCAGGTTTAACATAAACAAAAAATAACTTTGTACACCAGCTATGTTAGTAAAAATAAGTGAAACAACAATAATTAATTGATTGCGGGCTCAGACAGACACCCCATACTGTCTAACTAGGACCCGTATGAAAGACCGCATCATTTTAGATTCCATCTTTTCAGCTACTACCTTCAAGATGCTGTTAGTGCTGCTCCACACTCATCATCATCATCTCGGCGTTAATCCCAGTCGCATCCGCAGCTTTTTCCGCTTTGGAGTCTGGGGTCCGCTTTACCAGTCTAACTGCTGATTTTGGCTAAACTTCGATATTTTCCGTGAAGCGACTGCCGTCTGACCTCCACAACCCGAAGGTGACATCGAAGCATTGCAGTTAGACCAATTGTTGGACTTTTGAGGGCTCCAACAACCCGTAACGGCTGCCACTAGATGTTCGTATGGCATCCGGGACCAACGGCTTAACGTGCTTTCCGAGGCACGACCAGACCAGTGCAAATATTCATATTCATGCATACAAATATTTGCACTGTGCGGGAATCGAACCCGCGCCTCCTTGCGCAACGGCAGCATTCGCTACCGCCACGCCACGGAGGCTGTCAAGTGCTGCTCCACATTCTGCGGAGCAAACAGGCGGTAAATGGTTTGGTCCATATGGATGTGTTAATATGTTGTTTCTCTTAAAGTAAGGACACCGCGATTGAAGCATTTTTGTACGAACGACAGCAGGTCAAAGTACCCGAAACTGTCAAATATTCCTAATCAACCTTGGGCCTTAATGCTTTAGAGATAAAGTTGAAAATCTGATAAATAAATCTGACAGATTGTAATAGCTTGATGACCTTGATGTGCTGTCCTCTGCACCTTTCATAGCGAAATATAAAGTCATTTCTTTCAAGTTTCATGAAAAAATAAGAATAGTGATCTAAGCTCTTTGCACAAATCCTCTAAGACACCGTGCTCCTTCAGTTGCCTTTGCCAGCGGCCAGAGTCATCATCATCATCAACCTTTTTATCGACCCACTGCTGGGCACAGGTCTCCTTTCAAAGAGAGAAGAATTGAGCGTAAATTCACCGCGCTTGCTCAATGCGGTTTGACGACTTTAAAGGCCAGGTTTCCTCAAGATGTTTTCCTTCACCTTGTAATCAGTCATTAATGTCCAATATATACTTAGAAAGTACATATAACTTCACTTCACTTTAGGGACCCGAGTATCTCTTTGGAACAACCTACCGTCCTGGCCGCCATCAGAGCGGACTTCAGCACTTCGTGCTGACGTCTCTATGAGGCGTGGAACACAACGGGTCATACTGGGCGGCGAGCTACTCATTGCTGACCCGTGCCTACGGTGATCGACGGAGAACATGCTTTTTTTTCGGTTGGATGGGAGATCATCAAATGACCTCTCCCGCTCTGGGCGAAGCGGCGGGGCTTGTCAGACTTTTACTGACTAAAGCCACGGTTTCTCACAACCCTGGCCCAGGCATCGGTCTTCGAGGGCCCTGTCACGATGTGCTGACATCTCTTTGAGGCGCGCGTGAAACACAAGGCGTCATCGACCCGTGTGGCTATCATGAGTTTTCACTACGAAGACTCGATCATCGATATCGAGCGCGTTTGACTCTTCGATTGGCCCGCTTCAAGGTTGTAAGAACTGTCAACCAATGAGAAAGCGAAACGCAGTCGATGTGTATAATCGAGTCTTATAATGAAAACTTATGGTAGCCAGTTAGCCACACCGGGGCTTGATGGCGAATACCCTTCGGTGCGAGAAATATGTACAGGGTGTACCTGACATCGTAACGCAAACTTCGCGAAAAGGCTAGACCACATGCCAGTAATAAAATTACCATAGTCATTTATGTCGTTAATGAACGGTTCAAGAATACACAGTGTTTAAAAAAAGTGTCGGCTCGGCTTTTGAACGTTGCAAGCGTGCCGCCGTGCGGGTTTGTAGGTATGATGTTGATCCCTGATGTGAACTCTATTAAATCAGCTGATAAGACAGTTTTTCGAGTTTTGTTTTCACTGCGCTTTTTTGTGTAATGAGCGAATTAATTCATTTTTACTTTAAAATCTTATTGGGTTATAAAAGTTTAGCAATTATGAACGGTCTAAAGTGAAAAAAAGTTCATATAAATTTTTTAATCATGAAAAAGCCGACGAAAAATTCCACCACTGGGGGGTTCAGAATCATGTACTGGATCCATGGTACTCGTTTGTGCGTCGATGTCAGATACACCCTGTATAATGTACTACGACTGTTTGCAGAGATACAAGTGCACTTTCTCTTTCTTCACTCTCATAGTCCGATGGAAGGGTAATCCGACGCTTTCAGAAATATATCAGGAGCAACAAAAACGCGGGCATCACAACGCCAATTTCCAAACTCGTCCAAACTGGTCCCACTGCTGGGCACAGGTCTCCTCTCATACAAAGAATGATTGAGCGTAATCATCAAGCTTGCTCAATGCGGGTTGGCGATTTCAGACTTATAGTTCAGGTTTCCTCAAGATTTTACCTTCATCTTGTAATCAGTCCCTGGTGTCCAAAATATACATAGGGTCTGTCACGAAGAAACTCCTAATAGAAACACTCGGTAACAATTTGTAAGGGCGACTGGTGAGGGTCTTGAGTCCTACTTTAACATAAAGGTTTATTAGAACTCACCATACAAGTAACTAATTACAAAGTGAACGAAAACATAGTGAGGAAACCTGGGCTTTTAAGCCTGAAATCGCCAACCCGCATTGAGCAAGCGTGGTGATTACGGTCAATCATGTCTGTATGGGAGCTAAGTACGTATATCTTGGACACCAATGACTGATTAGGTACATGGTGCAGGAAAACATCTTGAGGAAACCTGGACTTTAAGGTCCGTATTCCAGAAGGAAACTCAAGCATTGATCTCTGCTTAAGCATTACTTAAAACTAGTTTCAACCAATCAAATGGCTTGAAACGAGACTTAAGTAAAGCTTGAGTTTTGAGTGACCTTCTGTAATACGTACCTTAGTCTCAAATCGCCAACCCGCATTGAGCAAGCGTGGTGATTACGCTCAATCATGTCTGTATGAGAGGAGACCTGTGACCGCCCAGCAGTGGGACGATAAAAAGGTTGATGACGATACAAGTAACTACGTACCTTTTTTGTTCATTGTAGGTTTTTACGCATGTAAATGAATAATCCGGACACTTATAGAAAGATCCCTGACCGTGCACTTGGTAGTAAGATGTGTAAAGTACTAAATGAATGCTCAGATTCTCCGAACTATGTAGATCCTGGCAAGAAGCCAGACATATTCTTGTATGATTAGGAGTATTTATGTGAGCTCTAGACTCAGAATAAGTCTATGACTTCGTATTAATGTCGTAAGCTACTAAAATTGAGAAGTGTGGCACTCTAGCTACCTAAGCCTCGCAGATACACCCGCAAAGTTAGTCGCAAATGTTTAGTAATTTATGCATGAAAGCAACATCCATACAGTCCTCCCCAAAAAACTTAAGTTTTCCCCTACCATATAAATTACTAGCTTTCCGCCCGCGGCTTCGCCCGCGTTGAGTTCGGTTATATATTTTTTTTTTTTTTACAAGTTATAAACCAGCGCTTGACCGCAATCCTGCCTGATGGTAAGCAGTGACGCAATCGTTGATGGTAAAGCGCACTAGTTTATTAAGAGCCTATTCACTCTAGCCTTGAAGACACTCAAATTGTAGTCCGACGGAAACACCGTCGCGGGCAAATTGTTCCAGTCCCTCGATGTACGCGGTATAAAGGAGGAGGCGAAGCGCTTCGTCCGGATCGTAGTGGTGTTAACAACGTAAGGGTGGAAACCAGCCGTACGACGGGTCGTCCGCTGGTGGAACGGAGATGGGGGAATTAAATCATGCAATTCCCTCGCACACTCCCCGAAATGCATCCTATAGAACACCGAAAGGCTGGCTACTCTACGCCTGTGCTCTAGGCTTTGGAGACCAACTCGAGTTAGATCAGGGTCACCAATCAGCCTCTTTGCACGTCTCTCCACTGAATCCAAAGTGGCCAGGTGACACTTGGCAGCACCAGCCCAAATGTGGCTGCAGTACTCCACACACGAACGGACCTGTGCTTTGTATAACATTAGAAGCTGCCCAGGTGTGAAGTACTGCCGGACCTATATCGCGCTTTTTAGATTTCCCTTGGGAATACCACATTTTTCCGGGATCGAAATTATCCTATTATTAATCCGGACTTCTAACTTTACGTCTGCAAAATTTCAAAGCAATCGGTTCAGTAGTTACGGCGTGAAAGCGAAACAAACAAACAAACTCACTTTCCCATTTATAATATTAGTAAAGATTAGAATACTAGCTGTGCCCCTTGGATTCACCCGCGTTAGCTTCGTTCTCATGCGAATATCGTGATAAAAAGTATGTGTTATTCCTGGTTATAAACCATCTGTGTGCCTAATTTCATCCAAATCCCTTCAGTAGTTTAGACGTAAAAGACAAACAAACATTCCTCCATACGTAGTACATCCTCACTAACTTTTGCACTTGTAATATTAACAGGATTAGTCCTACTTATTAATCTTAGCAATTCTAGTTATAATTAGGATTAGGGATTAACATGTCCTTACTCTCTTGTTCTCTTTCGTGGAGGCCTAGTGGTTAAAACACCAGCCTCCCAAGTATGAGTGTGTGGGTTCGATTCCAGTTCAGGCAAGTACCAATGTAAGTTTTCTAAGTTATATGTACTTTCTAAGTATATCTTGGACACTAATGACTGATTAAAAAAATAAAGTCCACGTTTCCTCAAGATGTTTTCCTTCACCTTCAGTCATTGGTGTCCAAGATATACTTAGAAAGTACATATAACTTTAGAAAAGTTACATTGGTACTTGCCTGACCTGGAATCGAACCCGAGCACTCATACTTGAGAGGGTGGTGTTTTAACCACTAAGCCACCACGACTTTTTAATATATTTGGGAAAAAATATAACATAGTGTAAAAATGATTGGAATCGATTCAGTTGCTTATTCTGAACAAACTACATAATATACCTACATATTTATGTTTCCCATAAGCAAAAAGTAACGTGGTATATATGATGTATCATAATTGATTAATAGACATGACACGGTGGCATTATAAAAGGTATGATAAAAGTAACAATGCTGATGAATACACAGGGGACAACTTTCCTCTGGCGTCTGTCGACCTCACAAATGTCAAATATAATGTTCTCTCTGACATTACATGGGTTCCACTTCGTTATCTTACGTGTTAAATGTCCAAAAATAAAAGTTACGTACCCAAAACTTCATTGATCAATTTGTTGCCAGCATTGTTGTGCAATGGGACAATGTTTTTATTTTAAAATTATAGACTAGCGCTTGACCGCAATCTTGCCTGATGATAAGCAGTAATGCAATCGTTGATGGTAAAGCGCGCTAGTTTATTGAACCTATTCACTTAAAAAACTGAGTTAATAGGAATGAAGACGGCAGTTGAGCGAGGTGATGCAATGTTAAATCCAACAACACGACGACGAAGAGGGAGATTGATCTGGAGACCCTCCACGACCAAACTCCCGACACAACAACATTTGGCGTATCGTACCCGGCACACATCGCAACACAACTGCTCAGATCCGTCCACCGTAAGGCTTCACCAGACATCATGCCGGAACACGACGAATCGCTTGGCGGCAAGACTTTGTCTGGTGGGTGGTAACTTCTGCCGGCAGCCGATATTATGGCCTACCATCGAGAAAAGGCTTTCGTTGTCCTCTGCTAAACGTAAAACTATTCAAATGGCAGACCAACTGTGTGCCAAACATCATCCAAAGTTGTTCAGTAATTTTTGCGTAAAAGAGTAAAACAAGCATACGTTTTCCTTAACCGTTATAAACTAGTGCTGGACCGTCTTCGATATTGCCTTCGGGTTGTGGAGGTCAGACGGCAGTCGCTTCACGGAAAATATCGAAGTTTAGCCAAATGAGTAGTTACACTGGTAAAGCGGACCCCAGACTCCAAAGCTAAAAAAAGCTTCGGATGCGACTGGGATTAATGCTGAGATGATGAAGAAGAAGAAACTAGTGCTTGCCGCGATCTCGGCTGATGGTAAGCAGTGATGCAATCGTTGATGGTAAAGCGCGCTAGTTTATTAAGAGTCTATTAATATTAGTAGGATTGTTAACAAATAAGTGGTGTGTTATGGTTTTTTAGGGTTCCGTACCTCAAAAGGAAAAAACGGAACCCTTATAGGATCACTTTGTTGTCCGTCTGTCTGTCTGTCTGTCTGTCTGTCTGTCTGTCTGTCTGTCTGTCTGTCTGTCTGTCTGTCACCACCCTTTATCTCAAGAACGCGTGGACGTATCAAGCTGAAATTCACATGAAATACTCAGGTCTATTGTCCCTTTAAGCTGTGAAAATATCAAACTTCTAAGCCAAGCCACTCAAAAGATACAGCCGATTATGTCGATATTTTCAACAAATTTTCGACACTCGCAAAGGAATCAAAACCTACAGTATACTTCCCGTAAACTCAGAATCTTGAAAATTGGCATGAAGCATTGTCATATAATGCAAATATAGGAAAAATTGCGAAAATCACATTTTTTTAGTTACATAATATAATAAACATATTTTAATAAAATGGAACTTACTACCTTATTTCTCACGAACGAATAAAGTTATCAAATTGAAATTTATACCAAATACCTAGGTCTATTGTCCCTTTAAGCTGTGAAAATATCAAATTTCTAAGCCAAGCCAATCAAAAGATACAGCCGATATGTCGATATTTTCAACAAATTTTCGACACTCGCAAAGGAATCAAAACCTACAGGATACTTCCCGTAAACTCAGAATCTTGAAATTTGGCATGAAGGATTGTCATATAATGCAAATATAGGGAAAAATTGCGAAAATCACATTTTTTCAGTTATATAATATAATAAACATATTTTAATAAAATGGAACTTACTACCTTATTTCTCACGAACGAATAAAGTTATCAAATTGAAATTTATACCAAATACCTAGGTCTATTGTCCCTTTAAGCTGTGAAAATATCAAACTTCTAAGCTAAGCCAATCAAAAGATACAGCCGATATGTCGATATTTTCAACAAATTTTCGACACTCGCAAAGGAATCAAAACCTACAGGATACTTCCCGTAAACTCAGAATCTTGAAATTTGGCATGAAGGATTGTCATATAATGCAAATATAGGAAAAATTGCGAAAATCACATTTTTTCAGTTATATAATATAATAAACATATTTTAATAAAATGGAACTTACTACCTTATTTCTCACGAACGAATAAAGTTATCAAATTGAAATTTATACCAAATACCTAGGTCTATTGTCCCTTTAAGCTGTGAAAATATCAAACTTCTAAGCCAAGCCAATCAAAAGATACAGCCGATATATCGATATTTTCAACAAATTTTCGACACTCGCAAAGGAATCAAAACCTACAGGATACTTCCCGTAAACTCAGAATCTTGAAATTTGGCATGAAGGATTGACATATTATGCAAATATAGGACAAATTGCGAAAATCACATTTTTTTAGTTATATAATATAATAAACATATTTTAATAAAATGAAACCTATTACCTTATTTCTCACGAACTAATAAAGGTATCAAATTGAAATTTATACCAAATACCTAGGTCTATTGTCCCTTTAAGTACGACTGGACCTAACTTCGGAATGTTTTTCTATGAATTATTTATATTTCGTCTGCAATTCAAATTTAAAAAAAATCTTAGTTCTAGAAAATTTTCCATTATTGTAATAAGCGCCCTCTATTGTTGTGTAGTTTTACTATTTTCTTGTAGAGATGTAGTAATGTTGTTTATCGATTTAGTTATCGATAATACTTATTAAGATGAATACATTTTGTTGTATTTCATTGACATTTAAAATATAGCTAAATAAACTTAAAATATTACTATATTTCAAGTTTATTTATTATTAACTCTATTTAAACATAATCATATCATATTAATAAACAAAATTGAATGAACAATTACTATTCATTTATCTAGGTTTTTGTTATTTTTGGTTTCCGAATAAAATAATGTCGTAGGGAAAAAGTGGATACGATTTGTCCAGATAGACCGTAGAGAAGAAAATTGACTTCCGTCTCATTCGTCGAAATTATGCTCAATGCATTTTAAAAGAGAAGTTATCTACTTTGGAAAGACTTGTCGATCAAATTAAAAAAAAAAAGAATCGGTACCTTGTATTAGAAATGAAATAGTAAGTTATTAATTTCAGTACTTTTTTACTTAACCGTAAAAATTGGAATAAAATTTACGGTTAAGTGGATAAGTACATAGATTACATAACTTATTTATAATGAAATGTATTCATAAAATATGTAGGTACGTATATGTAGTACAATGATTGCGAGCTACTTTGTGATTTTGAGGATTCCGTACCTAAAAGGTAAAACGAACCCTATTCATGAGACTTCTCTGTTCGTCTGTCCGTCTGTCACCAGGCTGTATCTCATAAACCGTAATAGCGAGACAGTTGTAATTTCAGAGATTGTGTTAGTATTTCTGTTGCCGCTATAACAACAAGTACTAAGAATAAAAATAATAAAATATTTAAGGGGGCTCCCATACAACAAACGTGAATTTTTGCCGTTTTTTGCTCCATATTAATAACTGAAACAGATAGACGCTTAAAATGTTCACAGAATATTTGGTTATATATTCAAATTACAAATAAATAATTAAAATAAAATAAATACTGAAGGCAGGCTCCCATACAATAACCGTGATTTTTCTGCCGTTTTTAAAGATAATGGCGTACGAATCTTGTAAAGGTCTTGCTCCAGCAGACTACCATTTTTGTCGTGATTTGGACAATTATCTGCGTGACAAGAAGTTTTCTTCCCAGGAGGCAGTTCTGCTTTCACACAGTTTGTGCAGTCTAGATCCTCAGAGTTCTATCACAAAGGCATAAACGACCTTCCTATATATTGATTATTAATGAATTATTTAAAAATTAAAAAATAAGCAATTATTTAGATTTTCAGTACTAATCGGCAATTTTAAACTTTAACGCCTATTATATAAAAAGAATTATATAAATAAGAAACTTGTGAACTTGAAATTACCCATAATTATTCTGCTTCCTAATTTTTTGTTTCAAGCTATCATAATGCGAAAAAACATCGTCGTAGTAACTTCTTTGAATATTATCGATAACTTTATATCGAAATGATACAAACCCTACCACAGTTTTTTGCATTGCCATTTAAAAATATTTACAAACAAACGTGTAAAAAGAATAATTTTGCTAAAAACGAAATGCAAACGAAAATTGCAAAACAAAATGCGCTTTATGGCCTAAAAGTTATATTACACTCAAAAATCGCAATAAACTGAGCGTTAAAATAATTCGTAAGCATAAAACATCTAAAATGCCAATAGACGGTGTCACGGTAAATGAATAGTAGCGAATAAAATTCTAAAACAGTTTTTGTTTGTACAAGTTTCACTTAATTTATTTACTTTTCAATATTTATTTACCCGATTTGAACTATACTAGGGTATTAAATCGGATCTGGCAACATAAACCACACTGGCCACCTACCGGGCAATAGCTGAATATATTTTATATAAACTTATTTCATTTTTACTATTTGATGTCTCCAATTGTCGATCTAATTTTGCTATATTGTACTAGATGGCGGAACTGAGCCATGGGATCACAGTTTTTCTATGCCATTTTGATTCTCTATATAATTCTTAAATCTCTTTGCCTACAAGGTACTTCCCGTGAACTCAGAATCTTGAAATTCGGCACGAAGCAACGTTATATTATAGTACAGACAGATAACGGAAAAATTGTGAAAATGATAAATTTGAAGTTACATAAAATATTATTTTTGCTTACATGACATAAAATATTTTTTTAATAATTATAACCTTACTACCTACCCTTTTCACATGAACGCGTAGAGATATTAAAGTTCAAATTCATATCAAACACTTCTTAAATCTAATTGCCTCTAAACTGTGAAAAATTCTAAATCAATGCTAGTATTATAAATGCGAAAATAACTCTGTCTGTCTGTTACGCTTTTCCGCCTAAACCTCTCAACCGATTTTGATGAAGTTTGGCACAGACAATCTTTAGACCCTGAGAAAGAACATAGGCTACCTTTTATCCCGGAAAAATTTGATGTTCCAGAGGGGAATTTAAACAGCGCGATACAACCTAACTCCACGCGGGCGAAGCCGCTGGCGGAAAGCTAGTACGTCATAAATTGTAAACCGCTACGTTTGTACAGCGGAACCCTCGGTGTGCGAGTCCGACTCGCATTTGGCCGGTTTTTTTTTTGTAGTGTGGCACTAGTTATGACTTTGTGCCAATTTCAAGTAAAATAAAAATCTTCAAAAGTTCTTCTTTCTTTCTCTTATGGCTTCGCACGGTTTGTGCATTTAGCCAATGTCACGTAATGAATTATTCATGTCGAAAAAGACGGCCACCCGAACCAAACACTAGGAGGAAGATTTGGTACAAAGCCATGATGTGGAAACTATGCTATGTACAATATTTCACTGTTCTGTATGAATTATTCACTGAATGCACTTTTTACTACATAAATCACGGGTTTTTATTTAGTAAACGACACAATAAATAATTTAAAAGTCCAATGAAAAATGAGCGTGGCACTCATCTTACCTTTCCGCCAAAAACTCTCTATGTTATGGTTCTATAAGTTTCTTTTAAGCGTTTGTAGTACATTACCTGGTTGTAACTTGGCAGCAGCCGCAGGCCCGCTTCTTAGCACGGAATGGACATGCACGCCGTCTCTTGCACCGCCTCCGCATCGTAGACCTAATCCGGTGAAGTCTCGAGCCCAGAGCTTCACGCGGCGGACACGAGCTCGCTGTGGACAAGAAACGTTGGATATTACCTTAAAGTTTAGTGGTAAGGATCAATTTTGATATTAAGAGCTGCAACTTTTGAATAAGGTAATGAGAAAATCTAGGACAACTATAGAAATATCGATGTTGTGAATGTGTGTCTTTGTGTATACTCTATATCTATACTAATATATAAAGCTGAAAAGTTTCTTTGTATGTTTGTTCGCGCTAATCTCGGGAACTACTGGTCCGATTTGAAAAATTCTTTTTGCGTTGGATAGCCCATTAATCCAGGAACCACTGGTACTTGCCTGACCTGGTATCGAACCCGCACACTCATACTTTAGAGGCTGGCGTTTTAAACACTAGGCCACCACGACTTAAACGATTGCTTTTATCGACATAACGATTGACATACCTAAATGATTGTTTTATCCCGAAAACCGACAGGCGCTGCTTGTCTTCAAATACGTTAAAAAATACAGCTCTTCCATGTGAGTGTTTATGAGAATATATAATACTAGCGACCGCCAGCGACTTGGTTCGCGTAGAGTTAGTTATGCTCCGCTCCAATTGGTCGCAGCGTGATGTTATATAGCCTAAAGACTTCTGCTATATGTGCTGCTATATGTGTCCAGACTGCACCACTCTACGAAGGTTGAGGAGATCGTGGAGTATCTGCGCATCAAGAGCAACTGGACTTTGAGGGTCGAGAGGTTGGAGCCGCGTCACGGCACAAATTTCAAGTCGTATGTGGTGCGTGTTCTGACACATCATCTCAAGAAGTTCCTCGAAGAAGAGTTCTGGCCGAAAGGTGTTGTGTACCGCTGATTTCGTGGCCAGCTACGTGACACCAGTCAACGAAACACGACGCCGACACTTCGTGTATATTAGATTTAATAATGTCATATTATATGTATTTATAGTATTTTAAGTTTTTATGTTAATATTCATAGTATTTTATATGTTTATATGGGCCTTGATGCCTGAAATAAAATGGATAACTAAAATTAATTAATTAATGGGCTATCCAAACCCTGTGCCAAAACATTTGGCGCATCGTACCCGGCACACATCGCAACACAACTGCTCAGACCCGTCCTCCGTACGGCTTCCCCGATAGATAATGTGTTTTCACTGTAACAACAAATACTCCCATACAAAAGACATGATTTTATAGAAAATAGTACGGAACTCTTCGTGTGCGAGTCTAACTCGTATTTGACCGGTTTTTATAATATTGCGTCTACAGTACAAAAATTATTATCACCATTCCTTCAACGGCGGATCAATGGGTAATTCAATGCAAATTTAATGACAAGCCGCACTATACTATGCTTATTGCATACCACGCTATAAAAATATATACGAGTTGTCTATGAGAACCGATTCGCTTTATAGTTATCTGTCCCTATCATTTTCAAAGAAAATGAAAGAGTCAGCAATATGTGAAAAAGCATTATACATTAACTTCAAGGCAATAAAGGAGTCGTCCATTAATCATGCGAGGCTCGATGGGGGGAGGGGGGGTCCATAAAAAATCACGAAATACCAGGGGAGAGGGGGTGTAGTAACATATACGTGTATTTATTTTTTCGGCAAATGCGCGATACTGAGCCGAAAAGCGATGATGTATATGCGTATGGTGGCAAGATGTTTGCTCCATTTCTTCTGCGTCGGTCTCTTGAAATTACTCCAACGTATGAATGCTTCGGCAAATTGATCTATGGACCTGTATTGCCCTAGCCTGCAGAAGAATCGGACAATTTTGGAAAGGACATGCCAGCGGTGTGCATTGTACCTACTTTTGTTCAAAAACAAAAGTTAAGCACAATTAAGATTCTTTGTAGGTAGGTATTAAAAATACACGTGATATAGGGTAGGGGGGAGGGGGGTCTTGAACCTCACTATGTAACCACGTATCGCCATCGGGGGGCTAATATTGCCAAAAAAACCATCACATGATTAATGGACGGCCCCACAGTAAAAATTGCCATGATATAATTATGATCGTAGTAACAAAAATACCGCTTCGGTATGCTTGAGGCTACTGCATCGGCAGTTTATGATGTTTCGGGATACTTCGCGATCCTTCGGTACGCCGCGCGCCGCCGTCGCCCGCCGCATCGATGGCGCCGAGGCAACACTCGGGGGGGGTCGCCTCGTCATCCCTAAGATCGTTGCAGCAACCCAGACGTATATTCCGACAGTGTGCGCTTGCATGCACGGATGCCGAAGGATCCTTTTTCTTGCCGAAATTGGGTCTTAGGCTTACGGAATTTTGATATAGCGGTTGTAGCAGTATCTACAAACCGCCACGTGCCAACAACGCGTCATACTGACGTCACCCGAATTCTACATCTCGCAATCAAAGTTTACCGTGCAACTAGCATACACTCAACTTCTCAACATCAACCGGTGGACAAGTGCCCGCCAGACATAACACCTGTCTGGTCGGAGGTTCCCACTTTTTTATAAAGGATGAGTGAACTTTACTCCCTGTTCCTCATTCCTCATTATTATATTTCAAAGTGTTCAAGCGTATTATAAAAACAACAACACACATATACCGTCATTCTCCTTTGCTTAGTTACACATGAAGGATTCATTCATAGTAATAAATCCACACGAATAACACGTGATTAAAAACAGGTGGTATAACCTACAAATACATACCTAAGTACATGATTATATGATGCGCAGGCGACTCCATTCACGTGTTTACTAACACACCGTAAATAATCTGTGTTCGTAATTAAGTTTCCAGAAATGTAAACAAATACATTTGTGTACTTATTTGAAATAATGACTATAATGCCTATATTTATGGTTCAATTTGTACTACAACTCTCACAAAATCTGACTGATCTTTTAGAATATTCAATACAATCATTCTAATTGCTGATCAACTTTGAAATATTATGTAGCGAGCTTGGTACCGGGCTTAAGATAGTACCAAGTACATCCTCTCATGGGTGTCGTAAGAAGCGACTAAAGGAACTCTCACCAGGGAAGCGGGCAGCAGCGCTTCTCCTGAAGAATATCAAATTACTGCGATCCCCAACCCGCCTGCCAAGCGTGGGGATTATGGCAACCCCCAAAGCACTAGTTTATAAATATTAAAAAAAAAAGATAAACGGATGATTGTTTTGATTAAAAATGCGAATACAGTGAAGTAAGAAAAAGTATTGTCTCATATTCCTGCAGAAAGATGGATACGTTCTTGGGAGACACCAGCACAACACGCTACTAGGTAGTTTATAACTGATTTTCACCTTTACCTTTAAAGAATTAAGGTTCAACGTCGATTGGAAGAATTTGACAGTTTTCGACATATATTAATTAGCAAAAATAAATCATAGGAACAGCTGTTATTGTTTTTAAAATAACAAAAAAAAATCAAACGATTTTAAATGTATTTCTTAAGAGCTTATATGGCAGGCAAAGGTCATACTGCATACAGCCAAAGTTTTGGTCGATTTATTTTTAACTTGAACAAAAAATGGTTATATCTAATCCATTGATCATTGTACTACCGCACTATTATAATAGTTTTAGTGTAGATTACTATGGATCACTTGACGGTCAAGACAAGTTGACGTCATTGAAAATGACATCATCAACCAAGAAGCTGGTCGTGCTGTGTATCCGTTTAGTGTTGCCATATTATAGTTATTGATAACAAAATGCGGTACAGAATTTTATTTGAACATCTGATTAATATTAGCTTGTTCACAAACTGAACTAAATGTAAGTGCAGTGTATATTTTTCTTTCTACTTTATTATGAAGAGGACAAAGATATTTTTTTTTTTTCAGTGTAGAAGTATGGGAAACAGGGTATGAAGTTTACTCATCCTCCATAAAAAGGGAGCGAGATGCAGAATTTCGTGATGTCAGTATGACACGTTATAGATAGCACTATAGTGTTGTAAAACCTATATTTCGGCACATACAGGTTTATATCTAGCTCTGCTATAAGTGTTACTATGACATGATTTAATAATTATGGCCTATAAAATTATTTTAAGCAATATTTGTTAGTATTATTTTAGTGAATAAATAAATTATCAGCATGTTTATTATGCATTTTTCAACCTATGAACTATTGAATGTCAAAATGAAAAGCATTGCAATCAAATACTATTTTATGTTCTACGCAATTACTCCGCTAGGCAATAATTGTATTCAATTAATAATTATGTAGGTACTTATTTATCCATAGGTAATCACTTTAACCGGTGTTAGAAGTACATACACATATAAACACATCCGGTAATTGACCCCAACAAGGTACTCTATGAAAACTACGCTGACCTAAAAATTACCCCCAAATAAAGCAACATTCGACCATATGGTAACAACTTCTTAAGCTTAAAGAAACGACCTTCCAAAGAACCTTCGGGTTCCCACCATTAAACTAAACTTCTCTATTAAAACTTGAGCATAGACAAACATTGTTTTGTCATCTCTGACAGTTTTTGAAACATGTAAATTGACGTTGACCGGTTGACGTCACGTTGTCACGAACTTTACTTTGTTGCCTGTATAATAAAAAGTATGATTGATCGATTATCAAATCGATTTGTTGATCAATTTGTTTTAAGATGTTTTTGGAATTAAGTAAATAATACATAATATAATTAAGACCTTACATTATAAGATTTTCTAAACCGAATCAGTAGAAATGTACTGTGATTTACTTTTAATTTTATTTTTATTTTTGTAATAATTTGATTTATCGATTATAACTTATTAATGATTCGCATTTCCTCTGGTAACATTGTTGAAAAGTGAAAGTAAAGAAAGTCAGTATTATTTCATTAAATATTATCTTTTTTATTCTGTCGAAAACAGAATTAGTAATAAATGATTGAAAACAAAAAAATAAATGAAAATTATTGACAAATAATTCATTTGTGTACAGTTCAGGCCCAATTTCGCCCGTCTCCTTTGTGTTTATGATGGAGACATAGATATATATTAATGGGCATGGCATACACGTATAATCTGCAGTATTTTTTTGGTTTGAAAAGAGTAAGTGAGATGGTCTATGCTTTCGATCTAGCACTAACTCTTTCCTCCTATATGATTGATAATTTTGAGAGAGATAAAGATTGACGAAACTTCGTTTTCTCTCTTTCTTTTGAAATGCCACAATTCTCATCTCTAAGGCATGTCCACGACCCTCCACGACCAAACTTCCGACACAATAACATTTGGCGCATCGTACCCAAATAAAAGTTTTTTCTTTCTTTCTAGAAAATCCGATGACTTTCCTAGGCCTAAAAATGACAACAACCCATTATCTTCTCGTGATAATAAAGCATAATAAAATGGTGGATAGTCAAGATATACTGAATATTGACAAATACGTATCTGTTTTGACAGCCTCCGTGGCGTAGCGGTAGCGGACGCGGCCGCTGCGCAAGGTGGCGCGGGTTCGATCCCCGCACAGTGCAAATATTTGTATACATGAATATGAATATTTGCACTGGTCAGGGCCTGTAGCCAATGTAACATCGCTTCGTGGCGAAGCGAAATCGAATACCAAACCAACCAATAACGATAACGATTGACCACGCGAAGCGATAAATCACGTGGTCAATCGTTCCCGCCACTTCCGTATTCCACCACCACGGCATTAGCCTGTGGATTCTGTAAAACCCTCACAGTGAAAATTCCGCGACTCATGGTTTTGGAAGGGATCATCATAATCATCATCTCAGCGTTAATCCCAGTCGCATCCGAAAGTTTTTCAGCTTTAGAGTCCGAGGTCCACTTTACCATTCTAACTGCTTATTTTGGCCAAACTTCGATATTTTCCGTGAAGCGACTGCCGTCTCACCTCCATAACCCGAAGGCGATATCGAAGCATTGCAGTTAGACCAATTGTTGGACTTTTGAGGGCTCCAACAACTCGTAACTATTCGTATAGCAACTGGGTCCAACGGCTTAACATGCTTTTCGAGGCACGCCTGTGGAACGTCAACTGTCGTCTCAACTTGTATTTTGATATACAAGTTGAGACGACAGTTGACATTCCAGACAAGATATTGATATGACTTCCACGTGGTAAGGTTTCGCGGAGCACAAACAATACAGAATTGGAGACGACAATATCCGAACGGGTCAAAAAACAAACTATTGAATTTTGAACTCTCGGCCCCAAGCAGATATCGGCACGGAAAAAAAAACCACCCAAGCGTATTGAGTTGTGACTATGAGCCAAAAATAATGACTGAGTGATTCTTATTGTGTACAGTCCGTCATGATCTTTAACAGTTTTTGTGCTATGCCGGAACAAACAAGTTAACTAATAAAAAATATTAAACTAGATGGTTGATTATTAAGTGTTGTGAAAATATCGATTTAATCTTTGATGACAGTGGAAATAAAATCGAAACGACAGCAACGGTCAAGGCAAATTGTAGCAACCATAAACTAGAAACTTTTTGAAAAAAGAAAACGGATCTAATCCTCCGTCAACTCAACTGCCAAGAATAGAATTTATACTACTCTATTTATTATATTTTTATACTCTGTGGTTTATACGTAATCGTACGTCAAAGCAGATTGATTGCATTTTTTGTAGTTTATAGGCAGGCTGGCGCAACTTAGAACAAAAAAATAGAAGTATGAAATGCATGGAAATTTTAATGGCGGCAGAATCCGTCAAAGTAGGGAAGTAAGTACATATTCAAATGGTTGCTATGACATCTCTGATTCTCTTGTTTAGCCGTATAATACCGCGGCCATTTTTGCAAGCGATTCGTCACCGTCAACGTCAAAAAGTAAAATTATGTCAATGTCAGTTAATTACAAGCTATCTATTGTTTGAATCTGCTGTTTAAAAATTTAGTTATTTATTTAATTTGCGTATTATATTTGTTTATTTCTAATTTGCCTATTATATTTATTTATTTCTTTTTAATTTGTGTAATTTTTATCTATAAACATGCCAGTTGTAACGTGTTAGATATGTGAAGTGAGAACAAGTCGTGTGGAAAACAAAATCTATTTATGGTTAAATTTTCACTGGATGAAGATCGGTTAGTACATTTTACGAATTGACTATACTCTAAATCAACATATCTTATAATATATGAAATTTTAGGACGTATTTCTGAAAATAAATCTGCAAATATGTTTTTCGTAGTAAACACTAGTGTGGTGCAATTTTTTATCGACTATCGATAAATCCTTTTTTTGTATCAGTGGTATTTATAAGTTCATAACATCATTAAATTCAGTTTTCATTAAAATAAGTTCAGCGACTGAGTTGTGACTAATAGAAAGAGTTTTTGCATTAATGGTATTCATCAATTATTTTACTTTGTAGGTGCAAACAATGGGTAAAGAGGACTTTGCCTATGTGCCTATAGAAAAATTGCACCAATTGAAATATGTTTGTGGAAAGCATCTTCTACTTAGGGATTTTAAAAATAAAAAGGCACAACTTGGAAGAAATGCTGTTCCGTGTATCTGAATTATGGCCGAGCCCCTGAGTACTATCATATCATATACTAACATATTGAATGACTTCCCGCGCCATATATCTAAAGAAGCTGTAGAAAACCAATACCTACAATTTGATGTCCCTAATTTCATTAATAGAATTCCATAATTTTTTTCAGAACTTCCAGAACAACACACCCGGAGTCCAGATCATTCAGTGGCGGCAGAAAATGGGGCAGTTTAATTCATTAAATATTATTTATTTTAATGTAATAAAAAATAGAATAAACTGATGTTTTATATATTTAATTTTATTTGAGAAAATAAAATATTATTACTAATGTTACCGATCCCATTTTATCGATAATGCTACATCCCTATTTTTGTTTCTTAATGTTGGCGACATTGATGTGTGTAAATTAAATTGTTACCTAAAAATTATCTGTGGTTTTAGTTAGGTTCGTTGGTATTGAGGCAGTCCATGTATCTCATACATTCGTATAAGTTTTTTTTTTTTTTTTTTTGTTAGGGAGTCCCGTCTCTTAAAACGTAGTGATTACTTGCTCTGTGTTTATAGGGATGTAAGAGAACTACGAGGTTTATTTTGTTGATGTTAAAATAGATAAGTAAGGTCTTTTATCTTTTCTGTGATAGTAGGGATGTTTCCTGGGTAAAAAAATGATTCTATTTAGTCCGTCATTCTGATTATAGAAAAATATTGGATACGTATACCTATCTTGTTTTATCAAATCAATAAAAATTGACAAATATAAAAGGCATCAAAGATCAGAAGTGGTGGCTGGTGACGTCACACGAGTTTTCAAAGCGCTGTGTCGTCTTCAGATTTTGTTTCTTTTTTTTTTTAATAATTATAAAGTTGTGCTTGACTGCAATCCCGCCTGGTGGTAAGCAGTGACGCAATCGTTGATGGTAAAGCGCACTAGTTTATTAAGCCTAGTATTTTTTGGCAATCTGACTGGCGGACTAATTATTATTTTTTTAGTCAAATACCCTATTGTAGTCCTACTTGTAAAAAGAATAAAAAAACAAGTGTCTGAATCATATTTTTTTAAATGATATTTTAATCAATATTCAACATGACATTGACATTAAAAAAACGTAGGAAAATCGTGTTGCCCACCTTATGATGGGCAAAATAAAGATATACGGGGAAAGTATACAATCGGTGAAGTCAGCTGTCAAAGTAAAATCCCCTAAGAATAACAGCTTACTTCAAGCTTATGCTTCTACGTTCCCACGGAGAACAGGGGTGAAATCGTCCGTCTACACTTTACGAACTACACAGGTCAAGCTACCCCAAACTGCATAAATTCCCAATCAACCAACCAAAAAAGTTGAAAATCGAATAAGAAAATCTGAAAGATTGTAGTACTACTAGTACTAGTCCAGCCACCACCACCACCACCAGCCACGTAATTGTGTAACTCACTCTCAGAAGGGTGATCGCGCTAAATAAAACAGTAGAAGTTCAACTCTTGTTCGTATCTAATCCAGTTAAAGTTATGGTTTAGTTTCGATCACATTTCGTATCGCGCTAAAATTTTAACTTCGATTGAAGTAAAATCAATGTATGAGTGATACATTTCGTCAGATATAAATAATTAAAACTAAATAAATTATCAGTAAATCTAATCATTTAGACGTAAGTTGGTCGTGGTGGCCTAGTGGTTAAAACACCAGCCTCTCAAGCATGAGAGCGCGGGTTCGATTCCAGGTCAGGCAAGTACCAATGTAACTTTTCCAAAGTTATATGTACTTTCTAAGTATATCTTGGACATAATGACTGAAGGTGAAGGAAAACATCTTGAGGAAACCTAAGTCTGAAATCGCCAACCCGCATTGAGCAAGCGTGGTGATTACGCTCAATCCTTCTCTGTATGAGAGGAGATCTGTACCCAGCAGTGGGACGATAAAAGGTTGATGATGAGACGTAAGTTCGAATAATGGCTCAGAAGAAGTTAGCTTTATTTCAACTTTTTCATTTGACAGCGGTTACGTTCCAATTGCGATCCAGTTATGGTTAGACCATCTGTCAAAAGGTTAGTGCGATACGAAACTTAACAAAAGTTATGGTTTGGTTGCGATCCAATTCTCTTTTGGTTGAATTATTTTAGCGCGATTGCCCCTCAGTTTACAGATTAAACAGCCTGGCTCCTGAATAGTTAGTTCTAAATCTTTGTAATTAAAACTTGAAAACGTGAATCACATTATAAATCTCTATTACGTTATGACTGAGCTACAAATGAATCAGAAACTCCAATCAACGTTACAAAAATCAAAAACATTCCGCACTCTGATTAATCTAAATGCGAAATAACACGAATTCCGCCATTATAATCACCTCGGTATGATTATATTTTAATAGCCAAAGGAATATTCCACAAGATTACCAGATGACTAACTTCATCTCGGTTTAAACGGCGCTTAATCTCATGATTTAGGTTAACTGGCGTCATCCTTGTATTTCATCATTAAAAACGATTAAAAAGTTGGTTTAAATTTATAATATTCTATCAGATATGTTGATATAGTCAAGGTTTAATTGTCAGTTACCTTTTTTCGGATAGAAAGAAAGTAAGAAAAAAACGTTTATTTGCGTCAGTACATGACGCAAAAGTTTACATAAACACAAAAAAAAATTGAGTGAACATGCGTCACATCCACGCAAAACGGCTGGGGCTTTGGGCGGAATGGTAGACATCGGTCCTCGTGTACCGTAGAATTGGAAGGACCCGGTATCCCAGAAAGGCAGATGACGAACGCTTAGGTGGCTTTTTAGCCGGTAAGAGTCCGGCACACCACTCCGCGTCCCGGAGCGGAGGATAGTCCATGAAGATCGGTAAAAAAGGCATCGGTCCTCGTGGACCCCGTCACGATGAGCTAACATCTCTTTGAGGCACGCGTGGAACATAACCCGCCGTCGACCAGGGCTTGGTCCTTACCATAACATCATCTAGTACAGGAAGCATAAGTTGAAATGCATTTTGTTCAATGAATAAATACAATATAAAATACCGGCCAGTAAGATTCACGCACGAAGAGATCCGTACATAAAAAACACAACTGAAATAAAAACTTTTTTTACAAAAAACAACCGACTTCCAAAAACCACTACAAAGTGAAAAATAACTAATTTCGGAAGACTTTTCTTTGGTTTTGTGTATTCGTTTTTTGACACCGACTTCCGAAATTAGTTATTTTTCACTTTGTAGTGGTTTTTGGAAGTCGGTTGTTTTTTGTAAAAAAGTTTTTATTTTACACTTTTTAGTTGTTAAAAGTACTATGTATAGAGTAATATCCGGTCAGACTGGAAGTTGACGCAAATATAGTTGGGAAACGACGTAATTTTGTTTACTTTACCCGTAAGTATTCCCTCAACTGCCTATGGTCATCATCATCAAATTTACTATAGACCATTATTTTAACCCAATGGATGCAAAGGTCTCATCAATATAAATGAATGAAGTCCAATCACAAAGTAGCTACTGTAAACCGTTGAAGACTTCCCGGAACCGGCCTTTGTCTTCATCATCAGAGCTCTTATGACAGTCACAACCCATCTAGGTGTAAAGTTCTTATCAATACAAATTAATCGAGCCCAACCACAAGGTAGCTGCTGTGAATTGTTGAGGAGTTCCTTCGACTGTCTCCCGGCTCCATCATCAGATCTACTCCAGACCTTTATTAAATTATAGTGCTTTAAAATACTTAATGAAAATGGCAAGAAATGCACTAGCCCCCCCCCCCCTGCATTTTTGAAAGTTCCCCTGTTTTCTCTGGTCTTCCACCATCAAACCCTGATATCCTTATCATGGGACCACCTTGGGAACGTCTTCTTTCCAACAGAAAAAGAAACGGTTCATAAACGACGAAGTTATGCGCGAACAAACATAGAAAAAAAAGAAAAAAAAAAAGCATATATACGGTCGAATTGAGTAACCTCCTCCTTTTTGAAGTCGGTTAAATTATACTCTCGGTGGTAGGCCAAAACATCGACTGCCGGGAGAAGTTACCATCCATCAGACAAAGCTTGCCGCCAAGTGATTCGTCTTGTTCCGGCATGATGTCTGATCAGTTGTGTTGCGATGTGTGCCGGGTACGATGCGCCAAACGTTGTTGGGTCGGAAGTTTGGCGAGAAGGGCCTCCAGATCAATCTCCCTCCGGGTTTAACATTGCATCACCTCGCTCAACTGCCGTCTTCCTTACTATTCATCTAGTGTTTTGAGTGAATAGGCTCTTAATAAACTAGCGCGATTTAGCATTAACGATTGCATCACTGCTTACCATGAGGCGGGATTGCGGTCAAGCACTAGTTTAGCATTAGTCGTGGTGGCCTAATGGTTAAAACACCAGCCTCTCAAGTATGAGCGTGCAGGTTCGATTCCAGGTCAGGCGAGAAGAGTACCAATGTAACTTTTCTAAACTTATATGTACTTTCTAAGTATATCTTGGACTCCATTGACTGATTACAAGGTGAAGGAAAACATCTTGAGGAAACCTGGACTTTCAAGTCTGAAATCGCCAACCCGCATTGAGCAAGCTTGGTGATTACGCTCAATCCTTCTCTGTATGAAGGGATACCTGTGCCCAGTAGTGGGACGATATAAGGTTGATGATGACTAGTTTTATCATAATAAAAAAAAAATTAAACCCTAGGCTATAGTCATGTAGCGGTGACTACAGCGCAACATGCGAACAACACGTCATACTGACGTCACACGAATTCTACATCTCGCAATCAGAGTTTAACATGCAACTAGCATAATATACAATATGTAAAGAAAACCCTGTCCGATCTGTGAAGATATTGTTAGGTATCGTTAACTGATTCTAATAATGCCTACAAAGCCGAACTACACTTAAAAAAAAAATCCCCCAAAAAACTAAATGTTATTTCGAAAAAGCGAGGTAACTTAATGCATGTGCGGCAGGCAACCCGATAGGCATACATGCGCGGGTGAAGGGGGGCGGGGCATGCGGCACGTGGTCGCATCGCTATTGGCTGCGTCACAAATGGTGTTGTCAGTTTTTTAAAAACCCAACTACGACAAAAAACGACGCTGAAAAAGTATAAAACAAGATACAAACACGTTACATATACCTACCTACCGTAGCACCTTGACAACGTGTGACTACGCCTTTCCAAACATGAAAATTTATCTCTACATAGTGAATATTGCATACTTCAGAATAGTATTGTATGACATTACTACTGTGTCACTTGCAATTACATTAGCAACTTTGTTCAGTTCAGTATTCTAAAAATCTTGTTTTATACTTTTTCAGCGTCGTTTTTTTGTCGTAGTTGGGTTTTAGTTTTTTAACTTTTTTTATTTGTACTATTTTGGTGTTAAAGTGTATTTGTGGCGCATATTATTAACAAAAGTTAAACTGATGAACTGAAAACTAGGTACTTGACATATTACATCTACACGCACATATAACAACATAAGCCCGAAGGCATATAGTGCAGAGGCCTTTTTATGGGAGATTTAGCCAGTTATCAAACTGTTTCCGCCTTCACCGCGTGGAGTTACTCCCAGCTTATGTCGTTTTTATTAGTGCATTACATATTCTAATAATGTTCACACTGCTCTACATTGCATAAAGCGATTCACAGTTCCCGTGATCCGCGCTTTATTCATCATTAAAGCATTCTTGTAATTATGTACAAGCTTATAGCACTCGTGAAGCTCTTTCACGTGATACCAAACACGGTATATTTATTTTAATTTTATATTAACATAGAACTTTTTGTCCGCTAGAGGGCGCAATACTAAATTTGGTGACAAGCTTTATAGCTCATAACTAACAGAATATCAAGGCCCTTCTAATGGTACTACAGTGGTCTTATTTTGATAAGTAGTAAAGAAGCTATGAACGAAAAGATGTGAATTATATGCAACCAGCCCATGAATACAGGTAAAGTCACGAGCAAATGCTAGCAATATATATATATTCAAAATGTACAAGTAAAGCGCTTTGAAATGATACCAAACACGGCATATTTATCTTAACTTTATTTTTTTACTCTGTATGTTTTGTCCGCTAGAGGGCGCCACAGTAGATTTTGTGAAACCCTATATAGCCTATAACTAGCGGACAATTAAGACGCTTCTAATGATATGCCCTTTGTCGAATTCTGATAAGTAGTTTAGAAGTTACGAGGGAACAGATGAACATACATACATACATACATACATACATACATACATACATACATACATACATACATACATACATACATACATACATACATACATACATACATACATACATACATACATACATACATACATACATACATACATACATACATACATACATACATACATACATAGCCAGTCAAAATCATAACCCTCCTTTTGCTTTGCCGTAGTCGGGTAAAAATTACCAAATTTCGGGGAAATTGGAATTAATTCCCGGGAAAAAAACATTATTTCAAAATTCATTATTATTGTTACTATGATGATTATGTAAAATTTTATATTATATTTGGTCAAGTGTTTACCTAACCTTTATTATCCTTATGGGTCGGACAGGGTTTTCTTTACATATTGTATACAAGCTCGCGACATCAACCGGCGGGCAAGTGACCCGCCAAACAACTAGTCTGATCGGAGGATCCTCCCTTTTCTATGGAGGATGAGTGAGCTTTACGCGCCGCTCCTCATACCTCCACACTGGTGACCCCGACGAACCGAACTCGGCCCGACCCGTTTCCGACCCGATCCCGACCCGATCTCGACCCGATACCGAACTGATCTCGACCCGATACCGACCCGATCCCGAACCGATGTCGACACACAATACAAAAAAAAAAAAACAAAAACAAAATAACACAATACTAATTTAAATGTAAACGATGTTTGTATGTACCATCATATATTGTCGACACCAACCTCTGGAGCTGCTTATAAATTAATTAAGTTTGTGTTATTACGTTTTGCGGTATAAAGTAGGTTTTTTATTGTTGTTTTTTGCTAATATTATTAACTAGCTTTCCGCCCGCGGCTTCTCCCGCGTAAATTTCGGTTATATCGCGCTTTTTAGATTTCCCTCGGGAACATCAAATTTTTCCGGGATAAAAGGTAGCCTATGTCCTTTCTCAGGGTCTAAAGATTATGTGCTTTCCGCCCGCGTCCTCGCCCGCGCGGTGTTCGGTTATATCGCGCTTTTTAGATTTCCCTCGGGAATATCAACATTTTCCGGGATAACAGGTAGCCTATGTTTTTTCTCAGGGACCAAAGATTGTCTGTGCCAAATTTCATCAAAATCGGTTGAGAGGTTTTGGCGGGAAAGCGTAACAGACAGACAGACAGACAGACAGAGTTACTTTCGCATTTATAATATTAAGTATGGATTATATTAAGGTCTGATGGGACTGGCATATAAAATAATTGTATAAAAGTCCCTATTAATAAATAAAGAGAAAAAAAAATAACACAATACAAAACAACTGTAGATAAAAGCCTTGTCTGTAGCCAGTTGTTAACAAATCTTAGTATTAGTATCGTGGCACCAAGCGCTGAGCCTAGAACAAGTTCATTCACATCGCAGAGCAAATCCAGCCCGGATCGATTTGTAACGAGTCGCATAGGAATGCTGATCGAAATTACACTGCTACAGGGCTGACGCTGTTCAGCTGCTCAAAAGTTACATTCAGTCCAGTTTTTGTAGTAAATAAAATGTGCAGTCGTGGGACTGATCGAGAAAAGACGACAGAAAAGTGAAAACTGAAATCATTAAAAATATACAAAAATTAAAAAGCCGGCCAAGTGCGAGTCGGACTCGCATACCAAGGGTTCCGTTCCATTTCCTAACCATTGTATAAAAACGGCAAAAAAAATCACGTTTGTTCTATTTTTTATTTTTAACTTTGATATATAACCAAATATTCTGTGGACATTTCAAGCGTCTATCTATTTGCGTTATTATTATGGAGCAAAAAAATGACAAAAAATACCACGTTTGTTGTATGGGTGACCCCCCCTTAAATAATTTTATTTTTAGTATTTGTTGCTAAAGCGGCAACCGAAATGCATAATCTCTAAAAAATCAACTGTCTCGCTAATACGGTTCATGAGATACAGCCTAGTGACAGACGGACGGACAGACGGACCGCGAAGTCTCATGAATAGGGTTCCGTTTCACCTTTTAGGTACGGAACCCTAAAAACTATCACAGTGTCGGGTCGGTCACGATCACGCGAATCAATGCTTTTACCCCATCCAACAAAAGTGCTCAACGTGGTTTAAAGATTTTTTCACTTCAAACATCAAATCCATGAAAGCAGTTCTCAGCAAAAGCTTCAGGATTCTCCGTTTAATCATAATGAAGCCAAGCTAGGTCAGGCTGGACCATACCTACCCAATCTCAATGTTCAATATCATTTTTTTTTTTTAAATAATTATAAACTAATGTAATTGACCGTTCACCTTGGCTCCTACTTTCCAGAATGTATCCTTGGAGTGCACCAACCGCCTTCAGCTTTTGGGAGTAGAGATTTCCTCGAACCTTAACTTTGGGCGTTTCATTGAGTCCAAGGCCAAGGTGGCTGCCAGAAAACTTGGCGTTATCGCAAAGGTCCGGCGGTACTTCACACCGGGGCAGCTTCTAATGTTGTACAAAGCACAGGTCCGTTCGTGTGTGGAGTACTGCAGCCACATTTGGGCTGGTGCTGCGAAATGTCACCTGGCGACTTTGGATTCAGTGGAGAGGCGTGCGAAGAGGCTGATTGGCGACCCAGACTTAACTCGAAACGGTCTCCAAAGCCTGGAGCACAGGCGTAGAGTAGCCAGCCTTTCGGTCTTCTATAGATTGCATTCTGGTGAGTGTGCAAGGGAATTGCATGATTTAATTCCCCCATCTCCGTTCCACCATCGGACGACCCGTCGTACGGCGAGTTTCCACCCTTACGTTGTTGACACCACTGCGACCCGGACGAAGCGTTTCGCTTCCTCTTTTATACCGCGTACATCGAGGGACTGGAACAATTTGCCAGCGACGGTGTTTCCGTCACATTACAATTTGAGTGTCTTCAAGGCTAGAGTGAATAGGCTCTTGATGAACTAGCGCGCTTTACCATCAATGATCGCATCACTGCTTACCATCAGGCGGGATTGCGGTCAAGCGCTAGTTTATAACTTATAAAAAAAAATCCTGCCTGATTTTAAGCAGTGATGCAATTGTTGATACTAAAGCGAGCTAGTTTATTAAGCCTATTCACTTAAAAAACTTAGTGAATAGGAAGGAAGACGGCAGTTGAGCGAGGTGATGCAGCGTTAAACCCAACAAGACGACCAACGATGCTGCGCCAGAGGGAGATTGATCTGGAGACCCTCCACGACCAAACTCCCGACACAAGACTATTGTGTTTTTCTAAATGAACAGACAGCTGTGCTGCTGGGGAGTTTCTTCCGCCACTTCTTCTTCCCAGCGAAAGCACTTAGGAAGTGTCGATGGGTGGGCGTTTTGGGGGACTGTCTTATGTTATATTGACGTTCAAAAAGTGCTGATTATTATTATTATTTATTTTCTTAATGCTATGCCCCGCAAAACCGTTTTCACGGTTTGTCTGCGGGAACGGAACAAACAGTGTATCAGCAATAATTAAATATGCAACAATATTACAAAAAAGTTACATCATCAATATCAGGTCTTACAAAATTGCTTACAGACTACTGAGTAAGAACATTTTAAGTGCTCTGGAAAAATTTCTTTTTGTTTTCTGACCTCTTAATTCTCAGCCTAGTTTGAATAAATGACTTTTGATTTTGATTTTGTCGCATCGTACCCGGCACACATCGCAACACAACTGCTCAGACCCGTCCTCCGTACGACGCAGGCTGTATATCACAGAATAAGAGAAGCCAGTTATTAACATTCTTAACTAAACTGTCTGTCAATTCTCTAAACTAACCAAACCACATTCTGGAGACCACAATACAAAATATGCATAATTCGGTCATTATGCAGAATGCCTGTATAATGTGCACATTACCCGGGCTATATGAAAATTATGCATTGCATATGAATGCTAACATACAAGTGCATTAGTAACGCTTTCGACTCGGAGGTAAATATTAAAATTAAGTGATATTTGGTAATTCTGGTGCTAAAGACCATTAATTTTGGATTCGCATACAAACTGTATGGAATTCGTACCGTTATTTAAATAAATACATATATTATTATTTTGTTGTTATAGCGACAATAAAAACAACATTCAACAACATGCGTGACTAATTATGATGGGCAAGGTAGAAGGGAAGAGGCGCGCTGGACTAAAGAGAAAGTCGTGGCTGCAAAACATCAAGGAGTGGACCGGCATTACTTCCGTCGAAAAACTGTTCCGACTCGCAGTTGACAAGACCGAGTACAAGAAGCTGACGGCCAACCTTCAGGATTGGAATTTCATTTGTATTTGCCATAATCCATATGACAGTAGTAAAAGCTTACGACTGAAGCAAAGTTTAGAGACATGAGGAACAGCTGTAAAGCTCACTCTTCCTCCATAGAAAAGCGAGGATCCTCCGACCAGACTGGAAAATATAAGGCTAGTCGGAGGGAGGAACAAAGATAGGTTCCCTATGGCGAGCACTGGAAATTATATTTATTTAATTTAAAAAAAAAAAGAAAACGTTGCCCTATGCAGAACTGCATGAGGCGACGTTGGTCATACCAATATTTGTTCCGTGCGGGAATGAGACAAGAAAGCAATGGATTAGGAATTTCCCCCTTTCGACCTCCGTCCTCCTTCCCTCTTAAGGGGCTCATGGCTAAATAACAGCCGCACAGGTCGCTCGATCAGGTTAAGCTACGCTTGCCGCGGTTACTCTGTGGATGGGTGACAATCTTCACATACCGAGACCCCTCTGTGCCTCTGAAAGCACGTTAAGCCGTTGGTTTCGGCTGTCATTTGTAGATCTTTGACAGTCGTTACAGGTCGTCAGAAGCCTGAATGTCTGGCCACCAGTCTTACCAAAGGGTTGTATTACCCAATACCTGGGTTGTGGAAGTCAGATAGGCCGTCGCTCCAAAATACTGGTATTCAGCTGAATCCGGTTTTCACTACATATTATAGAACGAAGTCACTTTCTATGTCCCTTTGTATGATTAAATCTTTAAAACTACGCAAAGGATTTTGATGCGGTTTTTTTACGCGCTAGTTTTTTTACGCGCTAGTTTTTTAAGAGCCTATTCACTCTAGCCTTGAAGACAGTTATTGTACCCGCCGTAAATTGATTAGACTGGAAGCTGACCTCGGCATGTTCGGAAAAAGGCTGGGCAGATGATGATTTCCTCCTTCCCTCCTCCTCATCCTTTCTTTCTTTCTTTTTCTTTTGAATACCTTTGGATTATAAACAAAATGTGCCAAGCGACTAAATTACCAAGTCTGATGTTATGTCATCTCTAAACTTTCTATATTATACTAGCTTTCCGCCCGCGGCTTCGCCTGCGTGCAGTTCGGTTATATCGCGCTTTTTATATTTCCCTCGGGAATATCAATTTTTTCCGTGATAAAAGTGGACTGGACTTCTAACTTTACGTCTGCAAAATTTCAAAGTAATCGGTTTAGTAGTTACGGCGTGAAAGCAGAACAAACAAACAAACTCACTTTCCCATTTATAATATTAGTAAAGATTAGCTGCGCCACGCGGTTTCACCCGCATAGGTTACGATGTCTTTTTTATATGCTCCGCTCCTATTGGTCGCAGCGTGATGTTATATATCCTAAAGCCTTCCTGGATTAACGGGCTATCCAACGCAAAAAGATTTTTCCAAATCGGACCTGGGCCTGTAGCCAATGTAACATCGCTTCGTAGCGAAGCGAAATCGAATACCAAACAAACCAATGGCGAGAACGATTGACCACGTGATTTATCGCGTCACGTGGTCAATCGATATCGTTATTGGTTGGTTTAGTAATCGATTTCGTTTCGTTATGAAGCTATGTTACATTGGCTACAGGCCCTGGAGTCCTTAGAGATTAGCGCGTTCAAACAAACAAACAAACTCTTCAACTTTATATATTAGGATAGATTTAACTCTACCTAGCAGTGTAAGCCCTGGCTATATTACCGATGAACGTGCCGCGATAACAAGCAGAGGAAAGACAGGAGATGGAATGTGTGTATTATTTGAAAGTTTACTCGAAAGCTGCGCGCGCAGAAATTAATAATAGCACGCGCTATCTTTACTACTAATTTATATTGTACGTTCGATGGTAATCTGCCAATGCGCACGTGTGTTGTTTATTAAACATAATTATTAAGTATAGTTTTATTGGTTTTGACAAGGTGACAGCCTCCGTGGCGTAGCGGTAGCGGACGCGGCCGCTGCGCAAGGTGGCGCGGGTTCGATCCCCGCACAATGCAAGTATTCGTATTCATGCATACAAATAGTATGCATGAATACGAATACTTGCACTGGTCTGGTCGTGCCTCGGAAAGCACGTTAAGCCGTTGGTCCCGGTTGCAATACGAACATCTAGTGGCAGTCGTTAAGGGTTGTTGGAGCCCTCAAAAGTCCAACAATTGGTCTGTCTGCAATGTTTCGATGTCGCCTTCGGGTTGTGGAGGTCAGACGGCAGTCGCTTCACGGAAAATGTCGAAGTTTAGCCATTTCAGCAGTTGGACTGGTAAAGCGGACCCCAGACTCCAAAGCTGAAAAGGCTTCGAATGCGACTGGGATTAACGCTGTGATGATGATGATGATGAGTTTTATTGGTTTTAACATTGTAAGTAAGTGATTTAAAAAAAGGCGAAGAGTAGCCAGCCTGTCGTCTGAAATCATATAGTATAAAATACTATTGGATTCATTTTGGAGAATGTGCGAGGGAATTGCATGATTTAATTCCCCACATCTCCGTTCAATCATCGGACGACACGCCGGCGCGTACGGCGAGTTTCCAACGTTACGTTGTTGGCACCGCGATCCGAACGAAGCGTTTCGCCCAGTCTTTTATACCGCGTACATCGAGGGTTGGAACAATTTGCCAGCGACGGTATCTCCGTCGGACTACAATTTAAATATCGTCTAGGCTAGAGTGAATAGGCTCTTAATAAACTAGCGCGCTTTACCATCAACGATTGCATCACTGCTTACCATTAAGCGGGATTGCGGTCAAGCAGTAGTTTATAATTTATAAAAAAAAAAAAATATAATATAATTGTGAATAGGCGATCTCGTTGTACTAAATAATTATTTCAGACGCTTAGGTTTTTATTAATGTTTGAGTTTGTTCCACACAGTGAGAAGATTTAGAAGAAATCAGATCAAGTCAATGAATCGTCTTCTTAAAGGAGATATACCGCTACATCTTAAAGGAGAATTTTGGACACATTCTACTCATTGTCACATATTGCGCTCAAACGTGTAACACTTCAGAAATGCAAGCTTGAGGTTTACCAGCGAGCCTTAGATAAGGAACTGCGAGATAAAAGCCAGATACCAGACGATACCCAGGATTCTGCTAAGTGGGACTAGGTCCACAGCATGTCAGACGACAGCCTATAGAGGTCCACTGTTGGACAAAGGCCTACCCCAAAACTTTAAACAATGACCGGTCTTGTGCTGCTCGCATCCATCGATCCACCGGTCCACCTTGTTACGGGCCCGGTTTCTCTTTTGACCAACCCGGAATTCTGACCCAGGCATCGGTCTTCGTGGACCCCGTCACGATGTGCTGACATCTCTTTGAGGCGCACGTGAAACATAACGCGCCGTCGACTCGGGCCTTGTCCTTACCGGGCGGCGAGCTACCCACTGCTCGCCGCTGACAAGCCCGCGCCTACGGTGGCCGGGAGTTCGATGTGTCTCCCGACCAGGGCATCTCCTGAACAGATTTCACCCCCTTAGGTTTAATCCCGTAGGAACATGGGTATAAAAAGTATCCTTGGTCTGTATGAGCCCATTCGCTCTAGCCTTGAAGGCACTCAAATTGTAGTATGACGTAAACACCGCCGCCGGCAAATTGTTCATTCCCTCGATGTACGCGGTATAAAAGAAGAAGCGAAACGCTTCGTCCGGATCGCAGTGGCAACGTAAGGGTGGAAAATCGCTGTACGACGGGTCGTCCGATGGTGGAACGGAGATGGGGGGAATTAAATCATGCAATTCCCTTGCACACTCACCAGAATGCATCCTATAGAAGACCGAAAGGCTGGCTACTCTACGCCTGTGCACAAAATAGTAACAAACTTTAGCAATTAGGCAATAGACATTAGTAGGATTTTATAACCCGCTTTCAATTGGCCAAAAACCTATTGCATAACTTGCGTGACAGTATGTAACCGAGTATTACATGGTTATGAAGCCATTTCGACGTTAAAACTCACATCACAACTCGAGGAAGTAATGTAGTTATGTAATAGTTTGATTTAACAGTTTGTCAAAGAGTGAAGCGTCTTCGATAACACTTTCTCGTTAGATATTGCGTTGGGTTTGCGAATTTGCGATTTCATGTATGATTTGTGTAATTGTTTTTCTACGTGTCTGTAGATGATTATGTAAGTCGTTGTTAGCTCGTGAATGACTTTTATTGAAAACAAAACTCTTATTTTCAATCATATACCTATCTCTTAGTAGCTGACCTAAATAAATATGTATATCAACAAATCACACAGATTGAGCTAGCCCCAAAGTAAGTTCGAGACTTGTGTTATGGGATACTAACTCAACGATACTATATTTATAATAGATACATATATACAGTATGTTAACTAACAGAGGGCGTCCCCGTTAACCCGAAATAGTATAAGCATACATACATGCTAAAAAAAATATTTCCATTCGAAAACAAAATGTTTTAAATTTTTTTCCAATAAGAAAATATTCAATAAAAATTTTAAATTGACATGTAAAAGAAACACACTGTACACGCGAACATGAAAGACGGCAACGTCGCAATTTATTTATACATGACGACTACTATTTTGATTTAAAACAGGAGGTTTCAAATTTATTTCCAATTAGAATTTTTTTTATTCGGTTTTTTTTTATGCTTATTTTTCTATGCTGATATTTTTATTTTAATCTATTTGTTGATGCTTTCTGGAAGGGTCACTGCATTCTCCTATCAACCCCAGGGTCTCAAAGCAGGGAAAACAAACATGCAAAGCACTAACCTGGATCCAACAGGACAGGAAAAGAGGAATCACCAACGACGGGGCACACGCCGGCCGGTCAGCTATCTTCTTTATGTGGACTTGATGCTGCTTGTTCACTGCCTACACTCGTCAAGCACAGACACACCACCAATATGGAAACTGAGGGTTTATTTGGCCAGTGAAGCCCTTAGAAAGTCAGATATTCGAAATTATTTAGAATAGACGCGGCGTTGTATGCGCTGAGGCCGCCATACTCCATTCTGTTTTATTTTTCTTGGCACTCTTGAGAGAGGCGCCACCACACGAGTTAAGAGAAGCCCGCGCTTATTTAAATCGTCGTTGACGCAACAAGGATGGAAAATGGAAATGCATGGATAAATTATTAGGATAGTTAATGCTTACACATTTCCCCCCACCTGAAATCCACAAGGGTTTCAAGAAGAATGCGAAAAATTAAGAGTGAAATCAGCAATAGCTGGACTATAGAGCTACTGCCGAAAAAATGCATAAAAATCTAGTTAATAAGTGTAGATAATATGGAGACTTATTTTAAATAACCTAAAGACAGTGTGTACTTATACTCTAGTTAGGTATATAAAAGGAAAATAAACTAATTAATTGGTAAGGGACAAACCTTTACCACCGGCCTACGAAACGTCTTTCCGTTAGCAGTTTGGAGAGTAACGACTCTAACTACCTGGTCTGAACCTGCATGCACTTGCACGATACGAGCCATTTTCCAAAACATCGGCGGAGTATTAGGTTCGTTAACTATAACTATGTCATTGACTTTGATATTTGGTTCAGGCAAGAACCATTTGCTCTTTTGTTGCAATGTGTGAAGATAATCGCGTTGCCATACGCGCCAAAAGCTTTGAGTAATTTTACGAAGCATCATCCAACGAGATCGAGGACACGAATTATCACTTATCGGTTCTTCGGGCAAGGCTACTAAAGGACCTCCCGTTAGAAAATGTCCTGGAGTTAGAACGTCAGACTCTGAAGGATCCGTAGATAGAGTACAGAGTGGACGGGAATTTAATACAGCTTCTATTTTAGCTAATATGGTAAAAAATTCTTCTAGAGTAAGAACTTGAGCTCCAACTACTCGCTTCAAATGATACTTTGTTGATTTTATACCACTTTCAAATATTCCGCCGAAATGCGGTGCTCCAGCTGGATTGAATTTCCAGGTAATGTGGCGATTCGCTAAACCATTTGAAATTTCTGGATAATGCTGATGAAGCAGATTCGCAACCTCATTTAAATATTTATTCGCGCCCACGAAATTTGTCCCACAGTCTGTTACTATTGTATGGCATATGCCACGACGAGAGACAAAGCGGTCTAAAGCGGCAAGAAATGCTTCAGCACTCAATTCTGTTACGGCTTCTAAGTGTACAGCCTTTGAGCTTAGGCACACAAATAAACATAAATAAGCTTTGTAAGTTTTTGCGCCACGACGGCGACTCTCTTTAATGATAAAGGGACCCCCCAGATCTATTCCCGTGGTACTAAAGCAGCGAGCTGGTTGAATCCTGGCTGCAGGTAGCTTGCCCATCATTGGTTGACAAGCAACTGGATTCACTTTAAAACATTTGACACATTTGGATAACACGGTCCGTATCAGGAGCCTTAATCCGGTTATCCAAAATTTTCTTTGAATAAAAGATTGTAAAGAGCGAGGGCCACAATGCAAATATTTTATATGGAAATATTCGACTATCTTTCGAGAGATAGGACATTGTTTAAGTAACAAGAAAGGGTGTAACGCAGATGGCGACAGTTGAGCCTCATCGATGCGTCCACCTACTCGCAAAATACCATCATCGTCTAGGAAAGGTGACAGCTTTTGATTAGATTTTACACAAGGTTCATTTTTACGCACCCGGTCAACTTCCGAAGTCATGTAATTATCTTGACTGAATTTAACCAGCACTTTCATTGCTTTTTCAAGCTCAGCACTACTAAGAGGAGAGAGATTTTGGTCTTGCCTGGCCGTTTTAGAGTTAGAAACAAAACGATTACACCATGCTACCATTCTTTGAATTTTTGGAAATGAAGAATGTTTAGAAATTAAGTTCAAAAGTGGATTCTCATCATCCGTAACAAGAAGACTTCTACTTTCTATTGATTTAAGTTCAGGCAAGTTCTCCTTCGGAAGTAATACCTGCCTTTTAGGCCATTGCTCAGGTGATTCTTTCAGCCAAGAAGGCCCTGTCCACCAAAGCGGGTGATCTAGAATCTCTGGACATAATACTCCGCGGCTACAACAGTCGGCGGGGTTATCATTTGTTGATACATAGTACCAGCGATCTCGACTAATTAAATCAGTTGTCTGAACCGCACGATTGGCGACATACATTTTTAGTAAATGAGGGTCCGTGTTAAGCCAAGACAAGGTAGTGCTGCTGTCTGAATAAGCTCGAATGGAATCGATGGAAATTTTATCTTTAAGTAAATTATACATGTGTGATAGAACTTTTGCTAGAAGCACAGCTGCGCTTAGCTCAAGTCGATTCACCGTTGTTGGTTTTAAGGGGGCAACTCTAGATTTCCCTATTAACAAACTGGTCGTGGTTACATTATGGTGGGGAATTATATAACAGTCAGTAGACGAGGACTGCACTGGCTGCATATGTCCGAGATCCTCGTACTGTTGCATAAATTCTTTGTATTCAGTTTTTAACTCATTTTGACTAGCAAGTCTTTTTTCCAAATTTAGAAAACGATTAAACGCTTGTTTATATGATTCTCCTAAGGCTGGAGCATCATCTTTAAGCATAATTGGTACAACATAACGCCCATCGGAGGTGCGATACGTGCCTTCTTTATATTTTTGTTCGCATATTTCATCCTCGGGACCGGAAATTTTACATTTCGGCGGCTCCTCGGACTCCCAAAACCGTTGAACGATCTCGTCGAGCGCACTAGAAGACGCGACGAGGAGCGTAACGGGTGTAGCCGGAGTTTTAGCTACCACGTTTTGAAGAAACTGACCACTTATCACCCAGCCGAATACACTAGAGAGTGCGCATGGAAAGCCCGGGCCTGGACTGAAACGTGAGCCAGTATATATCTGGTCAAAACAGTCTACTCCTAACAACAGATCGATCGGACCGGATTTATCAAAGTCCTGGTCGGCGAGATCCAGATGTGTAAACTTATCCTTGACGATTGTCGGCAACGACACCGAAGGAATCAGGGATGTGATTTTAGGTAGAACCACTAATTGAATATCAAACTGAGGAGTGTCACTCAATCGAGGTATTATTGAACCGAAGGTGTGACCTTTTATGCTACACACATAATTTTGACCGATGCCACTTACATTTAATTTACATTTCTTGATATGTAAACCTAATTGTCGCGCACAGCTACTTATAACAAATGAATCCATCGAGCCACTGTCAATAATTGTACGGACATACTGCCACGAACCATCCGATCGCTTCAAACGAACTACTGCTGTACCAAGAATTTTTGTGCTAATAGGTTGATTTGAAATGTTTGACTGGGTAGCACCAGTTAGAGTAGTGTTCATATCGGGATGCTGGGATGAATCCAGTTCACTAGTATGAGACAGTAAACTCTTATGCTCTTCATGTAACAAAGTATTATGCTTTGCATTACAAATGAAACATGTTGACTTAGATTTACAATCGGTAACAGTGTGACCCGGCCTTAAGCAGTTTTGAAATAATTTTAAATCTTTAACTAATTGTTGTCGCTGTGTCATATTCATAGAATGCAATTTACTACAACGGTAGATTGAATGATTTTCATTACAACACACACAAACAATCTGACTAACTTTATTATTATTGTTGGAAGAAATTAGAGATGATTTTGGTTGACGCGATAAATAATCTTTATTTGTATTAGGCCGATTTTGTTTGCTTGTAGAATTTGATGATGGAATATTAACTGGTTGGCTAACTTCTAATACTTTTATGTAATTTTGTAAATAAGTAATGAAGTTATTAAATTTCGGAATTTCTTCAATGTTTTGTAATTCAAACCTTTTTTTTTGTTTCTGTATCTAAAGGCCTAGACGCAATGTAAAATAAAATAAATTCGCATAAATCATCAATACACAAACCGCGCAAGGCATTAACGCATTCATAAAGTGTGTTAGATAACTCAGATAAGTTAGACAAAGATGGTTTTTGTATGGGATTAATTTTAATTATTTTTTCTAAATAAGCTGTTGCAAGAATACGCTGGTTGTCATATCTGTCCAGTAAAGTTGCAAAAACCACTGAATAATTTGCCGATGTCACAGGCACGCCCTTCGCTAATGTCAGTGCATAACCAGATAAACATGACAGCAAATAGTGAAATTTCTCAGTGTCGGATAATGAACTATTATTATGAACGAGTGCTGTATAACTATCTTTAAATGTTTGCCACTTTTCTATATTACCATCAAACTTTGGAATTTCCAGCTTAGGCAACTTCACTTGCGAACGCACGTGACCTTGACCTAATTCCGAGCGACAGCCGCTGCCTGCGCTCGCATCGAGAGAATCCGCAAACTCAATAACATAGTAATACAACTCATCGAATGACAGTAACACTTTATGATCGATAACAAACGAAGGGTTAAGCTTTAATTGCAACTGGTTAACATCATCGTTGCATTCCAAAAATCTATTACGAATCTCGTCAATCTTTTTGTACCTAGCTCGAAAAGCTGCAAATTTAGTTTTAGTTTCTTTAACTGTTCTGGCTAAATCGTAAAGTATCTGCATACTTTTAAACTCATATTCCCGCCTTTTAATAGCGGTTATTAATTCCGCTTCGCTCATAGTTCACTTGGTATACGATATCCGCACGCTCAAAAGGATAAAAGTTATAAAAGTAGGTAAAACGGAAAAAGCGTAAGCCGGTAGGTAGGCAGCAATGCACGCGCGAACGTATTGACTGACGTAACGACGTAACGTAAACGTAGCAACTCCCTTTCGATACGCGTGAATCATACAAAATTATGCAAATGAAATACAAGCACACACGTCTTAAAGTTATTTGCTAGAATATAAGTTTTGACTTTGAGGTAGTTCAAAGCTAATCCGTAGGTACCTCGGTACTAAATTCGAGAAACTTCGAACTCACGTTTTTAAAAGTAATTTATGCAATTTGTTATTGAATACAAATAAATGCAGCTTATTACAAGGGAATTAACGAGGTATGAATGTACGATTGAATAGTCAATCGGTCTCAAATAGGAAACAATAACTAGGTATCATGGAATGACCTAGGTTTTATTTAGACACTTAGAACTTGAAAGGCAAATTGAAATTGCCTTAAGTAGGTAAGTATACAAACAAATTATAATTGGGATTACGTATTTAACGTAATAACGAGAATGGAAAGATTTAATTTCCGATAGTAGGTATTTTTGAAATAACTACGCGAGGAAGATTCCTCACAGGAGGCACCATAATTAATGTTGATGCTTTCTGGAAGGGTCACTGCATTCTCCTATCAACCCCAGGGTCTCAAAGCTGGGAAAACAAACATGCAAAGCACTAACCTGGATCCAACAGGACAGGAAAAGAGGAATCACCAACGACGGGGCACACGCCGGCCGGTCAGCTATCTTCTTTATATGGACTTGATGCTGCTTGTTCACTGCCTACACTCGTCAAGCACAGACACACCACCAATATGGAAACTGAGGGTTTATTTGGCCAGTGAAGCCCTTAGAAAGTCAGATATTCGAAATTATTTAGAATAGACGCGGCGTTGTATGCGCTGAGGCCGCCATACTCCATTCTGTTTTATTTTTCTTGGCACTCTTGAGAGAGGCGCCACCAGCACGAGTTAAGAGAAGCCCGCGCTTATTTAAATCGTCGTTGACGCAACAAGGATGGAAAATGGAAATGCATGGATAAATTATTAGGATAGTTAATGCTTACACACTATTAATGATATATATTAACGAGTTTAAGGGAACGCCCTCTGTTATATAACATACTGTATAAACATCCAAGACCCTGGCCAATCAGGAAAAGATCGATTTCCATCATGACCTGGCCGGGGATCGAACTTGGGGCCTCCACGTCGTAGGCAGTCGTGTTGACCGTTGCGCCACGGAGGACTTTAATTACTAACATTAGTTCTTCTTCAGCCTATCTTAGAGGTCCTGTGCTGGACAAAGACCTCGAAGACGTGTTGACCGCTGCGCCACGGACGTCGATAGTAACCAGAATAAACGATGTCACCTACCGGGTAAAGATAGGACCTAGAGGGAAGCTGAAGATCGTACACGTAGACCACCTAGCTCGCTATTATGGTCGGGACGAGCATGACTTAGAAGGGGGGCAATGTTACTAATAAACCTTATGTCGATCGTATAAGGTTCAATATTGCGTGACATACAGTACGTAACTTTTAAGCTCTATATCTTGAGACCTAAAATATGTGTATTTTGCATTATATCTAGGAAATATTTTATTAGAATCGCGATTTCAAAAATAAATTTAATGGTAGAAAGGTGAAAGTTTAAGGTAGCATTATTTTTTTAATGCTGTATTATAAAAATAATAACAAAAAATGTTAGGAATGAACAACCCTTATTACATCGTAATCTATACTAATATGTAAAGCTGAAGAGTTTGTTTGTTTGTTTGTTCGCGCTAATCTCGGGAACTACGGGTCCGATTTGAAAAATTCTTTTTGCGTTGGATAGTCCATTAATCCAGGAAGGCTTTAGGCTATATAACATCACGCTGCGACCAATGGGAGCGGAGCATAACTAACTCCACGCGAACGAAGTCGCTGGCGGCTGCTAGTATTGTATACAGTGTGCAGGTTCGATTCCAGATCAGACAAGTACCGATGTTACTTTTCTGTGTTATATGTATTTTCTAAATATATCTTGGACACCAATGACTGAAGGTAAAGGAAAACATCTTGAGGAAACCTGGACTTTAAGTCTGAAATCGCCAACCCGCATTGAGCAAGCGTGGTGATTACCGTCAATCCTTCTCTGTGTGAGAGGAGACCTGTGCCCAGCAGTAGGAAGATAAAAAGGACGATGAATTCCATAAGTTTTTAACTAACTTTGAATCGAAAACAATAAAGATTCTTCTTTACTTCAAGCATACACAAATACACAGCATGCAGCGGCGGCACAGTTGGCACCGTGGTTAAGCGATTGACTGCTGCACTGCGTGTCACGGGTTCAATTCCCGCACGGAACTAATATTAGTATTTTTTTTTTATGGTACAAAACCCGCCACACTGTTCCCAACCCACTGCAACTCCTGAAAGCCAGAATCAACAGTGGTGACCGCCAGAAAAACGCCGAGCAATGAAGCTCGACGAGTCCCGGAGAAACGATTTAACTGTCTTGGGTCCCGCAACGAAATTAATCAGAAAAGAATAGCGGAGGAGTAAGAAAAAAGATATTTTTTCCACTTCCCTCCTAAGCAGGAGACAGAACAGAACTAGGCCAATCGGCACAAAGGGACATTATTGCAACTGGGAGAAGCCCAGATTGCCAAGCACCACGGAATAACATTTGATTAAGTTAATGGGTCCTAAGTAGGTATTTGCTGTTACAATTGATTCCAATAATAGGTATGGCAAAAGCGCCTGAACGCACGGAAATTAGTTCTAGTTTCTACAAGGTCCGTATAATAACTCCGGATGTAACTTGTACACTATCCAACATAATATTGCGTTCATTCTGCCAAATATTAGTACCTATGGCTTACAAGTTGTTTCGGCTCTGGCTGTTTGTGTGTGTGACTTTGAATGTTTGTAAACGAACCCACGATACAGGAGAAATCAATCCTAGTGTGGGGAAAATATAAAAAAAAAAAAAAAAATAGTATACTTTTAACGTTCTTTTTTTTTTTTTTTTTTTTTGTTCATCCAGTGGAAATCTCTACCAGACCGTCCTCCGTCTGGGGGTCGACGGAGGGTGTGCCGGGCTCTCACCGGCTAAAACCACTGGAGCGTTCCTCTTCTTGCCTATGGCCAGGGGTGCGGGTTCTAGTTTGCTATAACGCCGCATCCCCGGCAGGCCTTGACCCGCCGCGCGCGAGATCGGCGGGTCACTCTTCCCCCCCTCCTTCCATCAGGTAGGCGTGTAGGAACAGCCACTACACGCCTACTCCGGCCCTAGTGACGGGCGACGGACTCCCCCGGTCCTCGGCCCGTCGGTCTCTCGTTATGGAGGAAGCGGATCGACCTCGGCTTCCCTCCTCCTCCGGCCAGCGCGCCGTCGGCGGGACGGGAGAGTGCTCAGTGCCTCCCTCTCCCGTTCGGCCGTCTCCTTCGCGGAGATTATCTCCTCGCAGAAGGAGACGACCGCGTCCCATGACCCCTCGCTGTCCATCATGGCTCTGACCACGGCCGGCAGCGAGAGGTCATTTCCGCCGATCGCTGCGGTGAGCGCACGGCGCTGCTCGTCCCACGCTGGACACTCCTCTAGGGTGTGCCGCGCCGTGTCCTCTGCCCCGCCACCGCAGTGATGGCACGCCGGTGTCGGCTCCCGACCGATACGACACAGGTAACTGCCGAAACAACCATGTCCGGTCAGCACCTGCGTCGCACGGAAGGTGAGCGCCCCATGCCGTTTCCGGTCGATCCACTCCTCCATGCAGGGTCTTACCGCCGCTATGACAGCGTGCCCTGCGCTGGGTTGCGCAAGTCTCTCTCGCCACTCCGCCACCAGGACTTGGCGGAGCTCGGACCGCTTCGCCTCCATCACTCTCGGCAGAAACGATCTTTCGCCCCGCTCTCGGGCCTCCCCGCGCCACTTGTAAAGCGACGCGAGGGCTTGGGCCTCGAGATCCCAGGGCGCCGATCCGGCTAGGAGGCAGGCCGCCTCGTAGGAGATCGTGCGGTATCCTCTTATTACCCTGACTGCCGTCGCTCGCTGCGGCCCGTGGATGACCGCAAAGTTGCGAGGCGTCAGGTGATCCGCCCACACTGGGGCCCCGTAAAGGGCCATCGACCGCACGACTCCTAGGTACAACCTCCGGCACGATGAGTCGGGCCCCCCCAGGTTCGGCAGTAGCCGTGATAGCGCAGCCGCGGCCGTTCTCAGTTTGGGGGCCAGTTGCCGGAAGTGCGGCCCGAAGTTCCACCTGCCGTCGAGGACGAGACCGAGATATCTCATTGTCGCCCCGACGGCAATGCGAACGCCTCCTACCTCGATGTATGAGCCCGCAGGTGGACCCCGCCGGGCCCCGTGAAAACACAGGGCCTCGGATTTGTTGAGGGCCACCTCCAGGCCCAGACGCCGGATCCTCTGGACCACTTGCGCAACCCCTGCCGTCGCTAGGATGGCTGCGTCGCGATACGTCCTCCCTCGCGCAGTGACGAGCGTGTCGTCAGCGTAGCACGTGACGACGACGCCGTGGAGGAGCGCGCCACGCAGCACCCAATCGTAACCGATGTTCCACAGGAGTGGGCCTAGAACCGACCCCTGTGGAACACCGCACGTTGTGTCTCGCCGATGCCAGCCACCACCGTGACCCGGGTAAATAACATGCCTCTCTGCAAGGTAGGCCCCGACTGTTTGGCGGAGGTAGGGCGGCACCCCGTGGAATCGGAGCGCCTCCCTAATGCAGCTCCAGGGCAGGGTGTTGAACGCATTGGCGATATCCAATGACACCGCCAACACCACCTCGCCCCGAGAGACGGCACTCTCCGCCGAGGCCTTCACGCGCATTATGGCGTCGACTGTGGAGCGCCCTTGGCGAAAGCCAAACTGGTCGTCCGCTAGGTCCGGCCCGATCGTGTTTAGATGGCGGACGAGGCGGTCTGCAATTACTCTTTCAAAGAGCTTGCCCACCTCGTCCAGCAACACTATGGGCCGGTACGCAGACGGCGAATCCGCCGGGCGCCCCACCTTTTTCAGTAGGACCAGTTGGCCCGTCTTCCATGGACGGGGAAACTGGCCCCGCTCCAGGCACGCGCTAAAAAGGCCCATCAGTCGAGGCCCAAGAGCCTCCGCGGCCAGGACCCACGCTCGGCCAGGAATGCCGTCTGGCCCTGGGGCGGTGTTCTTGGCTTGAAGCCGGGACACCGCCGCTCTCAGCTCTGCCCGGGTCACGTCGGGCACGTCGTCGTCGTCATCTTCCGCGTTGGCGTTGGCGTCAGCGGATCGAGGCGGAACCATAGGCGGCGGGATGTGCTCTGCCCTGGCTGGGAAGAGGGCACTCACCACCTCTCGCAGCAACTCGGGCCGCATACCCTGGGTGAGCGGAGGTGCCCAAGGGCGCAGCTTGCCTTGTACTGCGCGATAAGGGCGCCCCCACGGATCGCGGTCCAGGGTCGCTAACTGCCGCTCGCGGGCCTCTGCCTTCGCTTTGGTGATGGCCCCCTTCAATGCCTTCCTTGCTTCGCGGTAAGCCTCGTACAGTTCCGCCTCTCTGGCGTCAGCGTCTGGCGGGCGGCGCCGCCTTCTCCTATGCCGGGCATACTGGCGTCTAGCGGCCACACAAGCGGCACGGAGCCGTTCGATGTCCGCCGACCACCAGTACACCCGGCGCCTAGATGGCTGTTGACGCCGTCTAGGCATCGCCGCATCGCAGACGCTGGTCATGGCCCGCCGGAGCTGCTCGGCCTCCTCGTCGATGTTGACAGGCCTGTCCGGTGTAGTCACCCAGGCCTGGACGATCGCGGCTTCGAGGAGCAGCTCCCGATCCAACTGCTTTAACGCCCAACGCGGACCGATCGAACCAGGGGTCGGCACGGCCGGCGCAGGCGCAGGCGTTGTGGGCAGGGCGGAGACGTCGAACCGGATATACCTATGATCCGACAACGTCTCCACCCCTTCCATAACACGCCATCCTTGGACACGGCGTGCGAAGGCGGGGCTAGCGAACGTAATGTCCACTATGGAACCGCCCCGCTGGCGCACGCACGTGTTCACCGAGCCCTGGTTAAGGATGGCGAGACCGTATTCGACCGCCCATTCTTCCAACTCCTCGCCGCGAGCGTCAGTAATCGGGGAACCCCAGGCGCCTGACTTGGCGTTGAAGTCCCCGAGCACGACCACGGGGCGAGGGTGGTTACGTCTGACGACTGTGCCCAACTCCTCCAACCATGCCTCAAATTCGGCGAGAGACCTGCTCGGAGAGAAGTAGACCCCGACGATCACCAACTCTCCGAGCAGTACAGAGACGAAATTCCGTCCCTTGGCGACGGCTTCAAAGGACGGAGTCCCGGCCGATCTTCGCAAGATCATGGCCACCGAGTCGTGGGCGTCACTCACCCAGTCATCCCTGGGTGGTACGAACCACGGCTCGGCGACCACCGCAACGTCGATCAACCACCGCGCCATGCTCTGGAGGAGAAGATCCTGAGCACGAGCGCAGTGGTTGATGTTGCCCTGAAGGAACCGAAGGGAAGCGGACACAGACATTATTCAGTGTCCATGGTCCGCTCCCCCTCCGGCAGCGAGTCGGCTGCCTTAGGAGATGGGGTCCGCCGCGCTATAGGCGCCGCAGCGCCTTGGGCAGCAGGCCCAATCCCCTTGGTCCCCTTCTTTTTCTTGTTCTGCTTGGTGTGGTTGTCGGCGCAGGATTTGCTGCCGATCCGGTGATCGGCCGGCTTGTCCGCCGCCGCACACTTAGGGCAATTCGGCTGGGCATCACATGCGGCGGCCTTATGACCGGGCCTGCCGCACCGGAAGCAGAGCCCGCCGACTTGGATGGTCGACGAGCAATGCACCCCCAAGTGCCCCACCTCCAGACACCGAAAGCACCTCTGCGGTCGGGGCAAGAGAATCTTAACCCGCGCCAACACCCACCCAACAAGCAGGTTGCGGCCACTCGCTTCTATACGGCGGGCCGCCGCAACAGGGCAGGTGACTACTGCGGACCAGAGTCCCCGGAGGCCGGGCCCGATCTCGCCCGGCCGGACCTGCTCCAGGGGGCACCCGCCCGCCTCCGCGACGGCGGCCCCGAGCTCCTTCGACGTAACTGTGTCATCTAGGCCCGAGACACGCATGTTCAGTGTCTTTACTGGCCTGGAGATTTTTGCCTCCGGGAATTGCTCCTTCAGAGAGGCCTTAAGCCTCTCTGCAAGCGCGTCTGCCTTATCATCGCTTGTGGCGCCGGGCACCTCTAGCAAACGGGCTCCGGTTGCTGCCTCCTTCCAAACGATGCCCGTTATGCCCAGATCTTTCAGATTAATGTCGGTCTTGGCTTTTGCCAGGACCGACGCGTATGACACGCCCCTCTCTATGGCCTCCGGCGGTAGCTTAATAGCCACCGCCGTGGACTTCGGGGCGCGGAGCGTTCGTTTCTCCTTTTCCTTCGCCGCTCTTGTCTTCTTCTTCTTTTTCTTCTGTTTCTTCTTCTTTTCACCAACGGTGACCCATTCTTGGGAGACCGTTGGTGCGCTCGTCGCCGTCGCTGGAGCTGCTAATGCAGCTGGGGCTGCTGGAGCAGCCGGAGCAGCGGCCACGGCCGTGGTCTTTGCCCGTTTGGCCGGGCTCGGCGCAGACGTATGCGCCGGCGGCGTCTTTTCGTGGGCCAATGGAGGCCGCAATACTTTTCCCTCGATGACCGAAAAGCGGGCAGACAGCGCCGCCATCTCCGTCTTGAAGAGCCGGACAAGCTCTGACTCCTCCGCCAAAGGCCGGGAAATGGGCTGCGACTCCGGCCCAGAGGTGTCCTCTCTCCTCCTTTCCTTCATCAGGTTGCGAATTTCCGCACGGAGCTCCTCCTGTTCTTTACGGAGCTCCGCAACCTGGGCAGCTAGGCGGGCGTTTGCCGCTGTGAGACGCCGCGTCTCGTCATTTGAGGAGCGCTGTAGTAGCTCCTCGGCGACCTCAAGCATGGTGGCCGCTGCCACCTTTAGAGCCTTCTGGCAGGTCCCCTTGAGTCCACGGGACACCCTAGACACCTCCTTCACTGTGTCCACGGCGCTCCGGAGCCTTTCGCCCAGCTCCGTCGCCTGAAGGTCTTCGACCGACGACGCGGCGGAAGAAGTTTCAGACAGCCGAGCGAACCGTCCGGTGTCCATCTTCCGAGCCAGGTCGGCCACCCTACGCTCCTCCACCGCGCTGCGCTCCTCTTTTTCGGCGGCCTTTCGGGCGGCCTCCAGTTCCTTGCGGGCCTTGGACAGGCCCACATAGTGGCCTGTCGTAGGCGGCCGTCCCCTACCGCGCTTAGCAGTCGGGGTACTGCTCATGCTGATATACAGCGCCGTGTCGTCACTTGTGCCGGCCAGTGTCGCCAACTCTATCACCGACTGCGAGTTAGTCCTCTTTAGGGATGGTGTCACGTCCGGTTCCGACCGGACCGACTCCAACGAGCCCGTACTGTCGGCGCCCGACACAACGGCCTCGGGAGCTTTCTCCGGGTCGGAGACTGCTCCCTCCTCTCTCCTTACTCCTCCGTTCCTCTTAATTATGGTTTTGTTTTTGGTTTTGGATTTCTTCATACTGTTCCCACGAGAATTAGCGTTCTATACGTCCATCCGGGCAGAGCGTCGTACCCTGGATAAGCCTGATTACTGCTGGGGGTCGGCAGGTACCCAGCAGGTGAGCGTTAGCGACCGGTCTCCCACCGGCCACTCATCCCCTCGGCACGCTCCCACCTTGGGATTAGGCTTGTAGGGGGCCGGGCGGTTAAGCCAAGCCCCCAAATGACGTCGGCATTAGACATGCCTCCGTGCCGCTATCCAACTAGGCGTAGCGGCACCCGTCACCATCCGTAAACGGATATTCGTTGCACTGGAGCGCCCGCCCCAGCGCAACGTTTGGGCCGAACGGTGGTCTGTGTCAGACCGTGTCCCGAACCGGGACCCGTCGCCCCTAGGCTGGGTATGTCTTCTTAAACAAGAAGACGCAGCAGCCAAGGGTTTCAAGGGTTTTTTAGAGAGGCGTCCTTCCTCTTGGCCCCACTCGCATGCACGCATGCGAGCAGGGCCCCCAGCTCCTCTCCATGAGGAGTCCGGGTTGTCCGACGGCGACCCGGAGTTCGGATCACGTCAGCCACCTGTAGTGGTGGCCGACCCGTCGCACGCATGACCGCCGAAGCAGTCCCGCGTCTGGCTTTGGTCCGCGCCGGTAAACCGGTAACCCCCATATCTGGGGGCCGTTCCCCTATCCGCCACCTGGGGACGCGGCGGATAGGGGAACGGCCCCCAGATATGGGGGTGGGGGACTTTTAACGTTCTAACGTAACCTTAAGTAACTTTGTTTTTTTTATCTATATCCACAATATGTAAAGAAAACCCTGTGCGACCCGTAAGGATAATAGAGGTTAGGTATACACATGACCAAATCCATACTAATATTATAAATGCGAAAGTAACTCTGTCTGTCTGTCTGTCTGTCTGTCGGTCTGTCTGTCTGTCTGTCTGTCTGTCTGTTACGCTTTCCCTCTTAAACCTCTCAACCGATTTTGATGAAATTCGGCACAGACAATCTTTAGACCCTGAGAAAGAACATAGGCTACCTTTTATCCCGGAAAAATTTGATATTCCCGAGGGAAATCTAAAAAGCGCGATATAACCGACCTCCACGCGGGCGAAGCCGCTGGCGGAAAGCTAGTATAATGTAAAACTTCACGTAATCATCATAGTAACAATACTAATGAATTTTGAAATAATCTTTTTTTCCCGGGAATTAATTCCAACTTCCCCGAAATTTGGTCATTTTTAAAAAAGTGACTACACCATTTTAACGGTACGCTTATGCGATTCGACCACGTGCCGCGTGCCCTGCCCCCCGTCGCCCGCGGAAGGGTTGTTTACCGCACATGTATTAAGTTACCTCTTTATGCGAAATAATATTTATTTTTTTAGGGGGATTTTTTTTTAAACTATAGTCCGGCTTTGTCGGCTTTAGTACAATCAGTTATCGAAACCGAACAATACCTTCACGGATCGGACAGGGTTTTCTTTACATATTGTATACTAATATATTATAAAGTTGAAGTGTTTGTTTGTATATTTGTTTGTTTGTTTGTGCGCGCTAATCTCGGGAAGTACTGGTCCGATTTGAAAAATTCTTTTTGCGTTGGATAGCCCATTAATCCAGGAAGGCTTTAGGCTATATAACATCACACTGCGACCAATAGGAGCGCGGCATAACTAACTCCACGCGAACGAAGTCGCTGGCGACCGCTAGTACTATATAAATTAGAGCTTAATCACGAACCCGCCTGGTGGTAAGCAGTAATGGAATCGTTTGAATGGAGAATTGAAATTGCAGTCAGACAGAAAGACCGCCGCATTCAAATTGTTCCAGTCCTTGGATGACGACAGCAGGTCAAGCTACCCCAAACTGCTAAATATTCCCAATCAACCTAGAGCCTTAATGCTTTAAGGATAAAGTTGAAAATCTAATAAAGAAATCTGACAGATTGTAATATTGTAGTATGTGCTGTCGTCTGTACATAAACACCTATCATCATCAACCTTTTATAGTCCCACTGCTGGGCACAGGTCTCCTCTCATACAGAGAAGGATTGAGCGTAATCACCACGCTTGCTCAAATGCGGGTTGGCGATTTCAGACTAGTCCAGGTTTCCTCAAGATGTTTTCCTTGACCTTCAGTCATTGGTGTCCAAGATATACATAGAAAGTACATATAACTTTAGAAAAGTTACATTGGTACTTGCCTGAACTGGAATCGAACCAGCACACTCATACTTGAGAGGCTGGTGTTTTAACCACTAGGCCACCACGACTTAAAGATATAAACATCTATAATCAATTCCAATTCGCTGTGACAGAAATAGTCGGCCATTAAAGCTGAATTGGAGATACCAGCACCCAGATAGACTCGTTCAATAGAGATACCATAATGGACAATAAACGTCTGGTTATCTTCATGGTATTTATTTGTTATCCTGCAGTATATTTGTGGGTTTCTTAGAGACTTGGGGGCCATCCTTAAAGTACGTCACACGAATTTCATGATTTTTTTTGAGAAGTTTGTACATAAAAATACTGGACACGTGCTGCGGGTTTCGCTTATACAAAAATGACGTTGTATGTTTTGCGGATAATAATTGTTGAGGACAGTGGACTTCTCCAATAGCACAGTAGTAATGAAAAACATGCGGACACTACTACCACAGTATAAAAATCATACAGTAGGTCGACGCCTTTGATCTCGTGTAAAATGCCGACATCGTCTAGCTAGACAGTAACGCATCGGCCAGGGTTGTCACAAATAAACAATATTTATGAAATTATTTATTCATTGCAAATTAACATCGATAGCTGTATTATATTTAATTAATTTGCTATTTTTACTAAGGGAACAACTCGAGACAGATTTAAGTTATTTAGATGGCATTTTCGTAACCAGCACCCCAATCCACCCCGGAACTAACACCCATATCATATTAATATACTACATTTAAATTGGCGTCCGCCATCTTGGATTTCAAAAAGGGTGACTTGTTCGTAACAAACACCCCAATTATACTCAAAATTGACACTCATATCTAATTATAAAACAAACAAATAAAAAAACAAACACGCGTTACCCCTTAATGATAGATACCGAGCTACGAACATCGTTTTGTTCGCAGCTCGGGTGCCGCTTACCCGCGTCTCGCCCCTCACACCCCGCACGATTGCTCTATCTAGACGTTTTCGTTGGACGACTGTATGATTTTTAGACTGTGCTACTACCAGATTTACTGTCGGTATTCCACAGCTTAATCGGGGCCATTGTGTCGTTGAATGTAAACAAAGTGTGATCAAAACAAGTGTCGTTGTGGTATCGTGGTAAGAGGCGACCTTGTGGCCTCTTACCACGATACAACAACGACACTTGTTTTGATCGTGTTACCGACAATTCCCTGTACATTATTTTTATATCGTGTGGGAATATTGGGATACATTAGTAGGAGGGGTGAACAAATTTTATCGCATGATTATCTGAAATGAACTATAGTTTTTGCATGCGAGAGTAAGTAACATTCATTCTTCCATACAAACGTGTTTATATTATTGTAGTGGAGTACTTATCTATACTAATAAAAGCTGAAGAGTTTGTTTGTTTGTTTGTACGCGCTAATCTCAGGAACTAACTGGTCCGATTTGAAAAATTGTTTTTGCAATGGATAGCCCAATAATCCAGGAAGGCTTTAGGCTATATAACATCACGCTGCGACCAATAGGAGCGGGTATAACACATCGAAACCAACGCGGGTGAAACCGTGGGCGCAGCTGGTATTGTATAATATGTAGTTAGAGTAACAGTCTGTTACGAAAGAACTAATAGGTACGGAAGACAGCAAGTCAAGCTAGCCGAAGCTGTCAAATATTCCCAATCAACCTTGAGCCTTATTGCTATAAAGTTGAAAATCTAATAAAGAAATCTGACAGATTGTAGTAGCTGTACATCGATTTAGAAATCACAGTGCTAGGCCGATTAAGGAGTACTTAAATATCATTGTTCGAATAAAAATATTTTTCATTTAAAACTGAAACACTGCCATTTTAATGCATTAATAACATTGGTGGTGGCCTAGTGGTTAAAACACCAGCCTCTCAAGTATGAGTGTGCGGGTTCGATTTCAGGTAAGGCAAGTACCAACGTAACTTTTCTAAGTTACATGTACTTTCTAAGTACATCTTGGACACCAATAACTAATTAAAAGGTGAAGGAAAATATCTTGAGGAACCTGGACATCTTGAAAACCTGGACTTTAAGTCTGAAATCGACTATCCGCATTGAGCAAGCGTGGTGATTACGCTCAATCCATCTCTGTATGAGAGGAGACCTATGCCCAGCAGTGGGACGATACAGGTAAAGGGTGATGATGATTTGATTCTCTACATCAGAACCTTAACCTACTATGGCCAATTCATCATAATCATAACCAGACTCTAATGTCCCCACTAGTGTCCGTATGGTAGGTACCGGGCTTACAGTAGTACCAACCCATATCATCCCGTGGGTGTCGTAAGAGACGACTAAGGGAACTCTCACCAGGGAAACTGGCAGCAGCGCTTCTTCTGTAGAATAAAAAATTATTGCGATCCCCAACCCGACGACAAGCGTGAGGATTATGGCAAACCCCTAAATCAATGAAAGCCTTGGTTGAGGTCTTTGTCCAGCAGTAGACCTCTATAGGTTGAAGAAGAAGTATGTTGGGACAAAGGCCTCTTCTCAGGGAGATGAAGTGGGTCATAATCTGCCATGCAGGACCAGTGCGGGTTGAGAGATGTCACATGTCTTCAAAGGGTTTGGCTCTAAGACACCGATCAACACCGACACCAGTTTCCTCACAATCTCTTCCTTCACCGTTTCGAGAGCAGTGGTGATGAAATAATTTACACCAAGTAAAGCGACTAAAGCAAGTCGCAAGTTAGCAAGTCGTGGTGGCCTAGTGGTTAAAACACCAGCCTCTCAAGTATGAGAGCGCGGGTTCGATTCCAGGTCAGGCAAGTACCAATGTAACTTTTCTAAAGTTATATGTACTTTCTAAGTATATCTTGGACACCAATTACTGAAGGTGAAGGAAAACATCTTGAGGAAACCTGGACTTAAGTCTGAAATCGCCAACCCGCATTGAGCAAGCGTGGTGATTACGCTCAATCCTTCTCTGTATGAGAGGAGACCTGTGCCCAGCAGTGGAACGATAAAAAGGTTGATGATGATGATGATGAAAGCGACTAATGGGGATCGAACCTACAACTTGTAAGTCACGATACCACTAGGCCACTACTGCTCTTTCGTGCCACCACTTACGTCGTTGTTATTTATTAACACTACATCCCCGCGCAGTGCAAATATTTGTATGCATGAATATGAATACTTCCACTGGTCTGGTCGTGCCTCGGAAAACACGTTAAGCCGTTGCGTTGGTCCCGGTTGTCATACGAACATCTAGTGGCAGTCGTTACGGGTTGTTGGAGCCCTCAAAAAGCTCAACAATTAGTCTAACTGCAATGCTTCGATATGCTTCACGGAAAATATCGAAGTTTAGCCAAAATCAGCAGTTAGGCTGGTAAAGCGGCCCTCAGACTCCAAAGCAGGGATATTGGAGTTGATAAAAATCATGATTTTTTCAAAAAAATCAAAATATTCCGATTAATTTGATTTAAATCAGGTTTATTTGATTTAAATCAGATTTTTTTGAAGTCTTTTTACTTCTTGTCTTTTTTTTTTAATTTAATAGTCAGTTCTCCATTAAGTAAAAGGAAAATAACTGATTTTGGTTTAATTTTATTATTAATACAATTAAGGTACCTAATTAAACAAATTCTACTAATAAAATCAACAATTTAAAAAACAGTAACGATAAAAAAAAAAAAGGAAAGTACTAACTTACAGACTAAAAAAGAAACATGAACCAAATACTTATGGTAAGTAAGTATTAATAAACTTAGTAGGAAACTTTATTATTTTTTAGTATTGAGTTCCTTCAAAAAAAAAAAAAAAAGTAAAACTAATTTGGCTGCCTTCTCAGTGTCTAGTCCATTGATAAAATATTAAACAGATACGATATATTCTAACAAACTGACCAAAAAAAATGTGCCGAACACAGCAGCAGCACACATGCATATTTTTATTCGGCAAACATTGGTACAGTGTGAGTGAGATGGGGCGCAATCTAGAGCACAGAGAAGACAAAGATGGCTAGTGTTTGTCGTTTGTTTTTACGAGTGTATCGAGAGTGACTAATGCGAGATACAGGACTTACCTCCTTTTGTACGCTTCATTTTTAGTGCGCTAGTGACATATCTACCTTAGTTTAATATTTTATCAATGGCCTAGTCTGTTTCTTATTTTGCTGTACACTAAATTGAATGCCGAAAATATCCTTTCGACCCCAGCCGGAGAAGCAACTGTACTCAGCAATGACTCGTGTGCACGCCGTGATCTATGTCGGGGGAAGTCCATAGAAAATTTTTGGGTAACTTGGTTGCAGTAAAAATGTATCGATTTAAATCATTGATTTAAAAAAAAGAATCCCTTGATTAAAATCACGATTTAAATCAAGTGATTTAAATCATATCAACCCTGCCCCAAAGCTGAAAAAGCTTAGGATGCGACTGGGATTAACGCTGAGATGATGATGATGATGACATATATTTCTAAAATAAAGTTGCTAACCTGTAAATGTGAATCATCTTTGCTTTGCTCTGGCTTGGTGAATTCCACGTGTAGACCCTGATGCTTGCCGCTAAGAGGCAAGGTCGGCGCCTCATGTTGCCAAGCTGTGCGCTCCTCTTGACGGAAGCCAGGGTTGTCGAAAGCGAACTCGTCCTTCACGGATTCAGGGTCTGTTGTAAAGACCAAATGTTTGCCTGTGGACAAAAAAGAAGCAGATATAAATTTTCGTTTTTTTACATGAGTTTTGTACTGACTAGTCATCTTCTTCTTCTTCAGCCTATAGAGGTCCACTGCTAGACAAATGCCTCCCCCAAGGCTTTCCAGAATGTCGCGACCTTAGCCAGATCATCGGTCCACATTATTGGGGGCCTCCCTAGGCTGCGTCCTATCATGTTTGTTGAGGACAGCGGACTTCCCTTATTATAAAATGAAAATAAATACTGTATAGTAATGAAAAACAGGCGGATACTACTACCAGATTTATTATCGGTATTTCCACAGGTTTAAAAGTATACAATCCTTGGACTCGGGCAAGTATAGCCATGGTGCAGTCTTACAATCTAAAACACGGTTACATTTTACGAGACTAACACTAACACACCCGCACCTTCGGCGTCTCGAAAGCAGAAAGGGCTCGTTACCACGGCATGAGGGCGGAAGAGACCGATATTTTAACTCAACTTCCGGGTCTGAGAGTTTCTAGAACATTCGAAACGTGTCTACCTTACCGCCTCTAGTGCCGAGAGGCGGTCAACTACAATTTTCGTTGACAAATAATCGTGATTCATTCATAAAAGCAGCGCCCCTGGCGTTCAGAGGCGGTACTACAGTTCTCAAGCTCAATACAATAACCGTTTTCATTCATAATACAGCGCCTCTGGTGTCGAAAGGTGAGCACTTACCAATATTATGCGTAAACTCGTTCATTGATGCTATCACCTCCCGTCGACAACAGAGGTCGCTAGTTGCCTATATCAGCCACAATATACATCAGTCACAATGTTTATCAAACTAGTATGATAAGCTGGTCTCCGCAACTTTCACATACTATCCATAATAGCTTCCACTACATATAAATATCAAACGACTGAAGATTCTTCACTATACATTCTTCTATATACAGGTTTGAAATAATAAAACAATCAATTAAACTGCATAATACCTAAACTTTTTCCTATCCTACTTTATTTTTATTTTATTTATTTGGGACAAAAAACAGTTATATGTCACAATATTAATAGACGGCTAAGGTATAATACATAGTAAACAAACATATAACCCACACCAATGTCCACGGAATCACACTGATTGTTCAAGACATAAGAAAACGGACGTATACAGAAGGGGACAATGAGAAAGTAACGAATGATAAAAATAAAACTAAACCCTAAAAATCACACAAACCAATTCAAGATAGCGTGCCCCATCCAGATATGGTTTGTGGGCACAATCACGTCACACCAAATATCAGCAAGAAGCAGTAATAGTTAATGATTACCAGAAAGTAAATTAATAGCCATTTTTCTAAATTTGTTCTGGTAAAGAGCGAAAATATCTAAACTTGCAAAAATGAATTGTAAATTTCTAATAATCGGCGAAGAGGAGCCCTCTCCCCAGTATTTGTTCTACATTGCTCTGTGTAGAACAGGCGGGTTGCTCGTACTACATTACGTACGATCATTCAATGAAACATGTATTACATTCATTAAGTTAGATTAGTCATTATACCTAGTCAAAGATTAGCAAAACCCATAGCCGACCATTTAATAGCCAATGTATTTGTGAAAATTATTACTAATACCCTAATAAAATTCAATAAAAACAATTCTAATAAAATTCAAACAATAAAATAAAAACTATAACAAATAATATTAAAATTTAAAATTCACTATTCAACAGGGTAATTGCACGACACACTATCAGTAGCCATGTTTTTAATTAAGTTTAAACTCTCTACGGAGTATCTTAATTTGACAGGACTGAACTCAAATATTATATTTTAGCCTCTTCTGAAAAAAACCTAAAGAAAAATAAGTTAGTTTGGTTTGTGAATAAGTTAGTTTAGTTTGTGAATAAGTTAGTTTAGTTTGTGAATAAGTTATTTTAGTTTGTGAATAAGTTAGTTTAGTTTGTGAATAAGTTAGTTTAGTTTGTGAATAAGTTAGTTTAATTTGTGAATAGGTTAGTTTGGTTTGTGAATAAGTTAGTTTCGTTTGTGAATAAGTTAGTTTAGTTTGTGAATAAGTTAGTTTAGTTTGTGAATAAGTTAGTTTGGTTTGTGAATAAGTTAGTTTAGTTTGTGAATAAGTTAGTTTGGTTTGTGAATAAGTTAGTTTGGTTTGTGAATAAGTTAGTTTGGTTTGTGAATAAGTTAGTTTAGTTTGTGAATAAGTTAGTTTAGTTTGTGAATAAGTTAGTTTGGTTTGTGAATAAGTTAGTTTAGTTTGTGAATAAGTTAGTTTGGTTTGTGAATAAGTTAGTTTGGTTTGTGAATAAGTTAGTTTGGTTTGTGAATAAGTTAGTTTGGTTTGTGAATGAATAAGTTAGTTTGGTTTGTGAATAAGTTAGTTTAGTTTGTGAATGTTAGTTTGGTTTGTGAATGTTAGTTTGGTTTGTGAATAAGTTAGTTTGGTTGAATGGTTTGTGAATAAGTTAGTTTAGTTTGTGACTACCGCTTGGTGCAGGTACTGACCGGACATGGGTGCTTCGGTCACTACCTGCACCGTGTCGCCCGTCGGGAGGAGTCACCGCGGTGTCACCACTGCGACTCTCCCGACGACACGGCCGAGCACACCTTGGTGGAGTGCCCGGCCTGGCGAACCGAGCGCCGCGATCTCGTTGCGGCGCTCGGAGGCGGAAGCCTCTCCCTAGCAACCATGGTGCGAGCCATGGTTGAAAGAGAGAGTGCATGGGAGGCTGCCGCCTCCTTCTGCGAGACCGTCCTCTTGCAGAAGGAGGCAGCGGAGAGGGAGCGGGAAGAGGATGCTCTTGCCGCTCCCCTCCGGCGTAGACGGGCGGGGCGAAGAAGGCGGGGGACGTACCCCCGTCTCCTTTAGCCCCCGAGTGTGACCAGCGTGTGTGGGTAGCTCCCCACGCGCATTGCACCGGTCACCACGTCTGGGGATTATCCGTTCCCGGGTAATCCTCCCTAGGCGCGGAAACCGGCCTAAATTAGGCCGGTAAGCCCTGAGAGTGGCCCGGAGTCAGATCTCGGACCGAGCCCGGGTCACTCTCAACGCAGGGCTCGAGGGAACCGAGTGTCTTTAGTGGGTATTCCCGGCTCCGGCCGGGCGAGTCCCACACACGCCTGTCGCCTAGCTAGCGCGGGTACGGTGCGTAACGCATTTCACTCGTAAAAAAAAAAAAAAAAAAAAAAAAAAAAAAAAAAAAAAAAAAAGTTTGTGAATAAGTTAGTTTCGTTTGTGAATAAGTTAGTTTGGTTTGTGAATAAGTTAGTTTAGTTTGTGAATAAGTTAGTTTGGTTTGTGAATAAGTTAGTTTAGTTTGTGAATAAGTTAGTTTGGTTTGTGAATAAGTTAGTTTGGTTTGTGAATAAGTTAGTTTGGTTTGTGAATAAGTTAGTTTGGTTTGTGAATAAGTTAGTTTAGTTTGTGACTACCGCTTGGTGCAGGTACTGACCGGACATGGGTGCTTCGGTCACTACCTGCACCGTGTCGCCCGTCGGGAGGAGTCACCGCGGTGTCACCACTGCGACTCTCCCGACGACACGGCCGAGCACACCTTGGTGGAGTGCCCGGCCTGGCAAACCGAGCGCCGCGATCTCGTTGCGGCGCTCGGAGGCGGAAGCCTCTCCCTAGCAACCATGGTGCGAGCCATGGTTGAAAGAGAGAGTGCATGGGAGGCTGCCGCCTCCTTCTGCGAGACCGTCCTCTTGCAGAAGGAGGCGGCGGAGAGGGAGCGGGAAGAGGATGCTCTTGCCGCTCCCCTCCGGCGTAGACGGGCGGGGCGAAGAAGGCGGGGGACGTACCCCCGTCTCCTTTAGCCCCCGAGTGTGACCAGCGTGTGTGGGTAGCTCCCCACGCGCATTGCACCGGTCACCACGTCTGGGGATTATCCGTTCCCGGGTAATCCTCCTTAGGCGCGGAAACCGGCCTAAATTAGGCCGGTAAGCCCTGAGAGTGGCCCGGAGTCAGATCTCCGGGCCGAGCCCGGGTCACTCTCAACGCAGGGCTCGAGGGAACCGAGTGTCTTTAGTGGGTATTCCCGGCTCCGGCCGGGCGAGTCCCACACACGCCTGTCGCCTAGCTAGCGCGGGTACGGTGCGTAAATGCATTTTCACTCGTACAAAAAAAAAAAAAAAAAAAAAAAAGTTTGTGAATAAGTTAGTTTAGTTTGTGAATAAGTTAGTTTAGTTTGTGAATAAGTTAGTTTAGTTTGTGAATAAGTTAGTTTAGTTCGTGAATAAGTTAGTTTGGTTTGTGAATAAGTTAGTGTAGTTTGTGAATAAGTTAGTTTGGTTTGTGAATAAGTTAGTTTAATTTGTGAATAAGACAAGAGGCACCTACATCTGGCATATTATAGACCTAGGTCGAGTATTGTTTTATTATGATATGTGTTTAAAAGTTAGCATCACCTATATTAAGATTTTTATCTACTCTCATATCAAAAAATTAAAAATATAAAACCAAAACGGAGTTTATATTGACGTACTTTACCAATAGTATATCGAAAGGAAATTAAATAATTAAATTATAACATTATTTCTCTAACAAAATAATGTTATATTAAAAAAAATTTCATTACGGTACAAACCATAGACAGCCATTGATATTATATTAAACTAAGGTAGATAAGTCACTAGCGCATTGAACTTGAAGCGTACAAAATATCATATCTGTTTAATATTATATCAATGTAGACAGTACTATTTCATTTTTATCTGTGGCTGCGCGCGCTTTGGCGCATGCGCTGTGATGCAGGGTGCAGAATTGTTAAGATTTTGCATATTACAATTATGAAACTGAATAAATGGAATTGTGTTGCGTTGGCGTTAGACGCACTGAGATTAGATAAAGTAGTGTATGGAATTGTACATAATTAGGTATTACACACTCGTGTGATACTATTAAAAAACTCGCTTCGCTCGTTTTTTAAACTCACACTCGTGCTTAATACCCCTCATTATGTAGCAGTATCATAAACTACTATTATGAAAAATATGAACCAGCTACGCTTCGTTTAAGTTACATGAGAATACCGTTATGTCAATCGAAATAATATTTAATAAGTAAGTCACAATATTTTTAAAGCGACCTATCTCGAATCGCACTCGTAGGTAGACAAGCCAATGACCGTCCGTTATATCTGAAAAGACATATCAACAAAACGATCGGCTGGTGATTTCAGAGCTGTTTTTAAACTAACAGGCGATATTGGCGCAGATTCGAATCGAATCTAAACTAAGATTAAGTTTATTGCAACTAGTTATTTCTTTCAATTTGATTAAGAAAATGACAGAAGATAAACATTAGTCCTGTAAAATTAGGCCGCGATTGATGTAGTTTAGTCCTGTGTAAATTAGTCTGCGCCTGACGTAATTTTAGTAGCCATGATGTTAATCGCGTCGAATCTGTCTATGAGTACATATCTTAATCAGACGGCGCATGGCCATGACAAGAGGGGCAATGGACAAGCTCAAGAAAATATGGAGGAATCGCGACATAACTAAAGCCACTAAGATCAGGCTCGTCCGAGCACTAATATTCCCCATATTTCTCTACGCAGCTGAAACGTGGACGTTACGGGAATTGGAAAAGAAAAAGATAGACGCTCTAGAAATGTGGTGTTGGAGAAGAATGCTTGGGGTATCATGGACCGAGTTTAGAATAAATGTTTCTATACTCCAAGAACTCGGCATCAAACAGCGTCTTTCAGATATAGTACAGTCCCGTATACTCGGATTTTTCGGTCACATATCAAGGCGTAATAGTGACTCTATAGAACGTTTGGTCGTCCAGGGCAGAGTGGAAGGGAACAGACCTCGTGGAAGGTCACCGATGAGGTGGACCGACCAAATCAAGGCGGCAGTGGGGGGACCTGTTAATAAATGCTCCAGACTGTCGTCCAGCAGGGATAGATGGAGAGAGATCGTACGGCGTGTAACATCAGCGTCTCGGAGTCAGTCATAGTGACCACGACCGTTCTGTCAAGAGCGAAACGAAGAAGAAGAAGAAGAAACTAATATTTTATCTTCTGAAGAAAGAAACAGAGAGGAAGAGAATCGAAAAAAGACAACAGCACATTAAGCTGGTACAATCTGTGGGATTTCTTTATTAGATTTTCAACTTTATATCTAATGCTTTAAGGTTAAGTTTCAGGTAGCTTGACCTGTTGTCGTCAGTACAAATTATTTTTTATTATTATTCCCTTTATTTATATATACAATATGTAAAGAAAACCCTGTCCGACCCATAAGGATAATAAAGGTTAAGTAAACACTTGACCAAATATAATATAAAATTTTACATAATCATCACAGTACAATAATAATGAATTTTGAAATAATCTTTTTTTCCCGGGTATTAATTCCAATTTCCCCGAAATTTAGTAATTTTTAAAAAACTGACAACACCATTTGTGACGGAGCGAATAGCGATGCGACCACGTGCCGCATGCCCCGCCCCCCTTCACCCGCGCATGTATGCGCGGGTGAAGGGGGGCGGGGCTATCGGGTTACCTACCGCACATGCATTAAGTTACCTCGCTTTTTCGAAATAATATTTATTTTTTTTGGGGGATTTTTTTTTAAGTTTAGCCCGGCTTTGATTGATTCTACTAATGACTACAAAGCCGGGCTAAACTTAAAAAAAATCTCCCTAAAAATATAAAAATTATTTCGCAAAAAGAGGTAACTTAAAACATGTGCGATAGGCCATTCAGGCGCGGGCGAAGAGGGGCAGGGTACGCGGCACGCGGTCGCGTCGCTATTCGCTCAGAATTATACCGTCAAAAATAATGTCACTTTTTAAAAATTACCAAATTTTGGGGAAGTTGGAATTAATTCGCGGGAAAAAAAGATTATTTCAAAATTCACTAGTATTGTTACTATGATGATTATGTAAAATTTCATATGTTATTTGGTCGTGTGTTTACCTAACCTTTACTATCCTTACGGGTCGGACAGGGTTTTCTTAACATATTGTATATACATCAGTGGCGAAGAGTCCATACAAGCCGATTCCCACCTGGTTACCTTTCAAAAATCAGTTCCATATTCATACAAAAGTATTTACATTCTATTTCATTAACAAAGTATTATTAATTAAATGCCTGCGCGATTTACAATAGCAATAGTAATTCTTAGCAATACCCTAAGTATCACATTTCATTTTATAGTCGTAAATTAATCAGCGCTTCAATTTTTCGTACCTAAATTACATTGAAGGTAACTCGACGAATTACAGCTTATCTCGGCCAACGTTTTACTATGAGGCGAAAAGAGACAGAGCGTGTCAGACTATCTCTTTCTAATGCTCGCTAACCGTACGTAAAATTTAAAGAAAGGTAGGCTAATGGCGACCGGCTTGCAGTTCTCTCCTCTCTTCTATTAGAAAGAGACAAAGAAACCACTCGAACCACGGCACGGGAGAAAGAAAACACGACAAAATTAAAAAGAATTAGCGTTATAATGAAATCCTTCGCAAGTCATATTCTTTTTATTTTGGCATATTTTCGTGTTCCATTTCGTTTGGTTGAAAATAAATTATTGTTAGTATGTGACATGTTGCTATACCACTGATGCGTGATAATTTCGTTTGTTATATTTTAATATTTGTGTTATTTAAACTGTGACTGATTCTGTAAGGTAATTTAATCGCAGATTTGGTTAAATACTGTGGATTTTGTTTGTTATTATGGCTTATATTATTCTACCGGCAATATTATTCTTATCTGAAGACCTCCTCCAAGATATCCTGCAGTAGGTAAGTGTTTATTTTTTTGGACCGGCTTCCCTTTGTCAAAATTTCACCCTTCGCCACTGATATACATATACATTATTAAATATTTCAAAATAAAAAAAATAGTGGATCCATCGATGACGGAACCAGGGTCTAAGCTACCGGTGGTTAGGGCTCCAGAGACAGGAACTCCCTCACGATGCGGGCCGTATCGAGGAGCACTGCCTTTTGTTTTTAATTTCTGATCACATGTAGGATATATCCTACAAGTGTAATTTATACATGATTACTGATGAGATGTATTGACATTGTAACGCATACTTCACGAAAAGGCTAGACGCATGCCACTAATAAAAATATGATAGTCATTTATACCGTTAATGAACGGTTACAGAAATGACAGTGTTTAAAAAAAGTGTCGGCTCGGCCTTTAAACGTTGCAAGCGTGCCGCCGTGCGGGTTTGTAGGTATGACGTTGATCCCTGATATGAACTCTATTAAATCAGCTGATAAGATAGTTTGTTGAGTTTTGTTTTCATTGCGCTTTTTTGTTTAATTAGCGAATTAATTAATTTTTATTATAAAATCTTATTGGGTTATAAAAGTATAGCAATTATGAACGGTCTGAAGTGAAAAAAACCACATGTGTTTTTTTTTTTAATTGTGAAAAAACCGACGAAGGATCCATGGTACTCATTTGTGTGTCGATGTCAGATACACCCCTTATCTTATTAACGAGTTTATGGTTGTGGCCAACTAAATTATACGTGCTTTTAAAATTGTTAGCTCCAATGCGTTGGTGTAACCGGTTTTAGCTCTTACGAAACGCAACTGTAAAATTGTATGATACATCTTAAGTTAACCAAACATGGAATTATTTCCGTTAATAATGCCGTTTGTTGTTATTATGAATGCTATTTGGCTTTTATATTTAGACGAAGAACTAACTTAACACGGGTTTTAGCTTTTTGACAAGACTAGCTGTGTTCCGCGGTTTCACCCGCGTAAGTTCCGAACCATACGTTCAAAAACGTGTCTGCTCAACGACCGAAATAAAACCCATTGCCACTGACAGTGTGTTACGTAATTGCCCTACTGTTTAGACTGGACGCCGACCCCATCATCATCATCAACCTGTTCATCGTCTCACTGCTGGGCACAGGTCTCGTCTCATACAGAGAAGGATTGAGCGTAATCACCACGCTTGCTTAATGCGGGTTGGCGATTTCAGACTTAAGTCCAGGTTTCCTCAAGATGTTTTCCTTCATCTTCAGTCATTGGTGCCCAAGACGCCTATACTTAGAAAGTAACTTTAGAAAAGTTGCATTGGTACTTGCCTAACCTGGAATCGAACCCGCGCACTCATACTTGAGAGGCTGGTGTTTTAACCACTAGGCCACCACGACATGACGCCGACCCCAACATAGTTAAAAAAAATATATTACTGATGATGATCCCCAAAAGACGCCTGTTCAATCTTGCTTTAAAGGCAACTGCATAGTAAATTAATTCCTGTTGAATTTATCTGTCTTCGTATATTATCTGTATTATTAGGGTTGCCAGGCTTTAATAAGCTACTATAAACCTTGGTTGAGATCTTTAACTGAAAACTTTGTAAAGAAAAACGAAGCTTAGAATATTTTCATACATTAAAGTCTTAAATATGACAATGCCGTCAATATCAGTCTCGGTGGTAGGCTATAACATCAGCTGCCGGCAGAAGTTACCACCCACCAGACAAAGTCTTGCCGCCAAGCGATTCGTCGTGTTCCGGCATGATGTCTGGTGAAGCCGTACGGATGACGGGTCTGAGCAAATGTGTTGCAATGTGTGCCGGGTACGATGCGCCAAATGTTGTTGTGTCGGAGGTTTGGTCGTGGAGAGTCTACAGATCTCCCTCTGGCGCAGCATCGTTGGTCGTGTTGTTGGGTTTAACATTGCATCAAACTGCCGTCTTCCTTCCTATTCCTAAGTTTTTTAAGTGAATAGGCTTATTAAACTAGTGCGCTTCACCATCAACGATTGCATCACTACTTACCATCAGGCGGGATTGCAGTTAAGCACTAGTTTATAATAATTAAAAAAAAAAGAACAATATTTTCATACATTAAGGTCTTAAAATTATATGACAATGTCGTCAATATCAATATTTTCAAAATAAAATCCGATATTACACATATTCTATACAATTCATTAAGACTTGTATATCAAATAATTTTATTTCAAACAAGCACTTTGAATGCTCTTTTGGACATCAAAATTAACACAAATAGAATTGACGTACGTTGACAGCCTCCGTGGCGTAGCGGTAGCGGACGCGGCCGCTGCGCAAGGTGGCGCGGGTTCGATCCCCGCACAGTGCAAGTATTTGTATGCATGAATATGAATATTTGCACTGGTCTGGTCGTGCCTCGGAAAGCACGTTAAGCCGTTGGTCCCGGTTGCCATACGAACATCTAGTGGCAGTCGTTACGGTTTGTTGGAGCCCTCAAAAGTCCAACAATTGGTCTAACTGCAATGCTTCGATGTCGCCTTCGGGTTGTGGAGGTCAGACGGCAGTGGCTTTACGGAAAATGTCGAAGTTTAGCCATATCAGCAGTTGGACTGGTAAAGGCGGACGGAGTCTAGGACTCCAAAGCTGAAAAGGCTTCGCATGCGACTGGGATTAACGCTGGGATGATGATGATGATGAGAATTGGAGAAGATCTTTCTTCTCTCCTTATTTAACACTAGCTTTCCGCCCGCGGCTTCGCCCGCGTGGAGGTCGGTTATATCGCGCTTTTTAGATTTCCCTCGGGAATATCAAATTTTTCCGAGATAAAAAGTACCCTATTATTTAATCCAGACTTCTAACTTTATGTCTGCAAAATTTCAAAGTAATGGGTTCAGTAGTTACGGCGTGAAAGTGGAACAAACAAATTCACTTTCCCATTTATAATATTAGCATGGGGTCCCATCTCGTACAACAGACTGTCAGTTCTTATCAAAAGATAATAGATGGCAACATAGGTTGCGGTTCAAAACTTAGCAACGATTTTAAACCTCTTATGTGTAGTTTACAGCCTTTTTAATATTTTTAGCAATTTGAATAGGCATGGTGCCTAAAAAAAAGTAATTAGTCCGTCTTTTAGATTAACCATCACCCACCAATATTGGACAAGTATTTTTTCTTTTCTCCCAGAAACAAATAACAACGAAGATACGGCACGTCAAAATGTTGTGTGACGTCACTTCTGGGTACAAATTTTACTCAAACGTGACGTCATTAGCTCCCACTCCTGAACTTTAATGCGTTCTATCTCACTCCATTCTTATTATTTTGTTAAAACAAAAAATACGTGTCCATTATTTTATGCTTATCTAAAAGACGGACTAATTAGAATCACTATTTTTTAACCCTGTCATCATGCCTATTTACTTATTTAATGCTACTTCGTATATTTACACGTATAAATAACGTAATTAAACAAAACGGTCAAATGGGCTCAGTAGTGATAATGTTTTTTTATTTTACACTCGGGACAATAAATGGCAGTGTACTCAATTAATCCTGTCTTAACATATTTTTTTTGGGTTAAGATAAAATGTCTTCTAACCATTATATTGCTGTTATCTTCATATATGACAATGTAGACAAGATATAGATGGCGGCAGTGGCCGGCCAGTCGAGCGCTCCCTGGTGGTCCTCTAGTGATCTCTTTAAGAAACTGTTTTTGCTCGACGGTCTGCCCGAATTGAGCTGGACTTATTTTGTTGTTCACTATCTGGGTAAGTATCTGTATGTAGTATTCTGTAATCTGTGATATTAGTAAGGATATCGTGTCTTCATGGGCATACCCAGGGGAGGGTAGGGGAGGGCAGCTGCCCCCAGAACATATTTCTTTTTTAATAATTATAAACTAGTGCTTGACTGCAATCCCGCTTGATGGTAAGCAGTGATGCAATCGTTGATTGTAAAGCGCACTAGTTTATTAAGCCTATTCATGAATTCATGTATGAACTCCCCTAATTACTAACCGTAAAAGTAGCCGGGGATGATTCGACCCTAAAAATCTGACTTGCCCCCCCTAGCCCTGACTTGCCCCCCCGGCCAGAAGCTGGGTACAACCATGCATGTCTTTTCTTCCACATTTCTCTGTGAGTCATCCCGATAGTCACGCCATTTCTAGCTACATCACAGTTACATTCCCCATCATCACTCATTTCACCCATCGTTTCTTTGGCCTTCCCCCTACTCTTATAACCCTCGACATTAATACAAAAAACTCGACTCACGACTTTTTCTTCATTTCTCCGTAAAAAAACTCCATCGTTATAATGGTTTACAATATTTTGTATACATTATATGTAAAGAGGTACTGCGCTTCACTCGTTAAAAAAAAACGATGAGGTTAAAAGAAAGCCCAAATATTGGAGCGCGGAATCCTGTTCCATCCTTAAAATGCGCCTTAAGTAATTTCCTGACCTGTCACTTTTCATAAATCGAACTTAACAAATGACGTAATAACTACCAACACGATATCAATTTTATCGCGGGCAACCCTGTCTTTAATCTTCGTATAGCGCGCACTAATTGACATTCTAGTGAACAAAGCGTTACACTACTGTAAAGAATTTCTCTTTATTTTACTTTTTTTGTGAGACGTTCTCGTTTTAACCTTGAGTATGCCTGATATTGTGGTAGCTTTGAATACAGTCATTAGCGCATCGTCTAAAGTCAATTGGTCTTAACAATTTAATTGGGTTGCTTTTACGTTTACGTTTTTTATAAGAATACTGGCAACTTGTGACGCGCTTCTGGTTTTCAAAGGCATTCATTAAAGCATTGTGTTCTAATTAATACATGTAATACTCCAACCTGGTTTTTGTATCGATCATCATTGGTTACTTCAGTTTGTGGACTCTTTTTATCTTCTACGATATAGACGCCTATAGGATCCCCAAGGCGTGAATGCCTAGTGGGTAAGTCGTTATGCCCTAGTGCTTAAAATACTAGACTCTCAGGTATGAGCGTGCGGGTTCCAGGCAAGTACCAATGTAACTTTTCTAAGTTACAGTATTTTCTGAGTATATTTTGGACACCAATGACTGATTACAGGGTGAAGGAAAACATCTTGAGGAAACCTGGACTTTCATTCTGAAATCGCCAACCCGCATTGAGCAAGCGTGGTGATTACGCTCATTGTTTCTCTGTATGAGAGGAGACCTGTGCCCAGCAGTGGGACGATAAAAGGTTGATGATGATAAGGACCCGAAGTAGATGGACCGTGTCTGATCAAGACTGGATGCGGAATGCAGAGAACAGCCCCTTAATTGGCAATCACATTTTTGTCAACAAATTGCGACTAGTTGGGATCGTTTGCACCGCCCATTGGTCCGTTCGATACAAACGATCCCAACTAGTCGCAATGATTTGACAAAAATGTGTTCTCCAATTAGGGGGCAGGTTAGTGTAGCGCCGCCTGTGAAATCCAAAGTTTTTTTAAAAGTTTTTCAAAGTTTTAATAATTCTGTGTGTATTATAAAGTATAGGTAGCATATAAATAAATTAATAATGTTAGGACTATTGAAAAGATATTAAGTGTAATGGAACGTTATAAATTTTGTTCTAGTCTACCCGGTATTGTAAATAACCTGCACCGGCGCCACTCACCCACTTCGTTCTTGTTATCATGCGTAAGATTACCACTGGCTTATAGCAGTATATATCAACGACCGCACGCCATGCCCGCGTACGTATACGTTAAGCCTATAGCAGTTGTTGCTGCTATAGGCTTAACGTTTTTTTCTAATAACTGCAGTTAACAGCAATTAATTGTTGAAATAGTAGCTATGAGTGCATAGTATAGTGCTTACAGTTACAAGTTTCTACTATTACCAATGACGTTAACCATGGTGTTGCCATCCTAAACGTGTTCTTTACGCTTAGGATGGCAACACCATATTGACATAGTAACGCACTTAGCAGATAAGTAGACATTGTTGTGTGACTTCGAAGTTTAAGTGCTAGGACATGTCGGTTTCCTCATGATGTCTTCCTTCACCGTTTTGAGGGCAGTGGTGATGAAATAATTTACACAAAGTACCTAAATCGCCTAAAATGTGGCAACAGAAATGAGGAGATCCCCAGAAGAACCAAAGTCACCGACATAGCTCTTCGAGTCGCTAAAATTAAGTGACAGTGGGCAGGGCACATTGCTCGTAGAACCGACGGCCGATGGGGCAGTAAGGTTCTGCAGTGGCGGCCACGTACCGGAAGACGCAGCGTAGGGAGGCCCCCAACAAGGTGGACCGATGATCTGGTGAAGGTCGCGGGAAGCCGATGGATGCGGGCAGCACAAGACCGGTCATCGTGGAAAGCCTTGGGGGAGGCCTTTGTCCAACAGTGGACCTCTATAGGCTGAAGAAGATGAAGAAGAAAGCGCCTGACGGGAACTACTTTTGTCAACTTGATGCACCTTGGGCGGCCCTTTGATAACGGCCCAGCGATACGAAGGTTTAATTTGAAGCAATACGGGATAATACTGCAATATTTGACCACCAGAGCGCAGCACTAGCGCATACAGTAAGGATTTTTTTTAATGACCGTAGGTATAAAGTATGGATGTACATAGTAGAGACCACCGATAAATGCATTTATATCTCTAATTCTGTATAAAAAAAATAGCAAAATTCAGAATGGAGGATGCCAGTCATCCTCCATTCTGAATTATGCTATTTTTTTTTAGAAAATCCTGCATCTCACAAGCAGAATTCACTGTGCAACTAGTATGCATAAAAGTTCGCGACGTCAACCGGCGTGTAAGTGCCCGCCAGACAGTCAGTCTGGTCGGGCTCTCCTTTCTATGGAGAATGAGTGAGTGAAGCAGAAGAGTTTACTTATTCTGTACCACCCTGAGATTAATATCTTTCTGAGCGTTTAGAAGTTACATTGTTGTCTGTTGTTTTAGGTGTGGCGGTATGAGGAACAGCATACACACCACACAGAAAGAAATAAAGAAAGATTTTTTTTATTCATAAACATACACTTCACTCACTCATCATTATCATCATCTCAGCATTAATAACAGTCGCATCCAAAGCTTTTTCAGGTTTGTAGTCTGGGGTTCGCTTTACCAGTCTAATTGCTGATTTTGGCTAAACTTCCATATTTTCCGTGAAGCGACTGTCGTCTGTCCTCCCCAACCCCAAGGCGATATTGAAGCATTGCAGTTTGACCAATTGTTGGACTTTTGAAGGCAACAACCCGTAACGACTGCCACTAGATGTTCGTATGGCAACCGGGACCAACGGTTTAACGTGGACCACGTAATAGACCAGTGCAAATATTCATATTCATGCATACAAATATTTGCACTGCGCGGGGATCGAACCCGCGCTTCCTTGCGCAGCGGCCGCGTTCGCTACCGCTACGCCATGGAGGCTGTCAACAAACAACAAGAAAATGACGACCGATGGTCGGGACGATGGACGGGATGTTCGCCGTCTCTACGAATGATTGGCAGACCCCATTAGGAATGGAGCCTGCCAATCATTCTTCAATCATGCTTCATCAAGAGTAAACCTATGGTGGTAATCATCTTCGTTAGAAATACAGCCCAGTTCTTCGTTAGTAATATAGCCCAGTTTTAACTAAGTGAAATCATTAGGCCGGGTACGCACGAGCAGATAAACGCGAGCGTTTATAATCTGTAATTAATTGATCGCACGCAACTGCAGATTAAGGCCGAATGGGATGTTGTAATTAAAATTATGTTTTATTTATTGGCAAGTTTTTTATAAAGAGTGTGGCTAGCTGTTGTTTGTTTTGTTAAATGTTCATCATGAAGTGAGTTGCAGTTACTTACTTATTTACGCAATTTTTTTTTAATAAATAAACCGTATTCTCCGTTGCAACACTAAAGTGGCAGTGGGCCGGGTATATTGCCCTTAGGACCGATGCCCGATGGGGCCGATGGGTTCTCGAGTGGGGACCACGCACTGGAAGACGCAGCTTGGGGGCGATAAGATGGACCGACGACCTGGTGAAGGTCGCGGGAAACCGCTGAATGCGGGAGGCGCAGGACCGGTCATCATGGAGATTTTTGGGGGAGGCCTATGTCCAGCAGTGGACGTCTTTCGGCTGAAATGATGATTATTCTCAGTTCTTTTTTTTTTTCATTCCTCCGACTAGAGTTGAGACCGCGTATCATGCGTTTAATTAAATGTGTGTAAACGCCCCCACGATACAGGAGAAATTCCTAGTGTGGGGCAACAAAAAAAAATAGTCTACTCAAACCACGCTAAAAATGACACGTTTCGCAGCACTAGCGGTTAATTTACACGTAATTATCGACTCTTGCTTTCGATAGACATCGGATATACAAAGTGGGTCGACACTTTCACGACACTAGCGTTTTTGCTCTATTTATGTGTCGACGGTTTCAATTCCTGCCAATGATAAATTGCTTTCTTTGAGACTTGGAAGATGAAAGACGTGTGTTTTTTCTTCAAGATGATCAGTTATATCGATGAGGTTGAGTGCTGGCTGGCGCGAGGCACGCGTTGCACCTGAGTGGAAACAGTTCAAATTCGAAATTGTCTAATATAAGACTAGTAATACTCGAGTGGAAACAGTTCAAATTCGAATCTGTCTAATATAAGACTAGTGGGTAATACTCGAGTGGGAACAGTTCAAATTCGAAATTCGAATCTGTCTAATATAAGACTAGTGGGTAATACTCGAGTGGGAACAGTTCAAATTCGAAATTCGAATCTGTCTGATATAAGACTAGTAACACTCTGTTAAAAAATTAACGTATCCAGCATTAGCGCATTCCCCGAGTACTTATATTATTTACTAAATTATAGACCGTATCAGCTTCACACCATTTATTTTATAGTTCTGTCATGACGACAGACAGCGCATCATGTGTTGGTTGCCAAGGTAGGTATACAACCTCCAACACGCCTCCTCAATCTACTACATGATGAGCTACACAAATTATAACCAAAAACGCTAACTTAATTACATATAAAAGTAATAAATCCAACGCGTCACATTAACAAAACAAAACAATATCAAAATTAAAAATAACCATTACAACAGATAGGTATAAAACTCAAATTACAAATCCTAAACCTAACTGTACTTGCCCGCCCTCTTAATGGGTAATTTTTGTACAATCTGTTTAAGTTTTGGGGCTGGCAGAGACTTCGTTAACATGTCTGCTAACATCTCTTGAGTACACAAGTATTGTACATCAATCGCCTCCTTAATCAAGGCTTCGCGGACAAAATGATACCTAATATCTATATGTTTTGTTCTATTATGGTTCATTTTATTTTGCGATATTTTATGTGCTGACTGATTATCGTTAAAAATAATCGTTGGTTTGTCGCAAGCATTTTTAGTCAAACTAGACAACAAACCTCGCAAATAAATTGCTTCTTTAGCAGCCTGACTGAGTCCTATGTATTCTGCCTCAGTCGAAGACAATGCTACACATCGCTGCTTGCGACTCTCCCATACTATTAAATTATCGCCTAATGTAAAAAGCATTCCTGTGAAGGACTTTCGATCGAATGATCCCCCCCAATCAGCGTCAACGTACCCGCGCATCTCTAAGTTACCGGATTTTCGGAAGACAAGCGCAAAATCAGATGTCCCCTTTATGTATCGCAACACCCGTTTAGCACAATTGAAGTGGGTCTCATCATAGCACGAATTGAATTGAGACAGTAAACTGACAGCATGTGCTATATCAGGCCTAGTAGTTTGAGCCAGATAATTCAGACATCCTATCAAACTTTGGTACGGCAACCTACAACCAGGCTCAGCTTTTTCTAGCTTGATGCCTACCTCCATTGTGGTATTGACTGGTTTGCAGTCTGACATTTTAAATTCCTTCAATACATTCAGGACATACTGTTCTTGATCGAGATAAATAGTTCTCTTATCTCGTCGTAACCTCATACCTAGTACGTGCCTAGCTTCGCCTAAGTCTTTCACTTTAAACTTTTTGAGCAGCCCGTTTTTCAAAGCTTGCTTCTTTTTATCCTGCTTTGGAGGACATAATACAAATATATCATCAACATAGATAACTACCACTATCCTATCTTGACCTATTATCTTTTGATATAAACAGGGCTCTATCTTTGATTGTATAAAACCTAAATTAAGCATCTCCTTATCTAGTTCGCTAAACCAAGCATTAGAGGCTTGCTTCAATCCATATAATGACCGTTGTAGTTTACAAACTTTGTTTTCCTGACCTTCGGCTATAGCGCCCTCTGGCTGAAGCATGTAAATGTCTTCCTTTAATTTTCCGTACAGGAAAGCAGTGGTAACATCCCACTGGTCAATGGTCCACTCGTATTCTGCAGCTAGTGAGAATAACAAGCGAAGCGTAGAGTGCCTCACGACGGGAGAATAGGTTTCATTATAATCAATTCCACGTACCTGTGCAAATCCTTTAGCTACCAACCTCGCCTTGTATTTCAATATGGTACCATCACTATCTCGCTTGATTTTGAATACCCATTTGTTCTGTATAGGCTTCTTATCGCACGGTAGATTAACTAACGTCCACGTTTGGTTCTCCTTCAACGAGTTGAGCTCATCGTTCATGGCCTTCTGCCATAGCTCACGATCAGGCCTTGACATTGCCTCATCCATTGTCGTTGGATCGCCATCAATATCTGCGATAGCTTTTCTTTCAGCTTCGGCTTTCGCACATGTGCATCTGTAGTCCACATTATTCCTTGGACGTAAGTTATATCTGGGCGGGTTTTCACAATCGTTGTTTTCAGATTGTAATATAGGATTGGTACTTGCTTCTTGAGCTTCCTGTCTTATTTCATCAATAGTTTCTTCAAAAACGTCTTCATTGCTTCCTTCACTAACGCTGTGAATTTCCTCACATGCAACCTCAGGTTCAACACGTTCCTCCTCTGTTGAAATAGGAACGACTGAGTTCTTCGTGACTTTCATATCGTCCCCAGGAAAAACATTTTCTAAAAATTGGACGTCTCTCACAACTGAAAATTTTCCAGTCTTTGGTTCTACCAGTTTGTAACCTTTCGTGGTCTCGCAGTAGCCAACAAATATCAGAGCTTCAGTTTTTGTGTCTAGCTTCTTTCTCTTTTGTTTTGGTTTCAGAGCGTATGCCAAACATCCGAATACTCTCAGATGACTCAGATCTATTTTCTTACCAGACCAGAGTTCCTGTGGTACTTTTCCAGTGACAGCCTTCGTTGGGCTTAGGTTTTTTAAGTATACAACTGTTCCGACTGCTTCTGCCCAAAATCTTTTGCCCAAATTGGCTTCAAAAATTAATGTTCGCGCTTTCTCAATGATTGTTCTATTCGCTCTCTCAGCCACGCCATTCTGCTCCGGCGTGTATGGAACTGTCTTTTGATGTTTTATACCAGCTAACTTCAAATGCTTGTCGAAGGCATCGTTGCAAAATTCTTTGCCATTATCCGATCTCAAACACTTGATCATCTTGCCAGTCTCATTTTCTACTTCCGCCTTATACTCACGGAACTTGTTGAGACATTGACTTTTGTTTTTTAAGAAATAGACGTGCGTCTTTCGCGAGAAATCATCAATAAATGAAAGCATATACAGCGAACCAGCAAAAGATGGCTTTTCCATTGGGCCGCACAAATCTGTGTGCACAATCTCCAATAAATCATTTGCTCGAGTGCCTTGTTTTTTGAATGGACTTTTGCATCTCTTTCCATTTATACATGGAACACACGGCTCTATTTTGTCCTAGTTTTGAATTCTATTCCAGATACCATGTTTTTCAGGGTGATCATGTACTTTTGTCCTAGATGAGCTAGTCTCCTGTGCCATAAATTCGACAAAACTTCATTCGATGTTGTTAAATTAACCACAATATTGCTGTTTTCAATCAGTTTAAAAATTCCACCAACTTCTTTGCAAGTGGCAACTTTGCGGTCATTTTTATCTTTAATCAAACATCCATGCTGTCAAACTCAACTTTGTACTCGTCTCTTACGAGATCACTCACTGAGATTAGGTTCATCGACAATTCGGGAACATGCAGGACATTATTCAATTTGAGTTTATCATTTTTACTCACAATCGGTGCTGCATTGCCCTTTCCAACTACTGATATCTCATCACCACTAGCAACTTTTATCTTACAGCCGCCTTTCTGTGCCTTATATTGCACTAGTTTGTTCGCATCATTCGTCATATGGGTAGAACAGCCACTATCAACATACCAGGCGGTTTTATTTACGGTATCGGCAGTACCCATGCAAATATTCGCAGTTTTCTTGATGCCATTGCATTCTGATGCTTTGTGTCCAAATTTGTGACACTTGAAACATTTGTATGTCGCTGGTTTCCGAGCAGTGTTGTTGTTGCTCTTCCTGTTTTGAGTGGTAAAAGCTTGCTCACCAGCCCCATTACACACTTCGGCTTGTCTGTTGCCTTCTTGTAGTAATTTGGTCTTTACTTGCTCTAGTGTTACCTCTTTACCACTATTATCGATGGCCATCACGAACGGGTTGTATTCGCTCGTTAAGCCAGCCAATAGTATTGAAATAAGCCAATCGTCTGATACTTTTGCGTCTATATCATTAAGCTGCTGTGCCAGGTGTACTATATCGCAGATGTATTTTTCCATACTTGAATAATTTTCCAAACGACACTGCCATAGTTTACGTTGCAGCAAAATTCGCCTGCCCCAGCCTTGATCCTCGTAGGCTCTGCACAAGTTTTGCCATACCTCGCGTGCGGTTTTTGCTTGGTACACGTGCGCAAAACATGTAGGCTCAATAAGCAGACATATAGTTGATCGTGCCTTCCTATCACTGTCTTTTAGTAAATCACTGATATTTTCTGTTTCCACAACATCCCACAAGTTTTTGGATTCGAGGAGGTTTTTCACAACGAATTTCCACGATGTAAAATCATTCGCTCCTTGCAGTTTTTTAATTCCGCAATAGGAACCAGAAACAGAATTTTCATCACACATTTTTTCACTTTTTGACAGTACCTATTGTTTTTTCACTGTCAACAACGTGACAATCAGTATTTTATAGGAAATATTTTTTACGATCACTTTTTAATAATATTTACTCAGGTACGGAATGGGAACCATAACCTGTTAAAAAAATTAACGTATCCAGCATTAGCGCATTCCCCGAGTACTTATATTATTTACTAAATTATAGACCGTATCAGCTTCACACCATTTATTTTATAGTTCTGTCATGACGACAGACAGCGCATCATGTGTTGGTTGCCAAGGTAGGTATACAACCTCCAACACACTCGAGTGAAAACAGTTCAAATTCGAAATTCGAATCTGTCTAATATAAAACTAGTAATACTCGAGTGGAAGCAGTTCAAATTCGAAATCTGAATCAGTCTAATATAAAACTAGTAATACTCGAGTGGAAGCAGTTCAAATTCGAAATCTGAATCAGTCTAATATAAAACTAGTAATACTCGAGTGGAAGCAGTTCAAATTCGAAATGTGAATCTGTCTAATACAAGACTACCATGTGTTACAGTGTGTATGTGCTTTGGTACATTTTTGCTAAGCTTTTGTATCAAATATCCAAATCCGTTAAGTAGTTTTTGCATGAAATAGAATTAAACATTCATACATCCTCACAAACTTTCGGATTTATAATATAAGTATAAAGGGTTTATTCAAACCGAAAAGTTGTAGTAAGTACTCTATAAAATTACAGTATTTTTTAAGTACTAATTCTCCTAACATCTGGATCAGTACCTACTGCTTTCCTAACTCAATTATGGAAATCCGTGTTAAGGAGCAGCAGTCCGGTCAAGATCATCATCAACCTTTTCATCGTCCCACTACTGGGCACAGGTCTCCTCTCATACAGAGAAGGATTGAGCGTAATCACTACGCTTGCTCAATGCAGGTTGGCGATTTCAGACTAAGGTGCGTATTACAGAACGCCACTCAAGCATTGATCTCTGCTTAAGCATTACTTAAAACTAGTTTCAACCAATCAAAAGGCTTCAAACGAGACTTAAGTAGAGCTTGAGTTTTGAGTGACGTTCTGTAATACGGACCTTAAAGTCCAGGTTCCCTCAAGGTTTTTTCCTTCACCTTGTAATCAGCCATTGGTGTCCAAGATATACTTAGAAAGTACATATAACTTAGAAAACTTACATTGGTACTTGCCTGAACTGGAATCGAACCCACACACTCATACTTGGGAGGCTGGTGTTTTAACCACTAGGCCTCCACGAAAGAGAACAAGAGAGTAAGGACATGTTAATCCCTAATCCTAATTATAAGTAGGATTGCCAAGATTAATAATCACTCATACTTGAGAGGCTGCTGTTTTAAACACTAGGCTACCACGAATTTACAAGGTCAAGATGTCATAATATATTTTGATTCTAGCATAGTTTCCTCACGACACGATGGTTTCCTTCACCGTGCCGCGATCACTGGTGGTGAAATAATTTACTTACACAAAATACAGTGTCTGTTTACGAACCCGCGACCTAGAACTCGTACTGTCGCTCTCACTGGGCCACTACTACTCGTGCGTTAAAATCAAACGCTAAATCTCTAGAGACAGATCATTTCTAAACCTCCATTCGCAATAGAGTTAGAAAAAAGTTAAAAAAGGTTATTTTTAGGTACTTTGTAATAAATGTACAATACATGTACATTTATTACCCCGACCTCCGTGGCGCAGCGGTTAACACGCCTGCCTGCGACGTGGAGGCCCCGGGTTCGATCCCCGGCCAGGTCATGATGGAAAACGATCTTTTCCTGATTGGCCTGGGTCTTGGATGTTTATCTATATATGTATCTGTTATAAAATATAGTATCGTTGAGTTAGTATCCCATAACACAAGTCTCGAACTTACTTTGGGGCTAGCTCAATCTGTGTGATTTGTCCGTATATATTTGTATTTATATTTATTTAAGGAAAATTTCCCAGATCACTTAAAATGTTCTTACTCGGTAATCTGTAAGCGATTCTGTAAGACCTAATATTTGTAAATAATTTGCTACTGCTGGATACTAATTTAAATGTCCGCGCTAGTAATAAATAATTAATTTTGATACACTGTTTGTGCCGGTCCCACAGACAAACCGTGAAAACGGTTTTGCGGGGCATAGCTTTTATCTCATGTACCTATTGTAAACTAGGTTAAGAAAATAAATAAATAATAAAAAATAAAATATGCAACGTCATTTTGTCTTTACGACGAAACCTGAATATAATTTGTTAAGATTAAGCAACTGAATCGATTCCAATAATTTTTACATTATGTTATATTTTTCCCCAAATACATTTAGAAATTGTTGCGGTGTGTACTCCGCGCTCGACAACAGCTGACGCCAGAGGTCAACGTACCGCGCTCGCCCGCCCGAGCGCAGCGTGACCCACATTTTTGTTGGGGCAGCTAAGTAGGATAACAAGCTCATAACTTTGTATTTTTTCATGATATCTATTCGAAATTTTGTACATAGAAAGATACAAGATAACATTTTAGTTTAATCCTGTCAAATTAAGTTACTCCATAGACAATTTAGACGCGACCATAAATACGTCTATTTACGTCAGGAGCAGTCTAATTTGACAGCTCTACACTAACATTTTATCTTCTATCCTTTTCTTTATGAGATAGAAAGAAAAAGACTTAAAATTAGTTTCGTTTCTGAACAGAGGAATCGGCGTCATTACCTCTTAATGTCCAAAGACGGATCATTTTCTACAGGCTCTCGTATAAAATGTTAAACGGTATACTTAGTACCTAGTAAACAAGGAACAAAAAACGATCCACGTGCTGGCTCAATGAGCCGGAATAGTTTTTCTCTTGTTTTGCCTCAGTGGCGACATCTGGAGTAATGAGATACAATAACAGTCACGCGGCAAATTCTTCATGGAAATTATGAACAATACCAAGGATGAAGCAAACACAATAAGTTATCTATGGCTAGTTTGTCTACCGTAGTGTTTTAGTAGGTTGTATGTCCAACACTTGACATTGGCTGAATGCACAAACCGTACGAAGCCAAAGAGAAAAAAAAGAAAGTATGTCTTTTTTTAACATTGGCACTTGTAGTCAGATATTTTCTTAATATTCATGCAATTTATTATTATTTAATCATACTTTTATGATATAGGTAATATAATTATCTTTACATGATGCTCTCGGTATACTTAACCTTTTTTTTTTTTGTAGTGTGGCACTAATTTTGATTTTGCACCAATTTCAAGCAAAAGGTAACAATAAAAAAATCTGAAGTAATCAAGAGCTTCTTCCTTTTCGGATTCCCATGGTTTGTGCATTTAGCCAATGTCACGTAATGAATTATTCATGTCGAAAAAGACGGCCACGTGAACCGTCTACGAAGGAGGTTTGAGCAAAGTCATGATGAGGCCACTATGCTGCGATATCTCAATGTTCTTTATGAATTATTTACTGAATACACTTTTTACTACATAAATCACGTACCTACTTTTCTTTAGTAAACAACACCATAAATAATTTTAAAAGTCCAAAGAAAAATTAGCGTGACACTCAGCTTAACCTTCCCGCCAAAACCTCGGCATAACCGTTATTTCCTTTAGCATCTCAATTTTACACAGATACATAATATAAGCCTTTTGACCACACACTTTGGCAAAGGAACAAATCATTATGCCTTGTCATTTGAGACCTTCAGACCCCATAATACCTTTGCCAAGAATTCGACAGCGTTTTAAAATTCGAACATGCCAAACTGCTGACGTAACTCAGACTTGATGATGATGACGTCATGTGCCGCATCGCAGCAAGAAGGTACAATACTAATTTCATTTAATAATGCAACGTTACATTCTAATCAGTCGGCAAATGTAATTAATTTGCACTTATGGTGCCGTCGTCATGTTGCCTTTACAATGAAACGTTCGTGAATATATTATTAAGAGCGGGCTTCGAGTTACAAGAATTCAATGATGATTTATAATTAGATGTATATAAAATAAAAATGACTGAACAAATTTGAATAGAAGCTACCACCGGCACCGGCAGCCACCAGCCGGCTAAGTTACCACGTCACTTAACTTTAATCATCGTTTAGGGCACATTCGTGTTTAAGGGGTTTATTCATAAACGATGGTTAAAGTTAAGGGTTAAACATCAAAAAGGTATGGTTAAACAATCTCTAATCACTATGTAAAATTAAATAACGTTTATGAATAAGGAGGTATATTCCCACACCTATCGTCGCTAGCGTTTCGCCATTACAATTTTGACAGCTGACAGCTAGTGTCATCAACCTCTTTGCGTGGGTGCTACAATGGTATGTCTACACTACACGACTGAGTTTAGGCAATAGTCAAGTTGACATTCAGCCTCTATTAGCAAGTCTAGCAACATTATGGTAATGGGAAAGAGTTGTTGGAAAGACGTGTTGCTAAAGTTAGGCGAAATAACGGTTTTGTAACACCTATTATTATTTGGCTTTCCCAACACAAGTATCATATGATTACTTTCTGGGAAGCCCCGGCAACTTATATGTAAAACTTACTGTAATTAATGCATTTTTATTTTATTTTTTATTTTATTTTATTATTGAGTTAAGGACCGACTAGCTTCATCTTATTGACTGACATACCTTCTGACAATTCAAAAATGCCTGTAACTGGTTTATTTGAAATAAATGATTTGATTTGATTTGATTTGATGCCCGATGGGGCCGATGGGTTCTCGAGTGGCGACCATTCTGGTCCCCGACAAGGTGGACCGACGACCTGGTGAAGGTCGCGGGAAACCGTTGGATGTGAGAGGCGCAGGACCGGTCGTCGTGGAGATTCTTGGGGGAGGCCTATGTCCAGCAGTGGACGTCTTTCGACTGAAATAATGATGATGATGAAGGATATGGTGAGAACCATGTAATAAGATGCGAGGCTTACCGTTGGAGTCCGCCATTTTGGAATACACTTAGAACACAAACTAATTAACTGTAATACAATACAAATAAAATAGGTGTCTATAATGGAAAAAGAGAAACAAAACTGCGACTATTTAAAGTTATTGTTGATATCATAAATATGGTATCTTATCTATGGTATCAATCTTAGTAGATATCGTGATATCAATCTCTTCAACACGTCTATAAAGTATGGAGATACCTTTTAAAATCTCACTTCGCCTCTTTGCAACTAAATCGGTTCCAGTGTAACCAGATGCAGTTAAATAACATTATCTGGACTGCCTACTGACCTTCAAAATGCAGTTACTGGTGGAACTAGTTGTCATACTTTTAAGCTTCTTCTGGCTCATCAATAACTGTCATAGCTACATAGAGGTTTTGATATATGATGGATCATCCATCATCTGGTGAAGTCGTTCGAAGGACTGGTCTGAGCAGTTGTGATGTGTGCTGGGTACGATGCGCCAAATGTTGTTTTGTCGCGAGTTTGATCGTGGAGGGTCTCCAGATCAATCTCCCTCTGGCGCAGCATCGTTGGTCTTATTGTTGGGTTTAACATCGCAACACCTCGCTCAACTGCCGTCTTCCTTCCTACTCACTAAGATTTTTAAGTGAACAGGCTTAATAAACTTGCGCGCTTTACCATCAACGATTGCATCACTGCTTACCATCAGGCGGGTTTGCAGTCAAGCACTAGTTTATAATTATTTAAAAAAAACCATCCATGACCGACCGCGACAAACATAGCTTAACCTTCGATCGTCCGTTGCAGTAATTATCATTTAACCAAGAGCCCCTCTCAACACTCATAATTGTCAATAGTCTCATAATTATTATTTTTTTTTGCATACATCAGCATTGAAATGTCAAAACTGTCATTACGTAAACGTGACGTTTTGATTTTTTGTTTTGTTTGACTCGAAGGCAGAGGCGTTAAATTATACAGGCTCCTAACGTTTGTAGAAATTCGGCACACAATAAAATATCATGCATAATTGTATGTAATATTCAGGTCACGAACGCACTGACTGGATGGACGAGCCAAGTTGCCAAAATTATAGTGGCAACGGGTGGTCTGCTAAAACAATTTGCATGCCTGTATAATCTCCACTAATGCACAGGTTATAGGTACGGGGTTCAAATTCGAGACATTTATTTAAATTACAGCGTTAATACAATTTTTTACTTTGAAAGAGTCTTTCAGTCACAATTGTGTAGCTGTTTACCGTTTCCGAAGTGTAGTAAGTGTAGTACAGACGACAACACATCAAACGACTACAAAACTGTCAAATTCCTTTAATAGATTTTCAACTTTATCGCTAAGGCTCAAGGTTGGTTGGAAATGTTTGTCAGGTTTGGGTAGCTTGACCTGCTGTCGTCCGTACAACGGGAGGCCTTGTTGCTTAAGCAATCTCTTCAGGAAACATGAGAATAGACACAGACTTTCCAGAGACTTTCTCTATTACTACGTCATTTTTTTTTTTCAGTTGTCCTAATTCCTTGCCACGCTTTGTAGTACTGAAAATATCAGACATTCATTATGCTTTTACCTTTCATACTAGTTTCCACCCAGCCCTGAGGTGGAAACTAGGTTCTGGGTTGTTCATCATCTGCCATTTATTATTCAGCCTCAATAGTCAGTCGTCATTGTATCACCTCGCTCAACTGCTGTCTTCCTTCCTATTCATTCAGCTTTTTTTTTTTATTATTGAATAGGCTCTTAATAATCTAGCGTGCTTTACTATAAACGATTGCATCACTACTTACCATCAGGCGGGATTGCGGCCAAGCACTATTTTATAATTACATATATTAAAAAAAAGTCATATTATTTTTTATTAAATACTCTGACACTAAATTTGGCAATTATTTTACTTAAGATCAAAGATGACGTCACACCATTGTCCTGTCATCTTTGAACATCCTTGTATGAATCAGTACAGTGATGGATGTCAGAATAATTCTAATCTTAAACATTTTTTTTTCCAAATGTATTTTAATTTTAAATGAACAGACAGCTGTGCTGTTGGGGAGTTTATTCCGCCATATCTTCTTCCCAGCGAAAGCGCTAGGATGTGGCGAAGGGCGTCCGTTTTGGGGGACGATGTCGTCCAAAACGTGCTGAATCTCAGCCTAATTTGAATAAATGAATTCTTATTCAGATTTTGAAAGTTTATGTTCGACTAATATATTACTGTAAATACACACAATAAAAAAATAACAATAATCTATATCTACTAATATATAAAGCTGAAGAATTTGTTTGTTTGTTTGAACGCGCTAATCTCGGGAACTACTGGTTTTTATTTTTATTTATAAATAAAACTAAATTATGAATATTGTGATTTTGAAATGAAGCATTTTAATTTTAATAACAGTATTGTGACTTAGCTTTGTGTCTAGTTTTTATTTTATCATTTGCGGTGCGATCACATTCTATGTTTTTGGACACCTACATAACCAAATTTCAATGTTCCCACAGCTGGGTCAGAAGCATATTCTATAAAAGGAGATGACAATTTATTTTTTATTAAGAAAAACGTTGCCCCACACACACGTTTACAAACAAAAGTCCCACATATATACAAATAACCGAAGTGAAAACTATAAAAAGTATTGAAGTGAAAACTTTTTAACGTCTTTGAGCAAGTTTGATGGATGGGGGAAAAGCATTGAATTCGTATGAGCGTGACCAACCCGGCCCCATGATCGCTACAGCGCGATATAGGTTTTTTTTTTTATTAAATTATAAACTAGCGCTTGACCCAAAGAGATTTAAAATAAATTTTAATGTCTTTGGCTTGACCGCAAACCCGCCTGATGGTAAGCAGTTCAAATCGTTGATGGTAAAGCGCACTAGTTTATTAAAAGCCTATTCAGTCTAGCCTTGAAGACACTCAAATTGTAGTCCGACGGAAACACCGCCGCCGGTAAGTTGTTCCAGTCCCTCAATGTACACGGTATAAAGGAGGAGGCTATACGCTTCGTCCAGATCGTAGGTATGTAAATACGTATACTGTGTATGTATAATAAAGGCATAAAAATGATTTGTGAATTCCCTTCTGCCGATGTCCACGACTGCCAATTTTACTTATAAGTACATTATCTTTTGTTTCTGCGAAACCCGAAACAAGTGTCCAGTATTAGTAAAGAATTTATGCACAAAATTTCAAAAGATTTTGTAGTAAAACCATAAAACTATAAACTTGCTATTCAACTTGGTTGTCCCAACAGAAATATGGTCAAAGCTCCGCTCAGGCGACCGAGCGCGGGGCATTGACCTCTGGCGTCAGCTGTTGCAAATACTATGATCTATCGTAAGCTACGTGCGTGAATCGATTCAGTTGCTTATTCTGAACAAACTGTATTCAGGTTTCGTATAAACAAAAAGTTGGACCCCAGACTCCAAAGCTGAAAAGCTGCGGATGCGACTGGGATTAACGCTGAGATGATGATGATGACTTTGTATTTGCAATGTATCTAAACGCAGTATAACTACCAACATTGGGAATCAATGTCGCTATAAAATCACAGTGCATCTAATTGTAAAACTATTTTTTTTATAAACTGGTGCTTGACTGCAATCCCGCCTGATGGTAAGCAGTGATGCAATCGTTGATGGTAAAGCGCGCTAGTTTATTAAGAGCCTATTCACTCAAAAAAACGGATTGAATAGGAAGGAAGACGGCATTTGAGGGAGTTGATGCAATGTTAAACCCAAAAACACGACCAACGATGCTGCGCCAGAGGGAGATTGATCTGGAGAACCTCCACGACCAAACTCCCGACACAACAACATTTGGCGCATCGTAATTCGTACCCGGCACACATCGCAACACAACTGCTCAGACCTGTCCTTTGTACTAGAAACTGTTCTTTAGTTGTGAAAGCCTTTCGTTTAGTGTTAGAATGCAATGCGGTGAAAGTATGACCCCATGGTCATCTTCACTGCAATGCTGCACCTTACTGACGATGGACACGTCACCAACTCAAGTTGTTGCATAAATGGGATCGTGAACATAACCAAAAATGTAAACAAATATAAATTAAGTCTTATTACTTAATAGTCGTGGTGGTCTAGTGGTTAAAACACCAGCCTCTCAAGTAGGGGGGTCAAGGGGTTCGATTCCAAGTCAGGCAAGTAGGTACCAATGTAACTTTTCTAAGTTATATGTACTTTCTAAGTATATCTTGGACACCAATGACTGATTATAAGGTGAAGGAAAACATCTTGAGGAAACCTGGAATTTAAGTCTGAAATCGCCAACCCGCATTGAGCAAGCGTGGTGATTACGCTCAATCCTTCTTTGTATGAGAGGAGACCTGTGCCCAGCAGTGGGACAGCAAAAAGGTTGATGATGATGATGATGACTGACGATGGACACGTCACCAATTCAGTTGTTGCATAAATGGGATCGTGAACGTAATCTACATTTATTAGCAAAAATGTAAACAAATATAAATTAAGTCTTATCTATACTAATATATAAAGCTGAAGAGTTTGTTTGTTTGAACGCGCTAATCTCAGGAACTACTGATCCGATTTGAAAAGTTCATTTTGGGTTGGATAGCCCATTAATCCAGGAATGCTTTAGACTTTAGAGTGCGAGTGCGACCAAGAGGAGAGGAGCATATGAAAAGACATCGAAACATACGCGCGTGAAACCGCGGCGGAAAATTTTAAAGTTTAACCAAAATTCGCAGTTAGACTGATAAAGCAGACCTCAGACTCCAAAGTTGAAAAAGTTTCGGATGTGACTGAGATTAACGCCGAGATGATGATGATGATGAAGTAGGTGGAAACTCCAGGGCCACCGGGTACGGGTCTGTAGCTTAGGGTACCACTAACAGGCTTGATAAGAGCATTAATCAAAAGACTTTTGAATTTCTATTCGTGCTCGGGACATACAATATGTAAAGAAAACCCTGTCCGATCCGTGAAGGTATTGTTAGGTATCGATAACTGATTCTACTAATGCCTACAAAGCCGGGCTAAACTTAAAAAAAAATCCCTCTAAAAAAATAAATATTATTTCGCAAAAAGGGGTAACTTAAAATATATGCGGTAGGCTACCCAGGCGCGGGCGAAGAGGGGCAGGGCACACGGCACGCGGTCGCATCGCTATTCGCTCAGAATTATACCGTCAAAAATAATGTTGTCGCTTTTTAAAAATTGCCAACTTTTGGGGAAGTTGCAATTAATTCGCGGGAAAAAAAGATAATTTCACAATTCACTAGTATTGTTACTATGATGATTATGTTATTTTGGTCATGTGTTTACCTAACCTTTACTATCCTTACGGGTCGGACAGGGTTTTCTTAACATATTGTATAAGATGATCTAACGCTTTCAAAGAAACTGTCGAAGACACCATACGGATGAATACTGCATAGCATAGGAAACGCGTCATATGTGGTTACGATTACGAACCAAAAAGTTTATTTAGCAAAAATTTGTGTAAACACGAAGAAAACGATGAAGAAGGATTAGAAACACTGTGGTTGGAAGCGAATTTAACTTCCAAGCATGATAAAAACTTGATAAGCAATTAAAGAAAAATAATGAAGTAAGTAATAATGAAGTACGTGGTCGCTCACAGTGGGCCTCATACGAAGGCTCAGAGTCACACAAAGGGCAATGGAAAGAGCTATGCTTGGAGTTTCTCTGCGTGATCGAATCAGAAATGAAGAGATCCGCAGAAGAACCAAAGTCACCGACATAGCTCTGCGAGTCGCTAAACATAAGTGGCAGTGGGCAGGGCACATTGCTCGTAGAACCGATGGCCGATGGGGCAGCAAGGTTCTGTAATGGCGGCCACGTACTGGAAGACGCAGCGTAGGGAGGCCCCAACAAGGTGGACCGATGACCTGGTGAAGGTCGCGGGAAGCCGATGAATGCGGGCAGCACAAGACCGGTTAGCGTGGAAAGCCTTGGGGGAGCCCTTTGTCCAGCAGTGGACATCTATAGGCTGAAGAAGAATGAAGTAAGATAAGACGAACGCCACAGTAATAACTATGACGCCAAATTAGTTAAAAATTCCCCGAAACCTAGAACAAAGACGTTTTAACTACTACGCAATGTTTGAGAAAAAAGTCTAGGTATTTATAAAATCCTAGCCAGCTTGCTAAGCTCAATCAAGGTGTTAATTATAAAACACAAATGAAGACGTAATTATCAAGATAATGACTAAAACGAGAGGAATGCGGTGTGCTTACATGACTGATGGCTAAACATCTCATGTCGGCTTAACTGCATGATATACGTAATTACAGGTTAAGTAAAAATGTCATGAGAAATCTAACCCCGAGACGAGGAGGTAGGATAGATTGAAGAGTGGATATGCCCAGATGCAATGTATGAAACTTTTGACATCCTCCGTGGCGTAGCGGTAGCGAACACGGCCGCTGAGCAAGGAGGGGCGGTTTCATGAATACGAATATTTGCACTGGTCTGGTCGTGCCCCGGAAAGCACGTTAAGCCATTGGTCCCGGTTACCATACGAACATCTAATGGCATTCGTTACGGATTGTTGGAGCCCTCAAAAGTCCAACAATTGGTCTAACTGCAATGCTTTGATATCGCCTTCGGGTTTTGGAGGTCAGACGGCAGTCGTTTCACGGAAAATATCGAAGTTTAGCCAAAATCAGCAGTTAAGACTGGTAAAGCGGACCCCAGACTCAAAAGCTGAAAAAGATTCGGATGCGACTGGTATTAACGTTGAGATGATGATGATGATGCAATGGATGAAACTCGAGAAAAGGACACAGTGGAAAGCTTAGTTTTGAGCAGGACATTTAAAGTACTAACACAGAAAGAAGCTGACCAACAACCACCAATTACACTGGTTCCCATTCCAGTATTTGTCAAAAGAGTATACTCCTCATTTATGTAGGTTAGATGAATGTTGTTTTTTTTATATAAATTATAAACTAGCGCTTGACCGCAATCCCGCCTGATGGTAAGCAGTGACGCAATCGATGATGGCTCTGGTTCTAGCCTAGAGTGTCTTCAAAGAAACTCAATTGATTATTGCAGTCATCCGAAATTAACGGCAGCTGGCACGGCCCAGCCTTAAGAATTTTATAGTACTAAAACAATTTTTATACCACTCATTATAATATACTAGCGACAAACCCCGGCTTCCCGGCTGGCCGGTACCGCCGCAAACGCTACGTCCCGCATTTTTTAAATCCGCAATATCTTCGTAAATATTCATTTAAATCATATGTAAAGGGCCATACACCTACCTAGATGTAATATGTAGGTACACTACGTAGATATTGACTACATAGCTGCGCCTCCCAGTTTCACCCGCGTAAGTTTTGATCCCGTGGGAATATCGGGATAAAAAAGCACATAGCAAAGTAGCATAAGTTACTCCTTATTATATAGCTACCAATGAAAGTTCCCATCAAAATTGGTCCAGCAGTTTCAGAGATATTCCGGAACAAACAGACAGACACAATAAGTAAAAAAAAATGTGATTTTGGTGCATGTATCGTATATTCATATGCATGTAGTAAAAACTGTTATTTCAATATTACAAATAGATTTTATTTATTTATGTACATACGACAGCATATCAAGCTCAGATTTCTTCATTATATTCTCAACTTTATCCATAAAGTATTAAAGCTCAAGGTTGAATGGTATTTTTGACAGTTTCGGGTAGGTTGACCTGCTGTCGTCCGTACCTATAGATGTACAGATAAGATAAGTAATTATTTTCTGCATTGACAAAATTATGAAACTAAAGTCACGTCGTAGCAGAAAATCACACACTTATCTTAGCGAAGTAATTCCAAGAATGTTTTTAGATAATAAAACAAAGGATTTATGTCATACCTAACTTAAATCAAGTTCAAATTCATTGTCAACTCCACAATAATTATGTTCACATTCATTCTTAGCTCCGCGTTCTTTTAACTTTATTTCTGTTAAAAATGCACTTTATTTCTAGCAGTGATAAGGTCTAATTTTTTCTTATATGTTCTGTGGGAAGACGCTAATTGCATAATAGCAACTGCAACTCGTGCAAAAACTGTTCGAAACAAAAATAACTAAGCTAATTGATTAATTGTGCGAAATTGTCAAATTTTAGAGTTCACACGGACAATGGCGGCAAAAACAGTGAATTGCGTGTTTTTGACGCCATCTTTGTTTTAGCGTCATCATGTTTTGACAGATTCATTATTCGCGGTTAGAATAGTTCAAAGAGTTTAATAAGTATATAATAAAGAGTGACAACTCTGTGGTAAAATTTGCATGTATGGAAAGTGCTGCCCCCTTACATTTTGTGCGTGAACAACTACTAGTGAGTGATATAGGTAGCTATGCATATGTAGCTATGTATACTATAGCTACATACCTATGCATATGTAGCTATGTATATTATTGCTACGTACCTATGCGTACGTAGCTATGTATATTAAAGGTCTGGGTTTTCAGATAAATAAAAAAAAGTATTCAGTAATTCATTTATTTTATGAGTGGAAACTTCACAGCTGACACACACAGAAATAATATTACAAATTAGCCGAAAGTGTCACAAATTAACAGTTTGGGGTTGAAAGTTTGTATGGATTACTTATAAGTATACCTATTATTTTGTAATAACACATAACCATGGTAATTTATCCATCTGCATCCTGTCGTCATGAAGAGACACCACAATATTGGCATTAACACGTGCACTTGTTACATTAATTCAACACAAGTCTAAATAAAATAAAATTGTTTGATTCTCTATCCGCCATCTTACTTCCAGTGTGACCAACCTTAAATTAGAGATCCTGCCCCACTTAGACAAGAAAACTGACAAATCCTGCCACAATCAAAAGGACAAAATGCCAAAATAATGCCAATATAATTTAAAAGTTTAAAATAAATAAACACATTATTTTTTGAAGTTTTATTTAAAACTAGCTGTGCCACACGGATTTACAGGCTTTTTTTAAAAAAATGCTCCGCTCCTATTGGTTGCAATGTGATGCTATATGGCCAAAAGCCTTCCTCGATGAATGGACTATCAAACGAAAAAAGAATTTTTCAAATCGGACCAGTAATTCCTGAGATTAGCACTTTCAAACAAACAAACTCTTCAGCTTTATATGTATATTAGTAGGATAAATAATAGATCTTAAAGTCTAAAAGTGAACTGAATTAAATTACACATTCCTATTAGCATCGTATTCTTCTGGATCACTTTCTTTATACATCGCTTTTGTCATTTCTTTAGTTGGCTGGAATGAAACGCAGTCACCATATTCACTAATGCCCTGTCTAACAACTAAAATAGAGGCGACATGTTCATTAATAAATCTGTTCGGCGTTTTTGTTTTATCAGATTAATTTTCAAGAATATCCTTTCACAAGCAGCATTCGGCTTGTTTTTGAACCATTACCTCTTTAGGTATTAATTTTTAACCATAATTTAATTTTTTACATTTTGGCATTAGAATTTCCTTCTAGAAACATTCTTAATTATTTTTTTTTAAATTTGACATAAGAATTTTTGTCTAGATACATTCAACATTATTTTCTTTTGACATTTCTTTTTAGGATTTTTGTTATTTTATTTATTTTGTATTGTTCCTAACAACAAATTGCTCTGTTCTCTGGTTGTAACTCATGATTCGAAAGTGCTTGTATCTAAGCATACTTGAATAAAGTATTATTTGAATTTGAATTGGATACTGCATCCTACTCTTTTTGTGGGCTGTAGGGGCTAGCGGCTATACTATATTGTTAATACTGCCGAAAGTGCCAAATCCTGCCAGATTTCTAAAACGTCAAACAAAAGTGCCAGAGAGTAAAATAAAGGGCTAAACCTGCCAAAGCGGATCCTGCCACATATGGTCACACTGCTTACTTCTTTCATGAAATTAAAATGAAAAAATATGGCATTGTCATTGACCTTTATTTGACCCTAGGGACAAGATGGCTGCCAAATTGTTCACTCGCAAGAGTTCAGGTGTCGCTGTCGACTGTAAAAATTGATGAAGTACTAAGTGTGCCCCCCCTGGAATAGTTATTGTTGTTGTTTGTGGCTTGCCTCTCTGCTGAACATGGCTTTGCCTCAAAGATCCACATCTTACAAGAATCCAAGGAGGTTTCCACAATTCCCTATGCGTATTTTTTAAGTTTTGGTGTATGGCCCCTTGGCATTTATGCCATTTCTTCATTATTCCCGTGGGTTACACATAAATGTTGTGTACCTACATTAATAATTATTTTTTTAATAGCAGCATTTTCGAATAGCACATATGTTTTTACAAAAATACGCCATTAATAATCTTTCCATCGTAATAAAATGAATACATAAAGAAAAATATTTACTTACTGTTGCTGCCAGTCCATGCTGACAGTTAATTTTGGTGCCAATGTCATTCATAGGTACAATAGTAATAAAGAACTCAGAATTTTATTTCTTTGCACGTTTTTAGGGTTCCGTACCTAAAAGGTAACCCACGGAACCCTATTCATGAGACTTCGCTGTCCGTCTGTCCGTCCGTCTGCCACCAGGCTGTATCTCATGAACTGTTATAGCCAGACAGTTGAAATTCATCAGAGAATATGTACCTCTGTTGCCGCTCTAACGACAAACCCCTATTTGTTGTCTCCCATAAAAAAAACGTGATTCTGTTGCCGTTTTTTGCTCCATAGTAATAACGGAAATAGATAGACGCTTGAAATGTTCACAGTATATTCGGTTATATGTGTATTAAAATTAAAAATTAATAATTAAATTAAAATAAAATAAGTATTGAAGGGGGCTCTCATACAACAAACGTGATTTCTATTTGCCGTTTTTAAAAATGGTACGGACCTTTCGTGCGCGAGTTCGACTCGCACTTAGCTGGTTTTTTTTTCAAATCATATCTGATATTGGCAGAATTGTTTGCCATAGAGAAATGTAGAATTGTTTTTTTTTTATATTCAATCCTAACACATTTTATTACGATGTTTCTATCCTTGTCAATACTTATATACAGGCTGTATCATCAAAACCAGTTTCAGATGAGTAGAACAGGTCGCCAAACGGGCTGTTCATGTATATTTAAGGAAAACAATGTTACGTGAAACGGTATACCACGTCGAAAACGGAATACTGCAACTGTACTGTTTATTACCATGGTTTTATGGGGTGCAGCTAATAAAATGAAATTGTTTTCTTTAATTTTAATGGCTTGTGAACGTCATTGTGCCAATTTTAACAGCTTGTGCAAGCAATAACCAAGTTCATTGATTCATAAGAAAGTGATATAGTCAACCAGGGCAATTGCGTCTTTGGGGCAATTGCGTCTAATCTAAATAATTTTAAATCTATTTGAAAACCTACCTCTCCCGCCATCTTGTTTTGTTTACTTTGAATAAAAAACTATAACGTATAGATGGCATGAGAGGTAGGTCTTCAAATAGATTTAAAATTATTTCGATTAGACACAATTGCCCCGGTTGACACAATAAATTACTAAATTGATTTTTGATGAAACTATTCAATTTATATTATATTATTTACATTAAGAGGATGACAGCCTCCGTGGTGTAGCGCACGCGGCCGCTGCGCAAGGAGCCGCGGTTTCGATCCCCACGCACTGCAAATATTTGTGTGCATGAATATGAATATTAGCACGGTGACTTAATAAATTACTAAATTGATTTTTGATGAAACTATTCAATTTATATTATATTATTTACATTAAGAGGATGACAGCCTCCGTGGTATAGCGCACGCGGCCGCTGCGCAAGGAGCCGCGGTTTCAATCCCCACGCACTGCAAATATTTGTATGCATGAATATGAATATTTGCACGGGCCTGGTCGTGCCTCGGAAAGCACGTTAAGCTGTTGGTCCCGGTTGCCATACGTACATCTAATGGCAGTTGTTACGGGTTGTTGAAGCCTTCAAAAGTCCAACAATTGATCTAACTGCAATGCTTCGATATCACCTTCGGGTTGTGGAGGTCAGACGGCAGTCGCTTCATGGAAAATATCGAAGTTCGAGAAGACTCGTGTTTCTCAAAATACATTGATATCTAAATTTAAAAAAAAAAAATAAGAGTCTACTTCATGTAATCCCATAATACGATGTCTTCTCACGAGAATTCGCAGATACAATCTGTTTAGGTTATATTGTTTTCATCGTGATAAGGTTAACACTAAGAATCCAGTTTCAGCTCACGATCGTACAACTTACAAAAACCCAAGTCGGCCTACTTCTACTAAACTGGTGGTAGGCAACAACATCAGCCGCCGGCATAAGTTACCACCCACCAGACAAAGTCTTGCCGCCAAGCGATTCGTCGTGTTCCGGCATGATGTCTGGTGAAGCCGTACGGAGGACGGGTCTGAGCAGTTGTGTTGCGATGTGGGCCGGATGCGATGTGCCTAATGTTGTTGTGTTGGGAGTTTGGTCGTGGAGGGTCTCCAGATCATCCTCTGGCGCAGCATCGTTAGTCGTGTTGTTGGGTTAAACATTGCATCACCTCGCTCAACTGCCGTCTTCCTTCCTATTCACTCAGTTTTTTTTGAGTGAATAGGCTTAATAAGCTAGTGCGCTTTACCATCAACGATTGCATCACTGCTTACCATCAGGCGGGATTGCAGTCAAGCACTAGTTTATAACTATTAAAAAAAAAAAAAAAACTTTGAAACGACCCACATGAATAAGTACCAGAATTACCTTGATTGTATTTAGGTGCGACACAGCCATCATAATCATCTCAGCGTTAATCCCAGTCGCATCCGCAGCTTTTTCAGCTTTGGAGTCTGGGCCCGCTATACCAGTGTAACTGTTGATTTTGGCTAAACTTCGATATTTTCCGTGAAGCAACTGCCGTCTGACTTCCACAACACGAAGGCGATATCAAAGCATTGCAGTTAGAACAATAGTTGGACTTTTGAGGGCTCCAACAACCAGTAACGACTGCCAGTCGTATGTCAACCAGGACCAACAGCTTAACGTGCTTTCCAAGGCACGACCAGACCAGTGCAAATATTCATATTCATGCATACAAATATTAGCACTGCGCGGGGATTGAAACCGCGCCTCCTTGCGCAGCGCCAACGTTCGCTACCGCTACGCCACGGGGGCTGTTGAGTGCGACACAGCAATATAACAATTAAGAGGAATGAGGAACATAAAACAAATTCCCGCTAAGCCTTGGTAAACACTAGTCGAAAAGGCTCAAAACAGAGCACAAAGAGAACAACGAACATAAGACACCCTGTATAGTCCTTGCTATCTCATTTTCTCTCATGTTACATCTTATTACTGTCGATTTTTCGATTCATCCACATCCCAATCATAACGAGCTAAAAAAGTTTTCTCATCAAAAACATAGAAATAAAGACTTTAGCTACAGTTCTACAGTTGAATAAACAAATTAAGTGGGCACGTAATCCAACACCCCAAAAAAATGTTGCAACGGGATTACTTCTGAAATCAATTTGGATGATCTGCAAAAAAATGGCCGTGGATAGAGTAGAAACCATTGATAAAATATTAAATAGATACGTCACTAGCGCACTGAAAATGAAGCGTACAAAAGAACGTAAATACTGCAAGTCGCTTTAGTCACTCCCGATACTCTCGTTCCGTACGCGCGTGTGTCCTTGGTGGCTAAGAAAATCTTTTTCGCATTCAAAATGGCGTTTTGTGTACTGCGTAAATGCACGAATTATGGTAGAAAAGCCAACAAAAGTCATGGAATCACATATCATAAGTAAGTATTCCAAAATATTTAGATAAATAATATAGTTTCAATTATTTTGTCAAACATTCTTACTGCTAATGCTTAGGCGGCCATTGTAAGTAAAGAAAGAGAGAGCTAATTGGATTTCTTGCCAGTGCGACAAAGACGGGAACGCATATGACATAGATTAGTTGCACAGAAGCGATAATGTTTATGGTGACTTTTATACCTACAATTATAGTTCTGTTTCACTTTATTTTCGCGGCTGTGTCCTTAGTTACAATTTATTAACATTGTATTGCAACAGTTAAGTAAAACATTGATAAAATTACGAGTTTATTTATTTATTTAAGGCACATCAACAACACAAACACAAACATGGTTAATTAACATTGCAAAGGTCTTATTCTAGTGTTAGTGTCAACAACAGACGTGCACAACATTCGCGTACAAATAAAACTTACATTATGAAAATTAATGTTCTAAATTACGAAGTGAACAACCAGATACAATAACAATAAATTGAATATAAGATGTCAAAAAAATACACTAATAAGATTTAAATCTAGTCAATAATAATTGAGAATTAATTCATTAACATTGGATATAATAAAATAATGTGACAAAAAATATATAGTAAAATTATGTACAATGATGACGAAATATGAGAATGCACAACAAATACAACACTAATTACAATTTTGTTTAGGTTTAGGTTTCCCTTTCCCTTCCAACAACTTTTATCTGAGCCGAGTGGGGTGGTCATGAAAAATATCCAGGTCAAGCATGTTGCACCAAGCGTTATAAGTTGATGGCAGCCTTGCAATTGGGGAATTCAACCCTAGATTTGTTCTATATCGGGGGACATTAAACAAGTCGCTACATTTTCTTCGCGCGTTTATTTTAGGGACGCATATTGCGACGCGTTCTAACAGGTTTTCGCATAACGCGTGGCATCGTACAATTTTTGGAAAAAGAGCAAGTCCAGCATACGTCTGCGATGCAGCAGGGTATGAAGTCCGAAACGAGACAGCCTCTCATCGTACGAACACCTCATGCTGACACCAGGAGTGACAAAAGCCAGATGCCTAGTGAACGACCGCTGAAGAGCCTCGATACGATCGGAGTGAACTGCATAATGTGGGTTCCAGACGACACTGCCGAATTCAAGCACACTCCGAACCAAAGCATTGAATAACATTATGCGTGAGGTAGTATGCCTGAAGTCTTTGTGGTGCGTTTGATAAAACCCAACATTTTTGCTCCCTTTTTTATAATGCTGCTGTAGTGAGAGATAAAATTCAGTCCGGAGTCCAGAATTACTCCTAAGTCCCTAACTTCCGTTACAACAGCGATTTGCTCATTGTCTATGTGGACTGCCGTTTTGATAGTTTTTCTTTTTCGTGTGAAACGTATATGCTGGCATTTTGAGGCATTGAACTTCATTTTATTGACGCGACACCATGCAGAAACTCGGTCCAAGTCAGCCTGTATTAAGTTTACGTCATCTAATGAACTGATTTGCCGCGAGATTTTCATATCGTCGGCAAACAAGGAGCACCGGCAGTGGTGGATTTCGGCCACAATATCGTTAACAAAGAGTAAGAACAGTATTGGGCCCAGGTGCGACCCCTGAGGTACTCCGGATGTGGCAAAGTATTTGTTGGACTCATATCCAGCCAAGACCACTACCTGCTCCCGATATTCGAGGTACGATTCAAACCAACTCAGCATCGATCCACAAACACCGAACTGACTATGCAGCTTACTTATTAAGAGTTTGTGGTCGACACAGTCAAAAGCTCTAGCAAAGTCGGTATAGATCGAATCAACCTGCTGGTTCCCATCGATTTTGTCTATGATAGGCGTGATATATGTGACGAGATTGGTAAGAACAGATTTGTTTTCCTGGAAACCGTGCTGTTCCGCCCGTATCAGAGATTTGGTATGCGTTGTTAGTATTGGACAGACGATACTTTCAAACACTTTAGAAAAGCACGACAGTATTGAGATGGGTCTATAATTCCTCACGTTGTCGTTGTCTCCCTTCTTTAGGACTGGAACTATCCGGGCTCGCTTCCATGCAGTAGGGAAGGTACCGCTTGTAAGTGATTTATTAAAAATTTGTTTTAACGGGTAAGACAAACGCGACGCACATCTTTTGATGAAGAGTGGAGGAATCCCATCGGGCCCTGCTCCTTTGTTAGCATCTAGCGTCTTCAATTTTGAGATGATATCCTTTTCAGTTATGCTGCGGCACGTGAGTCTGCTGTTGTACGAATCAGAATGTTGTTGAGTTTATTTTACGTTGCTAAGTAATAGAGTCAAATGACATGAAATTATTAAATGGGACAGTGTGAGTCGATATTAAATGAACATGAAGTATACAATAATATAAATAAATATTACCTACGCTCACAAAAATTAGCCTAGTATATAAAAAGAATGTTTACATAATGATTTACATTTGAAAAATTAAAATAGGATTTGAAATATAGTAAATATAGATTAAACCGAATTAATTTCACTAATTACTATGGTTTGTAATTGTTTATTTTATTGTATTAGGTTTCCTTTAATCACAGTCACAAAATATTTAATAGGTACACTTTAACCAAGTATTACAAAACTTCAATGACAACCATAAAAATTTTGTAATACTTGATTAAAGTGTAAGAATGTTAAAAAAATGTATATTCACCAAATTGAGCACCTTCTACCACCTACCAAATTACCTATTACTCTGTTATATTTCCTATCTGCATTCTTGTTATTCTTTGGCAATCAGTCAGTGTCAGTGTGTGCAAAGTGTCAGTGATTGGTTGGCAAACGTCTTTTTTTCCATTTAAGCGCAAACGACAATCACTAGCCATCTTTTTCTTTTTTATGCTTTAGTTGCGCCCCATCTCATTCACACTGTACCAATGTAGTTAAATGTACGCAGTATAAAAAATATGCATGTGTGCCTCTGCTGCGTTCGGACACATTTTTTTCGGTTAGTTTCTTAGCATATATCATATCTCTTTAATATTATATCAATGGTAGAAACTACAGAAAGCCGTTATTCAGCATCTTTATCACAATGACATTAATAAATAGGTTACGGATCGCGGTTATGCTATTCGTGATATTACCATTAAATAAATCTATATATGTACTAATATATAAACCTGAACAGTCTGTTTGTTTAAACGCGCTAATCTCAGGAACTACTGGTCCGATTTGAAAAATTCTTTTTGCGTTCGATACCCCATTAATCCATGAAGGCTTTAGGCTATATAACATCACGCTGCGACCAATAGGAGCGGGGCATTTATAAAAAATGCGTGGGTGAAACCGCGTGGCGCAGCTAGTCTATACTAATATATAAAGCTGAAGAGTTTGTTTGTATGTCTGTTTGTTTGTTCGCGCTAATCTCGGGAACTACTGGTCCGGTTTGAAAAATTCTTTTTGCGTTGGATAGCCCATTAATCCAGGAAGGCTTTAGGCTATATAACATCACGCTGCGACCAATAGGAGCGGAACATAACTAACTCCACGCGAACGAAATCGCTGGCGGCTGCTAGTATATTATTTGTTTGAACAAGCTGTTCTTTTGTTGATTCTTTTTGCGTTGGACAGCCCATTAATCCAGGAAGTCTTTAGGTTATATAACATAACGCTGCCACCAATAGGAGCGGAGCATTACTAACTCCACGCGAACGAAGTCGCTGGCGGCCGCTAGTATTTGATAATTACTTTACAGTTGTTAGTTTTAAAAGGAAACGCGGTCACATGGTCTTCGGCGTTCATTCCATACTAACGTATTTTTCTTCTTCCCTGATTTTTAACCTTGATATATACAATATGTTAAAAAAACCCTGTCCGACCCGTAAGGATAATATAGGTTAGGTAAACACATGACTAAATAACATATGAAAAGTTACATAATCATCATAGTAACAATACTAGTGAATTTTGAAATAATCTTTTTTTCCCGCGAATTAATTCCAACTTCCCCAAAATTTGGTAATTTTTAAAAAGTGACAACATTATTGTTGACGGTATAATTCTGAGCGAATAGCGATGCGACCGCGTGCCGCGTGCCCTGCCCCTCTTCGCCCGCGCCTGTATGGCCTACCGCACATGTTTTAATTTACCTCTTTTTGCGAAATAATATTTATTTTTTTAGGGGGATTTTTTTTTAAGTTTAGCCCGGCTTTGTAGGCATTATTAGGATCAGTTATCGATACCTATTTAATCACGGATCGGACAAGGTTTTCTTTACATATTGTATATGTCTACCGCTGCTATGTCCCTATGTTTTGTATGGAGGCGTATTAAATGTAAAGTGGATAGCTTATTCAGAATTTTCCCTGAATAATAAAATTGGTGGTTTGACAGCCTCCGTGGCGTAGCGGTAGCGGACGCGGCCGCTTCGCAAGGTGGCGCGGGTTCGATCCCCGCTCAGTGCAAGTATTTGTATGCATGAATATGAATATTTGCACTGGTCTGGTCGTGCCTCGGAAAGCACGTTATGCCGTTGGTCCCGGTTGCCGTACGAACATCTAGTGCCAGTCGTTACGGGTTGTTGGAGCCCTCAAAAGTCCAACAATTGGTCTAGCTGCAATGCTTCGATGTCGCCTTCTGGTTGTGGAGGTCAGACGGCAGTCACTTCACGGAAAATGTAGAAGTTTAGCCATATCAGCACTTGGACTGGTAAAAGCAGACCCCAGACTCCAAAGCTGAAAAGGCTTCGGATGCGACTGGGATTAAAGCTGGGATGATGATGAATGAGTGAACTTTACTCCCTGTTCCTCATGCCTCCACAAAATCATTTCAAAGTAAATTGTTAATCCATTGCTCCACAAGTTTGAAAAATGTGTCTACCCAGCAACGGAAATAACGCAATGGAAGTTGTTGAATTGTCAAAATGAAACCCATTGCTACTGATTATGTGAGTGAATTATACGCCATTTGTGTTGCAAATTGTGGTTTTTTTTTTTTGAGATAATACGCTAAACCGTTTGAGTTATTTGAAGATAAACCAGCTCCCAATACCAAGGTTGCATAAGCTGCCATATCTTTAGTCCACAAAGCCATTGTTCAAAGACGACGTACCTATTTCTTAAAAGTATTACTGCTTTATCAAAGTAGATAATGACAGAACGCGAAAAAGGCTTAAGAGTAGTAAAACAATGACTAAAATTACTAACCAAACCTTCAGTAAACATGCTTATAGAGGAAATAATGATATAAACCAATTAGTGAGTCAAAATATTGTTGAAACCTCGCCTTGACTGGAATTTATCGTTGCCTGCGGGCGTGAGCTGATATGTGGTGACAAGTCTCACGATACAATAGTATATACATATTACAAAAGTGGGTAAGTCGTGCTAGCCTAGTGGTTAAAACATCAGACTCTCAAGAATGAGTGTGCGGGTTCGATTCCAGTTCTGGCAAGTACCAATGTAACTTTTCTAAAGTTATATGTACTTTCTAATTATATCTTGGATACCAATGACTGATTACAAGGTGAAGGAAAACATCTTGAGGAAACCTGGACTTTAAGTCTGAAATCGCCAACCCGCTTTGAGCAAGCGTGGTGATTATGCTCAATCTTTCTCTGTATGAGACCGGAGCCGTTGGTCCCGGTTGCCATACGAACACCTAGTGGCAGTCGTTACGGGTTATTAGGGGCCTTTACAAGTCCAACAATTGGTCTAACTGATTCACGAAAAATATCGAGATTTGGCCGGAGTGAACCCCAGACTCCAAAGCTGAAAAGTTTCGGATGCGACTGGGATTACCGCTGAGATGATGATACAGCTTTATCAAACTCGAACTCATTTTAAATAAAGCATTTTGCATTTTCAAAGAATCGATTAGTTAGAAAGTTGATAAAGGTTGCCCAGTTATAAAGAGTCCATTCATTCCGCATTTCAAAACGGTTTCCTGTGTATTCTTGTCTATGGAAAAGAATGGGCATACATTTTTTTCTGTTTCTCTGTCCCTGTATGTGTTTCTCTGTGTTATCTTATTGGGTGTCTTTTTGTTTCTTCGTTTTAAATACGTTTGTGTACGAAAAGTTTGTGTTCGAATTCTACAGTCTACATTTCCCATTTTGTCCAGCTGACAGTTCTGAAACAAGATATTGAAGATATTTAAGCCTCTCATAGATATACGGACCGCTTTTTGCAAAAATGATCTAACAAAGTGTCTTTGATATGTCAAAATATACCTTATAATATGTTTAATAGTCCATACGACAAAATATCGAAAATGTCGAGTTTGTGCTTGACATTGAGTTATAAATAATAGCTCAATGTATGTATACGATATTTTAGTACTTATTAGAAGCAAGTAGCGTTGAACCTTGAGGAAATGAACCGATAAATAATTAGTAGGTACATGAATTCAGATGGCAGAGAAAAATGAAACTCAATAATGCAATAAATGAGTGTTTAGCGAGAAAATCCATTAAAACTAACGATGAAAATTGAAAGAAGCAGCCATGACCTCGAATAATACCGTGATAAAATCGCTCGTGAACAAACGTATAATGCCAGTACCTAACCATTGCGTTTTATAATACAAACCAATGATCTAAATGCAACTATACCAGCACGACTTCTATAATTCTATTGCCATTCAAACATCAATTGTACAAACCGGTTGCCATACCTCACGGTCGTCGCCATCTTGGTTTGACAGCTGACTTATAATGGCGGGACTGTTAAGTAATTGTCTATGGTTGAGTAATAAATTCGATACGGCATGTGACGCTGGCTGACTTGAATGATTTCTGTATTAATGCGGTTTGTGAAAAATTGACAATTATTTTCTTTTTATTATTTTTAGGCTTTCGGGTTGCATGTTGTATAATCTACATTTTTGTGTGGTTGGAATTTTTGTGATTGCACTTATATAAATAAGATTTGGGATTTAACTATTAATAAATAACGGATATTTTTAAGAGGTCGCCATTATTTTTTTCAGATTTCTTTCAAAATCACCAAACTTTTAATACAGTTAATATCATTCAACATTTTCACACATAACAAATTAATTAATAAAACCCAGTTTTTAACAACGGAACGGCTCTGTTTCTCAATTTACACACAGAATCATTCATCATCATCATCATCAACCTTTTCATCGTCCCACCGCTGGGCACAGGTCTCCTCTCATACAGAGAAGGATTGAGCATAATCACCACGCTTGCTCAGTGTGGGTTGGCGATTTCAGACTTAAAGTCCAGGTTTCCTCAAGATGTTTTCCTTTTCAGTCATTGGTGTCCAAGATATACTTAGAAAGAATCAGAATCATTGCCATTGTAAAAAATCTACAAAGCTAAAAAAAACCATTAGATAATAGTGACATTCTAGACCAAAGTAATTACTACTATTACAAAATTCTACTTGAATACGTTAATCAAGAACTTCAGAAAAAAAAATCAATTAAAATTAATTGTCTCAGTATTCTAGAAGGCTGATTGCCGACCTTGACACTAACTTCACGCTCATCAACGGAGGGTTAGCAGAACTAACAAACAATAATACCGAACAATAAATACGGCAGATTGGTAAACGAGACAGGAAATCGATTATCGAATCGGATCGAATTATATCGACTACAGTATTGTTAGTTATTGTCTTGTCTACAGCCTGTACATATCATAGGGGGAGTCCCCCTAGGGTCAAGTCAGGGTTATGTGGGGGCAAGTCGGATTTTTAGGTCTATCGGATCTGATTTTTAGGTCTTATTATACTTTGATTTTAGTAATTAGGGGAGTTCATACATGTTCGGCAGTTCTCCTGTTGGGATTATGGTAACCCCCCCAAATGGAATGAAAGCCTTGGGGGAGGCCTTTGTCCCGCAGTGGACCTCTACATTCTGAGAACAACAAACAAAAAATAAGAAAACAAAGCATTCCTTACACAGTACAAGAATGACTAACACATGACATCCGTTAGTGTCACGTTTATTGAAACAATCGCTCCTTTTAATTACAAACCATTTGTTTGTCTTTGTGCTATTTACTTTGACAACACGTGAGTCAATGATTTAAAGGGGTTTCACTGCGTGATCAAATCAGAAATGAGGAGATCCGCAGAAGAACGAGCCTGAAGAATTGCAACACTTAAGTGGCAGTGGGCCGGGCACATTGCCCGTAGGACCGATGCCCGACGGGTTCTCAAGTGGCGACCATGCACCGGAAGACGCAGTACGGGTAGGTCCCCGACAAGGTAGGAAAACCGCTGGATGCGGGAGGCGCTGGACCGGTCGTCGTGGGGGAGGCCTATGTCCAGCAGTGGACATGTTTCGGCTGAAAGGCTGATGATGAGTCAATTATTCGTTTTTTGTTTTCAAAAAAAAAATTTTTCAGGAAATTCCGTGCGGTTATTTAATTTAATTATTTCAAAATGACATTATAAAGTTATATATGCACTAATGTGTTTATTACTTGTTATGCTACTTTCTACAGTAAAAGATACTTAATTACATAATGATGATTGTCGATGTCTTATTTTAATGATAACGTTTCTGCCATTTCTTCCAATTTCTGGTCTTTTAACATCAGATTTCCTGTCCAATTTTCATGTTTTAAACCCAACCTAATATGTACTTTTTTACTGAAATGAAATGAAATTAAATGAAATGAAATCGTTTATTAAGCAAGTAGGATCACTGATCACTTTTACACGTCATGTTTATTTTTTATTTTATTTTTTTTAACTAGATGAAGCCGGCATTTCCTAACTGACTACCTCTGAGAAAAAAAATTAAATATCTTGGTCATTCTGTAGATTAAACCTCATTTAAAACACTATCGATACATGTAAATACGGTTTTCATAACCATAAGCCGGTTTATAGTTTGTGAATTTTGCATGATTTTCCCGATTTAATTTTTACCTTTCCCTGCAATTTCGTAGGAATCTCCATGTATTAAGCACAACTAAGGTACTTATATTAATAACTGGACCGCCGTTCTGTACATTTAGCCGCATTTAAAACACTGCCGGTATATTTAAACACAGTTTTCACGACCATTAAGCCAGTTACCACAGATTACATAATTTGTTTGCCGAAAAAAGTTTGTGCAGACGACAGCACATCAAGCTACTACACTCTGTCAGATTTCTTTATTAGATTTTCAACTTTATTTCTAAAGAATTAAGGCTCAAGCTTGATTGGGAATTTTTGACAGTTTAGGTTAGGTTGACCTGCAGTCGTCCGTAAGCTTACTTATCCATGTTTAACATGTAATGGTGAGCTAGTGAACAATTAATTTTAATTTGGTAACGGTAATCGTGAGAAATTACAGCCATTTTTGACATAAGTAACTGTAAAAAATATCACAAACTGCAGTCTATTCAAATTTTATGACGGCTCAGAATATTAAGCGAGATTCTAAGCAGTAAAAGTTTACCCACTAGCGGCTACTACGCAGCTAATGTAGCTCTTTAGAACCCCCATAGAGTTGGAACGGGGCTTTATAAGGCTTTAACCCCGCGCACTGCAAATATTTGTATGTATGATTATAACTATTTGCATTGGTCTGGTCGTGCCTCAGAAAGCACGTTAAGCCGTTGGTCCCGGTTGCCATACGAACATCTAATGGCAGTCGTTACGGGTTGTTGGCGCCCTCAAAAGTCCAACAATTGGTCTAACTGCAATGCTTCGATATCGCCTTCGGGTTGTGGAGGTCAGACGGCAGTCGCTTTACGGAAAATGTCGAAGTTTAGCCGAAATTAGCAGTTAGACTGGTAAAGCGGACCCAGACTCTAAAACTGAAAAAGCTTCGGATGCGACTGGGATTAACGCTGAGTTGATGATGATGATGAAGGCTTTAACCAATAAACTTGTAGGTAAAGCTGGAAGACACACTCTGAATTAAAAAGTGAAGATATATAAAATGACCTTGAAAATTGTCATCAATTGACGCGCTATCTCCTTTTAACTCTTTCATAGTAATAATTTTACGGGTTTTTTTTAATACTTATAAACTAGTGCTTGACTGCAATCCCGCCTGATGGTAATCAGCGATGCAATCATTGATGGTTTACTATTGTTAAAGCCAGGAAACTTATAGGTAAAAATAGAAGCCAAACTTAAAACATTGTGCTGAAGATAAGAATTTTGACCGCGAGTAACCTTTTATGGTTGACGTTGACCACCTCTCTCTTACTTACACACGTTACACCGTACACGTTGAAATTTCTCGATGGTAGGCCATAACATCGGCTGCCGGCAGAAGTGACCACCCACCAGTCAAATAAAAATCTAACAAAAAACAACATACTGTAGAGCCAAGCGGTCAGTGGCACAACTAGTTCTGTTTCCGTTTTAACATCCCGTATTTATCCATTACATACAACCTCTAAATGCCAGCTTAAACTGTGCGACTGGTCGCTGCGTCTAGTTACTGCGACTCGGGAGTTATCTTTTGCGTCTGTCAGTAGTAGGGACAACCCTGACTATGACACCAGGAAAGCATAGTTTATAATTTTGTCGAGTTTGAATACGAGGCTTTTGGGTGTATTGTATTTATTATTATTATTTACTTGTAATGTGCGTTTTATTTGTGCGGAATAAACAAATTTTCTTTCTTTCAGGAAGGGTTAATTTTCTTTGGAGTATTCGCAAGAAAGATGGTCGTGTTGACCGGTCGTAACCTGAATGTCGAGTATATGTATTATCTAGAAAAAATAATAATTCAAGTGTTAGTACAAACCTACTTATAGAAAATAAATCATTTAGGACCGTATTACAGACTTACGCAACGCGACTTACCTTACTCAAGATTTAAGCGTTACTTAAAACTAGTTTCAACCAATGAGATATCTTCAAACGAGATTTAAGTAGTAAAGCTTGGGTTTGAGTGAGGTTCTCCTAATCTATCGTTGCGACTCCGCAACTCGATGTCAGTATGCGACGCTTTAAACAAAATACACATACATAAATGAAAATAGGGTATTTGACTAAAAAAAACTACTTAATTAGTCCGTCAGTCAGATTTCCAGAAAATACTAGAAACGTATTTTTTCTTTTTTCATATAAACAAAAAATTAAGACAACACAGTGCGTTGAAAACTCGTGTGACGTCACTGCACGCTACACCTTTTTAACGAACAGTGACGTCACCAGCCACCACTCCTGATCTTTGATGCCTTTTATATTTGTCAATTTTTATTGATTTGATAAAACAAAATATACGTATCCAATATTTTTCTATAATCTGAATGATGGACAAAATAGAATCAATTTTTTTTACCGAGGAAATATCCCTATTGTGGGCCGTTGCTTGTCGTCGCGTCTAATCGCAGACGCGTGTCCATGTGTAATGTAAGACTGGCCGGTTTAAGTACTATTTTATTTTTAATTACGCACGATCTTTACTGTTTCTTTAACTGCTGTTTTATGCGGTGGAACCGGTCCATATCCGAGGAGGAAGCTTGGATTACCTGCAACAATAAAATTAAACGTTAACAGTGGTTTTTGCAAAAGAAAACGAGCATTATTGAGTAGGAAAGGAAGTCTTTAACAATAGACTACCTCCAGGGTAATTGTGTAATACGCTTTATGTAGTAAAGGATTTCATTTTGACAGTTCAGTAAGATTCATTGCGTTGTTTACGTTATTGAGCAGATTAATTTTTCGGACACATGGAGTAATGGATTAACAGTATCCTTCAAAATTAAAGCTATTTCTACTGACAGTGACGCAATTAGAGTGCATGTTGGCAAACTTTGTCGGCCATACCTCCGTGGTCTAAATTGTAGATTTTTCGATTGATTGATTTTTGTTGATTTTGTCGACCTCCGTGGCGCAACGGTCAACACGCCTACCTGCGACGTGGAGGCCCCGGGTTCGATCCCCGGCCAGGTCATGATGGAAAATGATCTTTTCCTGATTGACCTGGGTCTTGGATGTTTATCTATATATGTATCTATTATAAATATAGTATCGTTGCTATATTTATAATCCTTCTCTGTATGAGAGGAGACCTGTGCCCAGCAGTGGGACGATAAAAAGGTTGATGATGATGATGATGATAAATATAGTATCGTTAATATCCCATAACACAAGTCTTGAACTTACTTTGGGGCAAGCTCAATTTGTGTGATTTGTTCGTATATATTTATTTTATTTATTTATTTATTTATTTATGCATCAAATTATGACGGATACTTCTTAAGTAAGACTCCATAATGATCAAGTACTAGTTACCAAAATATCAACAGAAGATACCCAATTAACGCCTGTTTGAAATTCTTTGCTCAAGAAATTATAAGTTGGTTCAATGATGAATCAATTAAAAGTGCTTATTATATTTAGCCTTATGCTTATTAGCATTAATTAAAGCCTCCTTTAAAGATGATTACTTTTATAGATAGATTCGTAAACCCTGTTCACCTTGGGTGATCACGATTTGCAAATAAGATAATTATTATGTTGATTCCAATCGAATGTGTTTACATGAACGCGCCCACACTATCAGAATTTTTCGAAACAAAATAATTCAGTACTAAATTTAATTTGAAAGCTCATTATGAAATTGATTGTAGGTACGTACTACAGCAGGTCAAGCTGCCTGAAACTGTCAAATATTAAAAATCAACCTTAATGCTTTAGCCATAAAGTTGAAGATGAAAAGAAATTTGACAGATTGTAGTTGCTTGGGGCAAGTCAGAAGTCGAATCATCCCCAGCTATTTTGTCTTACAAACTACACAAACACATGATAGTCACCGTGGCGTAGTGGTAGCGAACGCAGCCGCTGCGCAAGGAGGCTCGGGTCCGATTCCCGCGCAATGAATGAATATTTGCATTGGTCTGGTCGTGCCTCGGAAAGCACGTTAAGCCGTTGGTACCGGTTGTCAAACAAACATCTAGTGGCAGTCGTTACGGGTTGTTGGAGCCCTCAAAAGTCCAACAATTGGTCTAACTGCAATGCTTCGATATCGCCTTCGGGTTGTTGAGATTAGGCGGCAGTCGCTTCATGGAAAATATCTAAGTTTAGAATCAAAGTCAAAATCAGCAGTTAGACTGGTAAAAGCGGACCCCAGACTGGCAAAGCTGAAAAAGCTTCGGATACGACAGGGATTAACGCTGAGATGATGATGATGAGACTACATAAGCAAATCTACATGAAATATTAGGTACTAGCTTTCCGCCCGCGGCTTCGCCCGCGTGGAGTTCGGTTATATCGCGCTTTTTAGATTTCCCTCGGGAACATCTAATTTTTCCGGGATAAAAGGTAGCCTATGTTCTTTCTCAGGGTCTAAAGATTGTCTGTGCCAAATTTCATCAAAATCGGTTGAGAGTTTTAAGCGGGAAAGCGTAACAGACAGACAGACAGATAGACAGACAGAGTTACTTTCGCATTTATAATATTAGTATGGATTTGTAGTGTAGTGTGTAGGGCAAATGATCCTGTATAAATCCTCGTTTTTACTTTGTTTAGTAATCAGGGGAGTTCATACATGTTTTGAAAGTTTTCCAGGGAGGGGAGGGGGGAATCTAGCATTTAGACCATAGAGGTATGCGGATCTAATAAGGTTCGTAAGGCCAATATGCACCCTAATTGGGTTGTATCCTAAAAAATAATTGAATGTCCATCAGATAGATTTATAAAAAATATTGAATACGTATTTTTTATTTTTTCTTTCATTCAAATACTTAGGCAGATTTATTGATTTGAAATGTCGCATGACGTCACGCCGTGGTACAAAATATACCACAGCGTGACGTAATTAGCCCCCACTCCGTAACTTTAATACGCTATATCTCAGTAGTTTTTGGTAATTTCGACAAAATAAAAAATACGGGTCTTAATTTTTTTTTATTATCTATAAGACGGTCTAATTATTTTTTTGATTTTCATACCTTGTATACATCCCTATTGAATAATACACTATAAACAAATAATTAATTGGTTTGATTTTGTAGAACGTTGCTAACCAATTGCTCCATATGCTTGAAAAATATGTCGGCTCAACAACATAAAGAACGCAATGAATGTTGCAGAGCTGTCAAAATTAAATCCATTGTTGCGCAATTACCTCGCAGGGTTTTTGGCGGGAAAGTTAAGCTGAGTCATCATCATCATCACCATCCCAGCGTTAATCCCGAATCCCGCATCCGAAGCCTTTTCAGCTTTGGAGTCTGGGGTCCGCTTTACCAGTCCAACTGCTGATATGGCTAAACTTCGACATTTTCCGTGAAGCGACTGCCGTCTGACCTCCACAACCCGAAGGCGACATCGAAGCATTGCAGTTAGACCAATTGTTGGATTTTTTTAGGGCTCCAACAACCCGTAACGACTGCCACTAGATGTTCGTATGGCAACCGGGACCAACGGCTTAACGTGCTTTCCGAGGCACGACCAGACCAGTGCAAATATTCATATTTATGCATACAAATACTTGCACTGTGCGGGGATCGAACCCGCGCCACCTTGCGCAGCGGCCGCGTCCGCAACCGCTACGCCACGGAGGCTTCAAAAAGTTAAGCTGAGTGTCACGCTCATTTTTCATTGGACTTTTGAGTTATTTATAGTGTTATTTACTAAATAAAAATATGTGATTTATGTAGTTAAAAGTGCATTCAGTAAACAAGTCATGAAGAACATTGAGATATCACAGCATAGTGGCCACATCATGACTTTGCCTCAAACCTCCCTCCTCGACGGTTCACGCGGCCGTCCTTTTCGACATGAATGAAATTCTAAAAATCCCAACACGTGACATTGGCTAAATGCACAAACCGTGCGAAGCTAAAGAAGAAAGAAAGAAAGAAATTACCCCGCAGATCAGAGATCGCAGAAGACACGAAGGCTTAGAAGGAAAAAGGTGAGGTCGCCCATTATGTCACCCTTCGTAAAATCTTCATATTTATGTTCTGGAATTTACATGGAGCCAATATTAAAGAGAATTATATTCTATTCTTTTCCCAGAAGTGGGACATAACACAGCTTACCAATAAAAATAGGTGTACAGTACGCCCTGAAGAGCGTTATCTTCACCTCCCTCGAACAGCGCGGAAACCTGCGCTTGAGCATTTTTACCCCCATCAAGAATCCCCTTCAATAATAAAGACATAACCATTCAACAAAATTGTGGGATCAACATTTCACCTCCTACATAGAGCATTGCAAACCAAAAATTAGAAGGTGGTTCAAGCCAATAAGTTCATGGGAACAATAGCTGCAGATGAATAACAGCCGAAGAATCAAACGTTTTAACAAATTCACACCTCAATAAAGATGAGCGTACCAACACGCCTTAAGTAAAAGTAAGTACTCATTCATAAGCACACGTACAAGCATACGATATTCAATATGACACGCGTTATGCATGTGTAATCGGCTCGGATGCCACGCTCACCGTGGAAGCAAATGATGGGGAAACTACAGAAGGTGAACTGATGGCGTATAATTTACGGGCGGTGAGCAGGGAGCAGCTCGTCGCCCGGTAAGGACCAGACCCGAGTCGACGGCGCGTTGTATCACGCGCGCTTCAAAGAGATGTCAGCACATCGTGACGAGGTCCAAGAAAACCGATGCCTCCTGGGTCAGAGTTGCGGGTTGGTTAAAAAAGGAACCATGGTCCTGGCCAACAGGTAAGTGAAGGAACACAAGTGGGTTTTAGTCAATAAAAGCCTGACACCTGCTCCGTGTAGAGCGGGAGACGTCATTTGATGATTTCCCATTTCAAACAAAAGAAAAAAACAGCGGATGATTTACCAATAAATTTGACGTGACATTTGTAACCGCCGTCAAGAGCTGCCCGTGCCATCAATATTGTTTCCAAACTCTTTTTGACGACCTACAGAAGATTACAGAAATGAGACTCGCACAATCCAGGAAAGTTTTTTTTAAACCAGTGCTTGACTGCAATCCCGCCGGATGGTAAGCAGTGATACAATCGTTGATGGTAAAGCGCACTAGTTTATTAAGCCTATTCACTTAAAAAACATAGGAATAGGAAGGATGACGGCAGTTGAGCGAGGTGATACAATGTTAAACCCAAGACCAACACGACAAAACGATGCTGCGCTAGAGGGAAATTGATCTGGAGACTCTTCGCGACCAAACTCCCGACACAACAACATTTGGCGCATCGTACCCACCACACATCGCAACACAACTGCTCAGACCCGTCCTCCGTACGGCTTCACCAGACATCATGAACACGACGAATCGCTTGGCGGCAAGACCTTGTCTGGTGGGGGTAACTTCTGACGGCAGCCGATGTTATGTCCTACCACCGAGAGATGCCTACACTCGGCAGTGGGTGACAAGACTACCAATGACGACATGAAGAAACTCATAAATGGAAAGTACAAACATGTAAAGCAAGATAGCCGTCAAGTCAAAAGAGACCTTATTGAGAATATAACAAGAGATGTCGATACGGTTTTATTAGCTGTGTTGTAAAAAGAACAACCAATCACTGCTATGACTGTAGTAAGTTATTAGTGTTATTGAGACTACAGACAGACTGTATTTCATTTGTATTTCTACATTCGATTCGTTCGTCTTTTAAGATAATATGAGTTGGTTTTCTTAGATTGTCTTGGAGAAATGACCCTTCTGTAACAACTCTATGATCACGTACACAATTGTGGTTGTAAGAAGCATCGGACGAGGCAGGTGATGTCATTTTAATGCCAACATTGTCGCAGGCTTTTATAGCAACCATATTCACATCTATTGCTATGTTTACAGTGCCATCAAACAGAGCAATAATAATTTTATTACGATAGAAGAAAGTTCAATTTTGGTTGACATGGATTCTGTTGAAGGGATCAAATGTTTGTTTAACTTTTTTTTTATGCTATTAACACATGAATGATCGGAGATAATACTACGAAACTGGCATCAAGGTGTGGTGAGGTTATGACCCCCGCGATTCGAATTTACTGGACTAAATGACAAGTTTTGAATAGATTTTCTGGTTTTTCATGTGGTAACAGTAATAATTACTGCCAGTAAGGGCCATGTGATTGAACTGTATGAAAAGACATCAAAAGGTTGCCGGAAAGAGATTGCATTAGCAATAAGGCCGCCCATTGTACATTTTGTAGTGTTGAATGTATTTTATAAGTAACGTATGTTTTTGGTGTACAATAAAGTATACTATATGACAGCCTCCGTGGCGTAGCAGTAGCGAACGCGGCCGCTGCGCAAGAAGGCGCGGGTTCGATGCCCGCGCAGTGCAAATATTTGTATGCATGAATATGAATATTTGCACTGGTCTGGTCGTGCTTCGGAAAGCACGTTAAGCCGTTGGTCCCGGTTGCCATACGAACATCTAGTGGGAGTTGTTACGTGTTGTTGGAGCCCTCAAAAAACCAACAATTGGTATAACTGCCATGCTTCGACATCGCCTTTGTGTTGTGGAGGTCAGACGGCAGTCGCTTCACGGAAAATATCGAAGTTTAGCCAAAATCAGCCAAAGTTAGACTGGTAAAGCGGACCTCAGACTTCAAAGCTGAAAAGGCTTCAGATGTGACTGGGATTGAGGCTGAGATGATGATGATGATGAATAAAGTATATACAATATGTAAAGAAAACCCTGTCCGATCCGTGAAGGTATTGTTAGGTATCGATAACTAATTCTACTAATGCCCACAAAGACAGACACATCAGAAAGAAAAGCATCAGAAAGGCATCGCATTAGCGATAAGGCCGCCCATTGTATGTTTTTTCTTTTTTGTGTTGATTGTTTTGTTTGATATTTGGTGTACAATAAAGAATATATAAATAAATAATAAATAAATAAACTTAAAAAAAAATCCCCCTAAAAAAATAAATATTATTTCGCAAAAAGAGGTAACTCAATACATGTCCGGTAAACAACCCCTTCCGCGGACGGCGGGGGGCAAGACACGCGGCACCTGTGACATGGTCCCATCGCTATTCGCCTAAAATAATACCGGTGTTGTCACTTTTTTAAAAATTACCAAATTTCGGGGAAATTGGAATTAATTCCCGGGAAAAAAGGATTATTTCAAAATTCATTAGTATTGTTACTATGAGGATTATGTAAAATTTTATATTGTATTTGGTCAAGTGTTTACCTAACCTTTACTATCCTTACGGGTCGGACAGGGTTTTATTAACATATTGAATAAATAAATAAAGAGCATTTCTCTTTTTTTTTGCCATTACACATTTGTGGAATGTCCCCTGATTTTGTAGATGAATAACTTTGGTGTAATCTATAAATTGCTGATACTGTTTTACTTAGAAGCACTATTGTAATTCAAGTTTACTGAAAATATGTTAACCAATAATATATATATCATACTAAAATAAAAAATCAACTAAATATAAACTGTCGAAAATTGCAATGTATGAAAATTCGTATGTCCCAGTCTACCAATCGCAATTTCAAATTTAATTATTTTGATATAATTCAAAGAAACTATTCTGAGATTTTGATTACAAATCGTATTACAAGGTAAAAGGGTTCACGTAATATTTATTTCATGGTAATTTGGTTAAAATTTTACGGTTATTAATTAATTTTAAACATGTCCCAGAGACAGTTCCAAAAATGGATTTCAGTTTTTGTTACCCAATTTAGACATGTACAATATTAAGAAATATCAATTTAATTATATTTTTTGAACTAGCAACAACTTAGATCTCACAAAATACCGCCATATTGATGTATTGCGTCAGTTGCTGTTCCGAAGTTTGAAAAGTGTACACGTACCCGTTTATGAGTGAATCTCATTCCGGCTTTTGTTATTGCTGTTTCAAGGTAAGTTGACAATATCTACCCATTCTTTTTATCATAGTGCAATAGTTATTAGCTTCGTATAAAATTTAGTGTAAAATAATAGACGTAACTGTAATTTCAACTACCACAACAATATTTCAATAAAATCAAACACTCGTTTCGTTACTTCCTTTTTTGTTACTTTGGGGTAGTAACGTATAAGCAGAAAAATAAAGTAACAAAAACGGAATCATAAAGCTATGTTTACAATTTAACAGCACAGGAAAGAGAAATTAAAACAGAACCCGGATAAGTTGGAAGAAATAAGAAAGGAAAAATTAGAAAGAATAAAATCAAAATATAAAAAAATATCGCAAATGACTGAAACAGAACTAAAAAATCATAGAAAAAAGTGGAAAGAAGAAAAACAAAAACAAAACCACAAGAAATCTCAAAAAAACAGTATGTAGCGGAAACTCTTCAACGACAATGGCAGATATTTTAACGGACATAATGAGAACGTCCTCCTTGGAAATTTCATTATCTGAGACGTCGACTGAAACACAATCAACAATATTAAGATTGTCAAAACATGTAGGAAGTCCACGAAGGATTAAAAATAAACTGAAAACAGAATATGACAAAGCAAAAAGTTGAAGTGCTTACTTAGAACGAGCTAACGAAACTGCAAGAACAAAAATATATCGACTACAAAAACACGCAACGGAACAAAAAAAGAAGTTTGAGACTAAATTACTTAAAATTAAAGCAAGAAATGAAATCCTCGAAGCTTCGTTGAAGATAACTTACAAAAATTGTGAAAATAATAAAGAAAGAGACTTGATGAAGAGCATTGCAAAAAAATAATTTGGTAATTAATTGTAAAGCACAGACATCCGTTTCGAAACAAATTGATATATGGTATAGAAAAAAAAATCGGTTAAACGTGTAATATCGGAGTTAAAAAAATCCATTAAAGAATTTAAAAATAACCATTGTAGACCCAACCTTGTGTTTTTTATTTTGTTACTAGTGACTCCTTTTTTGTTACTGTCCCAAACATCTCCCGTCTTTAAACTCGCTTTTTGTATTTATTTATTCAATATAAATGAACACTACTTGTACAAAATATCAATTATGCTACACATTTCTATAAAAAATAAGCAAATTCTTTCAATTTTGTATATTTTTCATATAATCAAAACTTTTAATTTACTTTAGATTAAAAGTAACAAAAAAAATGTTAAAGCACCCAAATTGGAAATATTTGTCGGTATTCTTAGTAGTTATTTGCGATGATTTTATTAAACTTATCATGAATTTTATGAAACATAGAAATTTTAGCTACAGAATTTGCAAGTTCGAAGTTTTTTTTTCCAATTAAGGAGTAACGAAATAGGAATGCCTAGCTTACCTTGATTTAGATTTTTATGATTTTAATACAAAAATCTTAAATCAAACAGAATTCCTGTAGAAAAGTTAAAATACTCATAAAATAATGTATCTGATTTCATGATCAAAAAAGCGATTTACTGTGTTTTTTTTTATTGGCGATTTTTTGAAAGTATGGCAAAAAATAAGAGAAACGCTCTAAAACTTAGCAAGTTAGCTTTAACATCCATATCCTTGTTTGATTAGTATATGAAGCTTAATCAAACGATTTGATCTTATGACCGAGAGTTATTAATATATCTGACTCACAAATATTTTAGGTACCTACCAATCGGGGAAAACCCAATACATTTTAGTGTCTTATACCTAAGTAATTATCAAAACACGAACAACACGTTTTGAATTGTTTAGCTGCGTTATCTAACTACCGGCATTTGCCTGACTTCGTCTAACTGGACGCAGCTGGGTCATCATCAACCTTTTTATCGTCCCACTGCTGGGCACAGGTCTCCTCTCATACAGAGAAGGAGCAGGAAGGAGGAGCAGAGATGCAGCTGGGTACCAGCATTTTTTACCTATCTGATTTCCGCAAACCAGTAGTAACTGGGTTGGGTAATATGATACTGGTTGTATGATTTGAGAGTAACTGACATAGCCCGAAGAATTGCAACACTTAATTTGCAGTGGGCCGGGCATATTGCCAGTAGGACTGATGCCCGACGGGTTCTCGAGTGGCGACTATCCACCGGAAGACGCAGCGTGGGTAGTCCCCCGACAACCTGGTGAAGGTCGAGGGAAAGCGCTGGATGTGGGAGGCGCAGGACCTCTCGTCGAACCATACGGTTATTTCAGACAGTTATTTATTTTCATTACGGGTATTTTCATCTTAGCAAGAAGTCCAGTATTTACTAATGAAACCTAACTCGTCTGTTTGAAATCAATCATAAAGACTTGAAGAGACATTTTCATCACGGAAAATGTCGAAGTATATATAGCCATATCAGCAGTTGGACTGGTAAAGCGGACCCCAGACTCCAAAGCTGAAAAGGCTTCGGATGCGACTGGGATTAACGCTGTGATGATGATGATGACTTGAAGAGACATTTTGTTTTAAACAAACACGGTTGGTGCAGTGGGTGAGCAACCGACTGCTGCGTTGCGTGTCGCGGGTTCGATTCCCGCACGGAACAAATATTTGTATGACCTACAAGTAGTTGTTCCGGGTCTGGCTGTTTGTGTATGTGTGTTTAAATGTATGTAAACGCACTCGCGATACACAGAAGTAATTCCACTGTGGGGCTAAAATGGTTTGAAAAAAAAAAATCCGGCAGAAAAGATATAACTTACAAAATAATGACACTTGACAATAACAACAAAATTAGTAACTGCTGTTAACAAGAAAAGCTAATACACAATTCGTAAACATGTTTACAAGCGAAACACAACGTTAACCTTACAAGGTTACGTGCTATTTTTCATAATTACGAACTTGAAGTACAGTCAGCCTCAAAAAGTTGAACATAAATCGGAAGGAATACATTCAATTGTATACAACATTTGTTCTGTAATATTGTATAATGGTATAGCGACAATACTCATTATTACTCGTTGGGTGGGTATACTTAATAATATCTACCCATTACAAAAAATATATAAAGTATTATGGAATACAAATTGAACACCAATCAAATGAATTAATTTGGTGATCATTTTTGGCGGTGCTTTTCAGAATGGTCAGGTCCATAGCAGGCGCATAGCACGCAGGCGCACGTGTTTGGCTATTTGTAGGAACGTAAACGAAAGCAAAGGAGCCTGTAAGAATCGTAGGTGCTAACGTTTTGTAGTGTCTGCCTACGCCAATACAAAGAAGGCGTGAGTTTATGTCACATTTCAGAAGAATTCGCTGTAAATATTTTTGAGTCTGACCGTACTAGGTATACGTAATAGATTGTATAGAGATGGTCCCAGTAAACGACCTTGTGGAACACCGCGAGCATGCATTCGTAATGCATCACTGTTGGAATTCTTCCAATACCAAACACCTTGATGGCATTGGGACGTTGATGTCATTTGCCATTCTATGGTCGATACGTGCTTTTAGATGCTCGTTTTCCTTAAGGTGTTGTAAAGTTATTGCTTTGCTAAAATAAATGTCATGAATATGAGATTTTCAAGTGCGATGTTCACACGTGTAAGTAATTAGTGACTCAGAATGGTTATTTTAAAAGGTAGGAAGAACTCAATCATCATTAGTTTTAATAGTTATGCGCAATCAGTTGTTTTCTCATAAATTCCTATAAAGGAGATCTGACAATATACAACATAGAAAAATAAATAAGTATTAGAGAACTGCCGATTCTTCTGTGCCACTTTTTCGTTCCAGGTAAAATTGTCATAGGATGAAAAAAAATTGTTCTGGAAGTGGTCAAGGGTGGGCGTTTTGGAAGACTATCATCATCAACCTTTTATCATCCACTGCTGGGGCACAGGGTTCCTCTCATCCAGAGAAGGCTTACTCATGTAAATTTGCCGTTTAAAAAGTACTCAATCTCTAATTCTAGTTTGAGCCAACTCATTAAATATTATAAATGTCTTGCCTTGGCTTTAAGGTAATTTCTTCAGATAGTTGTTTTAATATTATGCAGGAAAAGCTGCGCGCCGCGGTTTTACCCTTTAGGTTTCGATATGCGTGATGTTAAATAGCCTAAAGCCTTCCTGAATAAAAGGGCTATCCAAAGCAAAAATAATTTTTCAAATCGCATCAGAAATTCCTGAGATTGGGCGTTCAAATAAACAAACTCTTCAGCTTTATATGTTATTATAGATGTAAACATTGATTCACTTGGCCATTTATTACCAGATAAGTGAATAGAACTGGCACTTGAACACATGCGTCTTGATTTAACATTTGTATACGACTCATAAGTGATCATCCGTGTCGAATGCTTTGTATAAAACTTTTTGTTTTGCGTTGCGGTTTTCCTTGATGCTTTATTTAATTTTTTTGCAGCGATTTCTAAATGTTTTTTGTTCGCTGTCCGAAGATATTATAAACTAGCTTTCCACCCGCGGCTTCGCCCGCGTGGAGTTCGGTTATATCGCGCTTTTTAGATTTCCCTCGGGAACATCAAATTTTTCCGGGATAAAATGTCGCCTATGTTCTTTCTCGGGGTCTAAAGATTATCTGTGCCAAATTTCATCAAAATCGGTTGAGAGGTTTAAGCGGGAAAGAGTAACAGACAGACAGACAGACCGACAGAGAGAGTTACTTTCGCATTTATAATATTAGTATGGATTACTCTTACTGATTTTTCTTAGTATCCGAAGTTTTATGCCGAGTCGTACCTAGTACACTCGAGTTTCCCTAGTTCTGTTTAAGTAAGAAGACATTGAGTGAGTGGATTTTAACCGTAATTATTTTTTGTGATGCGTAGTTACGCAATTACTTTAAAAGTAAGTATACAATATGTAAAGAAAACCCCGTCCGAGGATAATAAAGGTTAGGTATACACATGACCAATTAAAATAAGAAATTTTACATGATCGTCATAGTAACAATATTAATGAATTTTGATATAATCTATTTTTTCCGCGAATTATTTCCAACTTCCCCAAAATTTGATAATTTTTACAAAGTGACAGCACCATTTTAGACAGTACCGTTATGAGAGATGCGACCACGTGCCGCGTGTCCTGCCCCCCTTCGACCGCGTTGTATTGCCTACCGCACATGTATTAAGTTACCTCGCTTTTGCGAAATGATATTTATTTTTTTAGGGGGATTTTGTTTATGGTTAACCCGGCTTTGTAGGCATTAGTAGAATCAATTATCGATACTTATGAATACCTTCACAGATCGGATAGGGTTTTCTTGACATATTGTATATGTCAATGATCATTTCAGTCAACTGGAAGAAATTATTAGCTGTATTTCCGTTTCCCAATCACTCAAACCAAAACACCCTTAATTGTCTTCAAACTTCATTATGTAAATTGACAACCTTGTTGTTAGAATATATGTATGCATATTGTTTCGTTTTAGCAATATAACTGTTAAGAACAATGTTTTTCCAAATAGCCTTCGATACTTTAGAATTCCTTATGTCTAAATGTCACATGATATGACATGTACTACAGCAGTTTATTGTAGTAACTAATTTACCGACATTCCTTGTAGTTTGTTGCGCATATTTGTATTCAGTTGTGATTGGACGAAAAACAGAAGACCTTCTGACACAATGATAGAGGAGAATATATTACATATCACGGCAAGGGAGAACATGTTCTCTCGGTGGTAGGCCATAACATCGGCTGCCGGCAGAAGTTACCACCCACCAGACAAAGTCTTGCTGCCAAGCGATTCGTCGTGTTCCGGCATGATGTCTGGTGAAGCCGTAGTACGGAGGACGGGTCTGAGCAGTTCTGTTGCGATGTGTGGCGGGTACGATGCGCCAAATGTTGTTGTGTCGGGAGTTTGGTCGTGGAGAGTCTCCAGATCAGTCTCCTCTGGCGCAGCATCGTTGGTCGTGCTGTTAGGTTTAACATTGCATCATCTCACTCAACTGCCGTCTTCCTTCCTATTCACTAAGTTTTTTACGTGAATAGGCTTAATTAACTAGCGCGCTTTACCATCAACGATTGCGTACTGCTTACCATCAGGCGGGAATGCAGTCAAGCACTAGTATAACAAAAAAAAAAAAAATAAAACATGTTTTCGGACCACAGAGTTAAGTTAGTTGATGAATCCATTCTAACTAACCCTTTATTGTACGTGATGCGACGACACGCACTCGGCCAGTTTCTAATTTAAAATAACATAGCCTCCTCCTCAAGTCGTTCTCCTCATTAATGAGGGTCATGATGTCCCTGTGGAATTATCTTCTCCTTTCGATAGTTCGACATCTGCCTGGCCGCGAGTATAGCATCATGCAGGCCGGTGCCTAGAGATGAACGAATTTGTTCAGTCCACCTTATTGGACTGCGACCTCTAGAACGTAGTCCATCGACCTACCCAGTAACCATCAGATGTTTGCAAGATAGCAAACTAGCTTTTCGCCCGCGTGAAATTCGATTATATCGCGCTTTTTAGATTTTCCTCGGGAAAGGTAGCCTATGTCCTTTCTCAGGGTCTAAAGATTGTCAGTGGCAAATTTCATCAAAACCGGTTGAGAGGTTTAAGCGGGAAAGCGTAACAGACAGATAGAATTACTTTCGCAATTATAATAATTGTATGGTTGTATTGATAATGAAAATCAATATAACTGTTAATTTAGTTTCAAAACAGAAAACAAATAACCTAATTACAGGCTTATTTAAATTGTCAAGGAGTCTGTCAGTCAGAAAAATGAAGCTAGGTGCCATTCCAAAGCGTAGTAGGAACCTGGACTACCCCTATGTCCGGATGGTGATCACCAGGGTGGTTTCAGTGAAGTAAAAATGCCACAGTCTCTGACCTCGCTTCCCAGAGTTCGGGTGCCTTTTGAAGGTTCCACCACAAAAACAAAAAAAAAAACGTTCTAATGGAGAAGAACGGGAAAAGAACTCCACGGACACCCCTCTAAATTAAAATAAGCAATATTTATGTTATTCGTTTTTTTTTATTTATTTCGAGACTAATCGATTTTAAATTACATAGGAAACAATCAAGTTTAATTTGTTAGTTAATTATCTTAAATTATTATTATTCTCCAAAATAAAACTTTCTTAATGGCTTCACAAGTTAATTATCAAAAACAAAATAATGGAGCCGATTCTCTTTTTCACGAACAAAACCAATTTTAACATCAATGCATCTTTTTCATTCTATTCTGTTAATGAAAAGGACAGAAGATAAAATTTTAGGTTGGTCATGTCAAATTACCTAACTTACCTACCTAATTTGACATATTTTAAGGCGCCATCTTTTTAATCACGCCTAAACTGTCTATTGAGTACCTATCTTAATTTGACAGGACTAAACTACCATTCCATCTTCTATCCTTAATTTGACAGGACTAAACTAACATTTGATCTTCTATCCTTAATTTGACAGGACTAAACTAACATTTGATCTTCTATCCTTAATTTGACAGGACTAAACTAACATTTGATCTTCTATCCTTAATTTGACAGGACTAAACTAACATTTGATCTTCTATCCTTAATTTGACAGGACTAAACTAACATTCCATCTTCTATCCTTAATTTCACAGGACTAAACTAACATTTGATCTCCTATCCTTAATTTGACAGGACTAAACTAACATTTGATTTTCTATCCTTAATTTGACAGGACTAAACTAACATTTGATCTTCTATCCTTAATTTGATAGGACTAAACTACCATTTGATCTTCTATCCTTAATTTGACAGGACTAAACTAACATTTGATCTTCTATCCTTAATTTGACAGGACTAAACTACCATTTGATCGTCTATCCTTAATTTGACAGGACTAAACTAACATTTGCTCTTCATTTGCTCATTTGATCCTTAATTTGACAGGACTAAACTAACATTTGATCTTCTATCCTTAATTTGACAGGACTAAACTAACATTTGATCTTCTATCCTTAATTTGACAGGACTAAACTAACATTTGATCTTCTATCCTTAATTTGACAGGACTAAACTAACATTTGATCTTCTATCCTTAATTTGACAGGACTAAACTAACATTTGATCTTCTATCCTTAATTTGACAGGACTAAACTAACATTTGATTCCTATCCTTAATTTGACAGGACTAAACTACCATTTGATCTTCTATCCTTAATTTGACAGGACTAAACTAACATTTGATCTTCTATCCTTAATTTGACAGGACTAAACTACCATTCCATCTTCTATCCTTAATTTGACAGGACTAAACTAACATTTGATCTTCTATCCTTAATTTGACAGCACTAAACTAACATTTGATCTTCTATCCTTAATTTGACAGGACTAAACTAACATTTGATCTTCTATCCTTAATTTGACAGGACTAAACTAACATTTGATCTTCTATCCTTAATTTGACAGGACTAAACTAACATTTGATCTCGTATCCTTAATTTGACAGGACTAAACTAACATTTGATCTTCTATCCTTAATTTGACAGGACTAAACTAACATTTGATCTTCTATCCTTAATTTGACAGGACTAAACTACCATTTGATCTTCTATCCTTAATTTGACAGGACTAAATTACCATTCCATCTTCTATCCTTAATTTGACAGGACTAAACTAACATTTGATCTTCTATCCTTAATTTGACAGGACTAAACTAACATTTGATCTTCTATCCTTAATTTGACTAAACTAACATTTGATCTTCTAATAACCCAATTTGACAGAGCTAAACTAACATTTGATCTTCTATCCTTAATTTGACAGGACTAAACTAACATTTGATCTCCTATCCTTAATTTGACAGGACTAAACTAACATTTGATCTTCTATCCTTAATTTGACAGGACTAAACTAACATTTGATCTTCTATCCTTAATTTGACAGGACTAAACTAACATTTGATCTCCTATCCTTAATTTGACAGGACTAAACTAACATTTGATCTTCTATCCTTAATTTGACAGGACGAAACTAACATTTGATCTCCTATCCTTAATTTGACAGGACTAAACTAACATTTGATCTCTATCCTTAATTTGACAGGACTAAACTAACATTTGATCTCCTATCCTTAATTTGACAGGACTAAACTAACATTTGATCTTCTATCCTTAATTTGACAGGACTAAACTAACATTTGATCTCCTATCCTTAATTTGACAGGACTAAACTAACATTTGATCTTCTATCCTTAATTTGACAGGACTAAACTAACATTTGATCTCCTATCCTTAATTTGACAGGACTAAACTAACATTTGATCTTCTATCCTTAATTTGACAGGACTAAACTAACATTTGATCTTCTATCCTTAATTTGACAGGACTAAACTAACATTTGATCTCTATCCTTAATTTGACAGGACTAAACTAACATTTGATCTCCTATCCTTAATTTGACAGGACTAAACTAACATTCCATCTTCTATCCTTAATTTGACAGGACTAAACTAACATTTGATCTCCTATCCTTAATTTGACAGGACTAAACTAACATTTGATCTCCTATCCTTAATTTGAAAGGACTAAACTAACATTTGATCTCCTATCCTTAATTTGACAGGACTAAACAAACATTTGATCTTCTATCCTTAATTTGACAGGACTAAACTAACATTTGATCTCCTATCCTTAATTTGACAGGACTAAACTAACATTTATCTCGTATCCTTAATTTGACAGGACTAAACTAACATTTGATCTCCTATCCTTAATTTGACAGGACTAAACTAACATTCCATCTTCTATCCTTAATTTGACAGGACTAAACTAACATTTGATCTCCTATCCTTAATTTGACAGGACTAAACTAACATTTGATCTCCTATCCTTAATTTGACAGGACTAAACTAACATTTGATCTCCTATCCTTAATTTGACAGGACTAAACTAACATTTGATCTTCTATCCTTAATTTGACAGGACTAAACTAACATTTGATCTCCTATCCTTAATTTGACAGGACTAAACTACCATTCCATCTTCTATCCTTAATTTGACAGGACTAAACTAACATTTGATCTTCTATCCTTAATTTGACAGGACTAAACTAACATTTGATCTTCTATCCTTAATTTGACAGGACTAAACTAACATTTGATCTTCTATCCTTAATTTGACAGGACTAAACTAACATTCCATCTTCTATCCTTAATTTCACAGGACTAAACTAACATTTGATCTCCTATCCTTAATTTGACAGGACTAAACTAACATTTGATTTTCTATCCTTAATTTGACAGGACTAAACTAACATTTGATCTTCTATCCTTAATTTGATAGGACTAAACTACCATTTGATCTTCTATCCTTAATTTGACAGGACTAAACTAACATTTGATCTTCTATCCTTAATTTGACAGGACTAAACTACCATTTGATCGTCTATCCTTTTCTGAATGAAATGGATAGAAAAAGATGCACTGAACTTAAATTTAGTTTGGTTTAGTTTGTGAACACGGGAATCGAGGCAAACGTCTTGCATGAAGACTATCAAATACTCATAAACACACTTTGTAAAGTTTATTACGTGTCATTGATATAATATTAAACTAAGGTAGATACGTCACTAGCGCACTGAAAATGATGCGTAAAAAGGAGGTAAGTCCAGCAAGTCGCTTTAGTTTTCGTCGATTCTATTTAAGCGCAAACGACAAACACTAGCCATCTTTTTCTTCTTTATGCTTTAGATAGCGCCCCATCTTACTCACACTGTGCCAACGTGTGAAATGTATCCAGAATAAAAAAAAATACATGTGTGTGCTGCTGCTCCGATCGGCACATTTATTTTGGTTAATTTGTTAGAGCATATCATATCTGTTTAATATTATATCAATGTTACGTGTGTGATTATTGGCTTTAGAAAACTCTATATACTTCCTACGAGTCTATTGAACGACATTTGTATTTACTATCAACTTTCACAATATGTATTAAGGCTGAGTTTCCAACGCCATATACCATTAAGCGAGGAATTATTCTAGATTTTTCTAGAACATATCCATAAAAAATCTGCCAGACGTCATTTCTTTGTCTTCGTATCCATTGATGAGTTTTAGGCCATTTTATTTCGTAAGCTTCGACGATATAATATATTCGACATCTTCGAAAGCGCTGTCGTTCGCCTCGCGGCCTTCCATAGAGGTCCAATGGTCCAAAGGTCTTCCATAGAGCAGACGTTATTGCTTAGAGAACACGACAAAAGATGATGCATCGTTATGTTTGGAATACGATATAAGATATCAGAGGACGGAAAATCCAGTTCTTACAACTGTTTTACTCTTAAAGAGGTTTTTTATCTATAGGTTTAGGAGGTTTTTTGATAAGTTGACGTTTGGCTTGCAAATTGCTTGTTTGCAGCTATCAGCCTCCACTTTTACGTCATCTACAAATTCATATACATCTCCTACCATTTCGCGGTTTCTTTTACATTCTATATCCTCCTTATTATGTTGAGAAACGGTTACTTCGCGAGTCCGTTCAGCAGAAAATATGCAAAACATTGAGTTTCGTCACGATCTCTCCGTTAACAAGTAAACAGTTACTATTTAGAGGACTTTACGATAACACTATTTGTCTTTTCTGTTTATTATTCTACATTTGCAAAGGAAAATATTTACTAAGCAAATATTGTAGCACATTTCTTAAGTATTTTTTTTTATGTTTTCAATGGGAGAAATCAACAAATGCCTCTCCCGCTTTAGGCGGAGAGATCAGGCTTTTCCTGACTAAAACCCACCCGTGTTCCTTCACCTGCCTGTGCGCCAGGCCACGGTTTCTTTTTAATTAACCAAGCCGCAACTCTGACCCAGGAGGCATCGGTTTTTGTGGACCCCTTCACGATGTGCTGACATCTCTTGGAGGCGCGTGTGAAACACAACAAGCCGTCGACCCGGGCCTAATCCTTACCAGGTGATCCTTTGCTCATCTGGAGGTTTACAACAGTGATTTCAAAATGTCTTCACTATAATGGTAATTTTAGCTGAAAGATGCCTATGACTGCACATAGCCAGATAGCAGGCCAACTTCGACTGGTTTTGTGCATTACGGCCTTCATAATTTGAAGAGAATTTGATACAGCGCAACACTTCACCGCATGTCCCGAGCCACTATACTTTTAATCGGGCGGTACTCAGTACCGTAATTCAATGCAGTTTCCCAATTATGTTGGTTCAGCTTCTAATCTAAACGAATGCGGCTGAATAGCAGTATTTTACATGGGGCAACTACACATGGGCGTATCCAGGAGGGGGCAGGGGAGGACAGCTGCTCCCCCTCCCCCCTGGAAATTTTCAGGCTATTGACGACCTGTAACAACTGTCAAAAATCCACGCATGACAGCTCAGTTTGAAAACATTCCATCTTTACTTAGTTGACATAATCAGCCGGTGAGAGTACCACCCTCTCGGCCGTAATCTACGCAGGCCTAGTGCGGGTTGGTATATATGTCACATGTCTTCAAAGTTTTGCACAAAGTAAAGCGTCTGACGGGTAATATGACCACTTGTAACTCGCGGTAGATGCCACTGAGCCAGTGAAGCTCTCTCTCTCTCTCTCCCTCTCTCTCTCTCTCTCTGTAAAGTTAACCAATCTCTTTCTAAATTATTTACGTCAACCTTTTTATATGTGTGTGTTAACTGTTATGTATGTATAATGTATACACGTAATCTGTGAACATAATTACAATAAGATTGTTTAATTTCCGTCAGCCAGACATGAAGCGCTTAATCTCCAATGCGTCAGTTCGTGGGATAATAAACAGAAGATTGTATTCAAATCGTCAACACCACGTCCGGTGGGTTTAAAGATGGGTCTACGTATGAACGTTTATGTGTGAGAATATTTTATTAAAAGGTATTTACATAAATCCGATACATTCGCTATTGAGCATTTATAGCATGCATTTAGGGGAGTGTGCAAGGGAATTGCATGATTTAATTCCCCCATCTCCGTTCCACCATCGCGACCCGTCGTACGGCGAGTTTCCACTCTTACGTTGTTAACACCACTACGCCTCCTCCTTTATACCGCGTACATCGAGGGACTGGAACAATTTGCCAACGGCGGTGTTTCCGTTGGAATACAATTTGAGTGTCTTCAAGGCTAGAGTGAATAGGCTCTTAATAAACTAGTGCGCTTTACCATCAACGATTGCGTCATTGCTTATCATCAGGCGGGGATTAGGGTCAAGCGCCAGTTTATAATTACTAAAAAAAAAGTTTAGGCATTCGAAGCGATTTTGGAGCTCGAGCTGGAAACTTTCAGAGTTCTGGATCTGGATGGGTGCTGGCCGGAGCGTAGACGTCATCAGGCGAGATCTTTCGAGCGCTATGTTCAGATTCAATGTACCTCTGAACATACGATGATCGCTGCCGCATTTGAGCGCGTTGATCTCTGAGACATCATTGAATATGTGCCTTTTTGTCATCATGATGAAGTCCATCTCATTCTTGGTGACCCCGTTGGGACTGATCCAGCACCCTAATTGCGTAACATCATCATCATCATCATTTCAGCCGAAAGACGTCCACTGCTGGACATAGGTCTCCCCCAAGGTTCTCCATGACGACCGGTCCTGCGCCTCCCGCATCCTGCGATTTCCCGCGACCTTCACTAGGTCGTTGGTCCACATTGTCGGGGGCCTACCCACGCTATGTCTTCCGGTGCGTGGTCGCCACTCGAGAACCCGTCGGCCCCATCGGGCATCGGTCCTACGGGCAATGAGTCCAGCCCACTGCCACTTTAGTGTTGCAATTCTTCGGGCTAAACATACCTATTATTATTATCAGTTGGAATCATTTGGAAGCATATTGCCAACCTATTACTTCATATGTTCTATAAATGTGTCAGCTCAACAACGAAAATAACGCAATGAATGTTGTTGAACTGTCAAAATGAAACCCATTGCTACTGATAGTTTTTTACGCAGTAACTCCACTTCCGCTGTTCACGCTTTTTGAAAAAAAGGTTCATCGCAAAGAATCCTCCTTCTCCATGAAACTACAAGATGACAGATAATCTGAAAGATTAGTGAGAGAGAGATTTACCCGTCGTCAAAATGTTACAAAAATGTAATCTTTATGAAAAATATGTCGCGTTGTCAGTTATACTAATTCCGAAGGATCCCGACGCTAACACAGCATTGATAGTTCACTTCTTCTCTAAATGTTACACTTAAGGTGAGATTTTTTGCCAATACTTCGGATGGTACACGATTAAAGAGGATCCAAAATCAACCAAGGCTTGCGGGCGGTGAGCAGTGGGCAGCTCGCCGCCCGGTAAGGACCAGCCCCCTAATCGGCGAACACATTTTTGTCAAATGATTGCGACTAGTTGGCATCAGTTGGGATCGTTCGGACCGCCCGTTGGTCCGTTCGGTTCAAACGATCCCAACTAGTCGCAATCATTTGACAAAAATGTGTTCGCCGATTAGGGGGCAGGCCCGAGTCGAACGGCGCGTCGTGTTACACGCGCGCCTCAAAGAGATGTCAGCACATCGTGACGGGGTCCACGAAGACCGAAACCTCCTAGGTCAGGGTTGTGGGTTGGTTAAAAAAGAAACCGTGGCCCTGGCGTATAGGCAAGTGAAGAAACACGGGTGGGTTTTAGCCAGTTAAAAGTCTGACACGCCCTTCCGCTCCGCCCGGAGCGGGAGAGAGTCATTGATGATTTCCCATCCCAAACAAAAAAGGTTATTAGTAAAATCTGAAAGATTCCCAACAAATAGAAATATTTATTCGAGAAGTATTTTTATACACCTATTACAAAAAAATACCTACCGTACTAGTAACTATGTGAACAAATCTACAATATTTTAGAGCAAAAACATTGAATAGTGTGAATTGAAATATAAAAACATGGTCGGCCATCTTTTTTTCCAACACAAGGCTGTGAACATGAATACAATAATTTGTTTTAATTCAGGAAGTCTTCAAACACTGTCAAATGTTTTAAACCGACCTTATTCTTTTGTTCCATGTTTTAACTACTATAGAGATTGTTCTAAAATAGTAATTTCTTCAATCACAGACCGCAAAAAATATCTTGATATTTAAATACTTACAAAAAAAGAGAAGTGTGAAATTGCGTCACTTTTACAACCGAAGATGATGAGTTAGTACACGACAGCCTTTCACTTAAAGACTCGAATCGACGAATAAATAAAATAAACAACAAAACCGTTAATGACCATATCGATAGGGAACTAAACTGAAACTGTTACGTAAGTAATTAAATTTTTTATATTTAATTACATAACAGTTTTATTTATACAATATGTAAAGAAAACCCTGTCCGACCCATAAGGATAATAAAGGTTAGGTTAAACACAAAACCAAATATAATATAAAATTTTACATAATCATCATAGTAACAATACTAATGAATTTTGAAATAATCTTTTTTTCCCAGGAATTAATTCCATTTAAAAAAAGTGACAACACCGGTATTATTATGAGTGAATAGCGACGCGACTACGTCACAGGTGCCGCGTGCCCTGCCCCCCGCCGCCCGCGGAAGGGTTGCTTACCGCACATGTATTAAGTTACCTCTTTTTGCGAAATAATATTTATTTTTTTAGGTGGATTTTTTTTTAAGTTTAGCCCGTCTTTGTATCCATTGGTAGAATCAGTTATCGATACCTAACAATACCTTCACGGATCGGACAGGGTTTTCTTTACATATTGTTTATTTAAAAAAACAGTTAGTGTGGGATAACCACACTAAGAACTACTCCTGTATCATGGATGCGATGGACAGCCAGACACGGAACAACTACCTGTAACTATTAAGTGCTTTTTTCGACAAATCATTCATTGAACGAATGGAATTTGAATGCATTCCATTTCGTACCCAAACAACCTTATAAATAGGTAAAACAACTTTTACTCAAAAACAAAAGTGAAAAAAGACATTGAAACTGGATAGTTATCATTGCATGTGTTTTATGAAAGAGAAAGTGCCGATGAAATATTTTGATTGCATAGCCAAACCAATCCAGATTTGAGCTCAAATCTATTTATGGTACGACGACAGCAGGTCAAGCTACCCGAAACTGTCAAAAATTCCCAATAAACCTTTAAGCCTTAATGCTATAGAGATAAAGATGAAAATCTAATAAAGAAATCTGACAGATTGCTGTAGCTTGATGTGATGTTGTCTGCACAAACCTAATCTATCTATGGTACCTACAACAAAATATTGCGTGATAACCAACAATAAAGGAGGTTCAATACGTAACGATTTCATACAATTATGGCAATATTATTCAGTCTACACAAGTCTTCCAAGATAAAACTATTTCTTGCAAAAAGATTTTTGAAAGGACTGATTTATGAATTGGAAATTAATCTTAATTGTGTTTTAATACATGTCAACTTGTGAGAATAATGAGCAGAAAGACAGACAGAAGAATTGACAATGTATCAACAAGTCATTATTATTTCAAACTAAAGGCCTCCCGCGTCTTCGTTCGCGTGAAGTTAGTCATATAAACATTTTATTTTAACCCTAAAAGAGTTATTTTAAAATGGTAATACCTATCTTATAAGATGTTAATCTTATAAGATAGGTACTACCATTTTATTTTTAATTTTTGATTGATTTTGATTTTTTTTTTTTAATTTTTAGTCCGGCTTTGTCGGCATTAATAGATCGGACAGAAAGAAAACCCTGTCCGATCCGTGAAGGTATTGTTAGGAATCGATAACTGATTCTACTAATGCCCACAAAGACAGACGAAACTTAAAAAAAAATCCCCCTAAAAAAATAAATATTGTTTCGCAAAAAGAGGTAACTTAATACATGTGCATTATGCAACCCCTTCCGCGGGCGCAGGGCGGGGTGCGTTGGGCAGGGCACGCGGCACCTGTGACGTGCTCGCGTCGCTATTCGCTTAAAATAATACCGGTGTTGTCACTGTTTTAAAAATTACCAAATTTCGGGGAAATTGGAATTAATTCCCGGGAAAAAGGGATTAATATTTCAAAATTCATTAGTATTGTTACTATGATGATTATGTAAAATTTTATATTATATTTGGTCAAGTGTTTACCTAACCTTTATTATCCTTAAGGGTCGGACATGGTTTTCTTTACATATTGTATACATACATACATATATATGCTCTGCTCCTACTGGTTGCAGCGTTATGTGAAATACAGCCTAATGCCACTACTACAATTAATGGGCCACTCAACGCAATTTTTTTGTTTCATATCTGACCAGCAGTTCGTAATATTAGCGCGTTTAAACAAACAAACTCTTCAGCTTTATATTAGTATCTATAAATAAAGAAAGAATTGTCTACAAAGAACATATTATTATCTTGAGAAATCTTAAATCCATACTAATATTATCAATGTGAAAGTAACTCTGTTTGTCTGTCTGTTACGCTTTCCCGCTTAAACCTCTCAACCGATTTTGATGAAATTTGGCACAGACAATCTTTAGACCCTGAGAAAGGCTACCTTTTATCCCGGAAAAAATTGATATTCCCGGAGGAAATCTAAAAAGCGCGATGTAACCGAATTCCACGCGGGTGAAGCCGCGGGCGGAAAGCTAGTTTATTAGATAAAAAGGGAAGTGCTCATAGGTCCCAAAAAAATTCTCCGCATTGTCAATGGGAAAAGTCTCAAAGGCTGACAGCATAACTCCGTAATCTATCAACTTTTTATTAAGATTCAAATTCCCAGCATTCTCTGAAATCCTAAGCTGAGTTATGCAGTCTTATTAGTAAATATTTAACATTTAATGAGGAAAAACACATTCACTATCGCAACAGTTTTCATTTCTCACATTTCTGCAATGATGTGCAGTATTCTCGATTACCTACTACATTAAAGTAATTAATGAAATAATCACTTATTATAATGGTTTATCATAATTTCACTGCTTGAATTTTGTACAAGTTACTCTATCCATAGTTTGACCATTATAGTTGTTAATTTTATTGTATTTTCCACCTATATCCACTGGTGAAATAGCATTCTTTTTTTTTTTTGTTACTTATAGAGTAACAAAAAGAAACCAAATCTATGTATTTTATAGTTTAGGGACTTTTACACGACTGTCTATGCCAGTCCCATCATAGCTAACCCCATTGATATAATATTAAACAGATATGATATATGCTCTAACAAATTAACCAAAATAAATGTGCCGATCGGAGCAGCAACACACACATGCAATTTTTTTTATTCTGCGTAGATTTCACACGTTGGTACAGTGTGAGTGAGATGGGGCGCAATCTAAAGCATAGAGAAAAAGATGGCTAGTGTTTGTCATTTGCGCTGTTAGTGTTTGTCGTTTGTTTTTACGAGTGTATCGAGAGTGGCTAAGGCAAGAGATTAGAATTATAATCTTTTGTACGCTTCATTTTCAGTGCGCTAGTGACTTATCTACCTTAGATTAATATTATATCAATGGCTAACCCAAAATCTTAACTAAACCGTAACCTAATATAATTAACTTAATTAAATTAAATTAATTTTTCTCGGTGGTAGGCAACAACATCAGCCGCCGGCATGTCACCACCCACCAGACAAAGTCTTGCCGCCAAGCGATTCGTCGTGTTCCGGCATGATGTCTGGTGAAGCCGTACGGAGGACGGGTCTGAGCAGTTGTGTTGCGATGTGTACCGGGTACGATGTGCCTAATGTTGTTCTGTCGGGAGTTTGGTCGTGGAGGGTCTCCAGATCATCCTCTGGCGCAGCATCGTTGGTCGTGTTGTTGGGTTAAACATTGCATCACCTCGCTCAACTGCCGTCTGTCTTCCTATTCACTCAGTTTTTTTGAGTGAATAGGCTTAATAAGCTAGTGCGTTTTACCATCAACGATTGCATCACTGCTTACCATCAGGCGGGATTGCAGTCAAGCACTAGTTTATAACTAATAAAAAAAAAAAAAAAAACTTAATCTTAACAAATACTTGGTTTATTGGATTGTTTAGTTGTTGTTTACTTTAAAGAGTTCAGCTCTGACTCACTTCGCCCGGTAAGGACCAGCAGCCTAATCGGCGAATACATTTTTGTCAAATGATTGCGACTAGTTGGTATCAGTTGGTATCGTTCGGGCCGCCCATTTGTCCATTCGGGCCAAACGATCCCAACTAGTCGCAATCATTTGACAAAAATGTGTTCGCCGATTGGGGGGCAGGCCCGGGACGACGCGACGGCGCGTTGTGTTTCAAGCGCGCCTCAAACACATACAAGCACATCATGCATGACAGGGTCCACGAAGACAGATGCCTGGGCCAGTACTGCGGGTTGGTTGAAAGAGAAACCGTGGCCCTGGCGCACTGGTAAGTGAAGGAATAAGGTTGGATTTTATTCATTAAATGTCTGACACGCCCTTCCGCTCGGCCCAGAGCGGGAGAGGTCATTTGATGGTTCCCTTGCACACCAAAAAAATCCCGGTCTCACTCACTGCTTGGTATACGGCTTCCCTTTCGTCGGGCATAATTCCCGGATCTATGCGTCCCTCATCCACGTTTGGCACAACTAACGATTTCGTTTTTGGCCTATCCTTGGGTGGCCAAGGATAGGCCAAAAACCCAGGGCCAAAAAATGAGTATTTTTTAAATTATAATCCAGTGCTTGACCGCAATCCCGCCTGATGGTAAGCAGTGATGCAATCGGTCGCGCGTTAGTTTATTAAAAGCCTATTCACTCAAAAAAATTGAGTGAATAGTAAGGAAGACAGCAGTTGAGCAAGGTGATGCAATGTTATATATCCCGATATCCGTACGGCTTCACCAGACATCATGCCGGAACACGACGAATCGCTTAGACTTTTTCTGGTGGGTGATAACTTCTGTCGGCAGCCGATGTTAAGGCCTAACACCGAGAAAACTATGATACCAAAGCCTTAAAAATTCAGGTGCTCGTCTAGAAGCGCCCCGTTTTTACATGTTTTTTATTAGTTTCACTTGTACGGTTGCTTGCTTGTTTGTTTGTCCGTCTCTAAAACTTTGGACTACGAGTGAGCGGCTCATTACTGTAAAATGTCCCACCGTTTTCAATACGTTCTTTCGTTCGTTTTTTTTAAAAAGAATATTGAACTAAAAAGTTGAAAATAAATACAGTTTAAAAAACTAAAACAACATGTTTTTAAAAATATCAAAATAAAAAGTTAAAAATTAAAAATAAAAAGCGTGAGGCGCTTAATATACTAAAATTATGGCACAAAGCGCCTCACGCTTTTTTCAAAATAATTTTTAACTTTTTAGTTTGATGTTTTTAAAAGCATGTTTTTTTAGTTTTTTAAACTATATTTTTCATTAACCCCTAAAATGATGATGAGTCCTCAATGTTTACCATAGTATAAGATCCCGCCAGATCGTTGATAAAGACAATGTCACAAGATCATAAAATTTTCTACATTCTCTAGAATGTTCTTCATCACTGCCAGATCTTTAAGCGCTCCAAATTCACCTGCTTCTTCAATCCTCACAGGTGTAGTGATTCAACAATGTACAACTACACACAGAATGCCAATGAATTCGTGTGTTGTAACCTTTAGTGTTACACTTTGTATGCAGGACATGGGCGATGTGTCCAACGCTTTGCCTTCTATGGTAGGTAGATACACGACATCTTATTTTGACCCTAAGCGCGTCAGGTAAATTGCCATATTGTCATATTATCTCTGTCAAACAAACACAACTTGAATTTTTATTTTACAAGGACAAATTGAATTTTTATTCGTAATCTTTGTGGATGGCCAAAATTGCTGGCTGACGTTTCAGTGAGTATTTCAAAATAAGAATCTATTAAATGGCCGCTTTCTTAATTTTAAATCTTGACAGAAAATAAAGCTAGCTATATATTTTGTTTTAAAACTACTTCTCTTTTTTCAAGGTGAGATTCAACCTCAACTCTTGATCAATGACCTCTGCGGAATAGATACCACAATTTTGCCAATAACACATTATAGAAAGTCTTTGAAAATTTTGTTTCACAATAATGGCGGATATCGCCAATGATAGTTGAAAAAGACGGCCGCGTGGACCGTCTATGAGGGAGGTTTGAGGCAAAGTCATGATGTGGCCACTATGCTGCCCTATTTGTAGATATTGCGATATTTCAATGTTATTTATGAATTATTTACTGAATGCACTTTTTACTAAATAAATCGCGCGGTTTTTATTTAGTAAACGACACTATAAATCATTTTAAAAATACGCGTGACACTCAAAAAAATGTTTTAAAACTATAAACAATAAATTTCGTCGGTTTTTTCTGTGTCTATAACGTCTTTATTTTAAGCAGATAAACGTAATGAAAGTGAAATTAAACAAAAAGTGTGGTGAGAGTTTCTTTTCAGATAATCCTCTTCGTGGGACCAACTTTATTTGGAGTGCGTGGACTTGACAATCACAAGGACAGTATTTTAATAGTATGACCGTTTCAGAAACTCGTCCAAACTTCAGCTTTTACTCTTCACCTAAATCGTGTGCCCTGTGACAGGTGTCAGAAAAGTTCCTTTTTTTTCTTTTTCCAGGGTGGAAGATCCTCGTGGATGTCCGCCGCCCTGGGATAGGCAACGGGGTCTGTCCGACTCTTATTGACTAAAAACCACCCTGGTACACGCCTAAACCGGTTGCTTCCGTACCCCGATTAGTGCTGGCCCGTCACTACGGGCCTCCTCGGGTCAGGGGGGAGTGAGGTGTATTCCTCCCCCATGACGGCTAAGAGTGGTGCGCGTGGAACACTCCGTGCCGCCACCTCGGGTCCTGATGTTTGAGGGGCGAGTCTGTCGCCCCTGGACCCATCAGAGTGGTCATGGTCAGAGACGTTCCTATCCCAACATCGTCTAGATAAGTACACGATAAACAACTACATAACTACCAGGATGCCGCACCAAATTTTACGTGAAATTTAAATTCTTTTGTTCTTAATTCGCAGCACGTTTATCAACAGTTTATTGTTTGTTATGCGAGTTGATTGTTCTTATATGGGTTAATGTGCTGTGAAGATCAAAGATGTCTTTAAAGGAATTTTTGAATCACGTGACAATATCCACTAGGCTTTTTATCTTCGACACTCCAGTCACTATGTAGCATTCGGCAGTACCTACTACACATTTGAAACAATCTATAGCGCTGTTCTCTATGGAAAATTATAGAGTAAATATCACAATGTAACCTAACTGTGGCCTTAGTCTGTCTTTTTTCTAAATTTGCCATTCCAACACGAGTCTATTGTCATTATGCTAAAAATTCGTAATCCGCACATTTCATAATGATCGAAAATATCATCGATTTTCTGAACATATGGATTAGCAATTGGCTTCAAAATGATTCCAATTGATTACTATAGTGCGAGACGCAAATAAGATGCTAGATAGCACAGTGTGTTTAAAAAACTCTTCGAGTGCGCAAGAGTTTCTAAAGTGACATTTCCATATATGAAGCCTATTAAAATAATTAAGCAGCAAATGATTTCACAATTTTTGCCAACATTTTAACACATCAAACATTGCGACAATATTTTAGGTGCTCATGTATGAATCAGTACTTTTAACATATTCATACAATCCTTATCAGATAGCAGGCATCTGATAACAGAATTTGTAAACATACGACACTAATTCTCGTCGAGTTTGCATACTTTGTCTTAAATATATTTGCGATGACGAAACTGAAGTCACGTATATGTGTTTTTAAACCTAGTTCGTGAAAAAGAGGTTGCTTTAATGGGTTATTTACATGGATAGTTTTAGTTATGAATATGTATACTTTTATGAACCTGTTCATATAATATTATGCTTTAAAAACCTCCGATTTAAAAGTATCGGAACCGAAGGTATGATAATAATCGGAAGTTCCGACTTAACGGAGCCGGAGTCGAAGCTCTGTAACATCCCTGATGTATACCATTACCACTATGGGCGTACCCAGGGGGCGCAAGGAGGCAGCTGCCCCCTGGAAATCTCGCAGAACATGTATGATCGTTTTTTTTAATAATTATAAACTAGTGCTTGACTGCAATCCCACCTGATGGTAAGCAGTAATGCAATCGTTGATGGGAAAGCGCGCTAGTTAATTAAGCCTAATCACTTAAAAAAACTTAGTGAATAGGAAGGAAGACGGCAGTTGAGCGAGGTGATGCAATGTTAAAACCAACAGCACGACCAACGATGCTGCGCCAGAGGGAGACTGATCTGGAGACCCTCCACGACCAAACTCCCGACACAATAACATTTGGTGCATCGTACCCGGCAAACATCGCAACACAATAGGGTATTTGACTAAAAAAAAAAATTCCGTCAGACAGATTTCCAAAAAATACTAGACACGTATTTTTTCTCTTTTCATATAAACAAAAATTTACAAATATAAAAGGCATGAAAGATCAGGAGTGGTGGCTGGTGACGTCACTGGTCGCTAAAAAGTGTACCGTCTAGTGACGTCATGAGTTTTCAACGCGCTGTGTCGTCTTCATTTTTTTTATATGAAAGAAGAAAAAATACGTGTCTAGTATTTTTTGGAAATCTGTCTGACGGACTAAGTAGTTTTTTTTAGTCAAATACCCTATTGTTCAGACCCGTCCTCCGTACGGCTTCATCAGACATCATGTCGGAACACGACGAATCGCTTGACGGCAAGACTTTTTCTGATGGGTGATAACTTCTGCCGGCGGCCGATATTATGGCCATAGGTGTAGGCCATAGGGAGTTCATAGGTGTAGAACTCCCCTAATTACTAAACAAAATATAAACGAGGACTTAACTCTAAGGTCCGTATTACAGAACGTCACTCAAAACTCAAGCTTTATTTAAGTCTCGTTTCAAGCCATTTGATTGGTTGAAACTAGTTATATGTAATGCTTAAGCAGAGATCAATGCTTGAGTTTCATTCTGGAATACGGACCTAACTGTTAAATAATCCACGCAGTAGACACTGACAAAATGTACGGTGTAATTGCCAAAAACCCGCGTGCGACCATAACGCACAAAGATTACTCACTCTAAAATTTGACTTGCCTAAGGCCTGGCTTGCTGCTTTTTTCTCCCGCAGTTCCGCGCCGCAGGGAAATAAATGTAGTCTTAATTCAGATTAGCAGCCGAATACAAAATCGTCTGAAGGACATTAGGACATATAAAGTACTTGCTTTCCGGCCGCGGCTTCGCCCGCGTGGAGTTCGGTTATATCGCGCTTTTTAGATTTCCCTCGGGAACATCAAATTTTTGGGGATAAAAGGTAGCTATGTTCTTTCTCAGGGTCTAAAGATTGTCTGTGCCAAATTTCATCAAAATCGGTTGAGAGGTTTAAACGGGAAAGCGTAACAGACAGACAGACGGGTTACTTTCGCATTTATAATATTAGTATGGATTAGTATGGACTAACGGCCGCCAGCGACTTCGTTCGCGTGGAGTTAGTTATGCTCCGCTCCTATTAGTCGCAGCGTGATGTTATATAGCCTAAAGCCTTCCTGGATTAATGGGCTATCCAATGCAAAAATAATTTTTAAAATCAGACCCGTAGATCCTGACATTAGCTCGTTCAAACAAACACAAACTGTATTAGTACAGATAAACAAAATTAAAGTATTCAGAAGACGAGAAAAAACTAGAACCTTCAACCGTTTTGCTTCATTAGGTAAGTATTTATGTGAGTCTGAGTAATGTATTAGCTCTCTTAACTGTCGTCTTCGTCCCAATTCACTCAGGTTTTTTGAGTAAATAGGCTGTTAAAACTTGCGCGTTTAACTATCAACGATTGCATCACTGCTTACCATCAGGCGGAATTGCGGTCAAGCACTACTTTATAATTATAAAAAACAAAAAAAAAAACAATATCCAACTCTAGATATTTCTTAATATTGATTCAGTAAATGTCAAGCACTCTCAGATGATCCGTCATGCAATATGTATTTGTAAACAGATCCATTGAAAACACGACGAATTCCAAACGAAGGATGACATTACCACAGATTTTTAGACTGTGACATTACTAAGCAACCGTGGCCCTGGCGCACAGGCAAGTGAAGGACACCGGTGGGTTTTAGTCAGTAAAATTCTGACATGCCCTTCCGCTCCGTCCAGAGCGGGAGAGGTTATTTGATGATTTCCCATGCCAAACAATAAAAGAAAGGAAAATTTTACTAAGGTTTTTACGTTTTTCATTCGTAATTAGAATGTCATAGTATGTCATAAAAAAGAAAGGCTTTTCTTAAAAAAATATAGTTTAAAAAATAGTTTTTTTAAAAAGCGTGAGGCGCTTTGTGCCATAATTTTTGTATATTAAGCGCCTCAACTTTTTTGTAAAATTATTTTTAACTTTTTAGTTTGATATTTTTTAAAAGCATGTTTTTTTTTAGTTTTTTAAACTATATTTATTTTCAACTTTTTAGTTTGATATTCTTTTTTTTTTTTTTTTTTAAAGTGAACGAATGAACGTATTTAAAACCGTGAGACATTTACAGTAATGAGCCGCTCACTCGTAGTCCAAAGAGTTAGAGATGGACAAACAAACAAACAAACAAACAAACAAACAAACAAACAAGCAAGCAAACAAAGAAGCAAGCACACATACAGGTGAAGCTAATAAAAAGCATATAAAAAGTATACCCGCGGAGTTTCTTACCGTCCTTCTTCGTAAGAACCTACTTAATTAATAATAATAATAATATTTATTTGCTCAAAACATGGTATAACAGGTCTTACAGATAGCAATAGTACAAACATGTTTTGCCAAGCTTAGACTCAGCACGCAAATTAGAATACAAAATAAGAAAAAAGTAAAAAAAAAAGTACTCAACATTTCGTCTCAAAAAACTGTTTTAGACTATAGAAGTTATGTTGGTTTAGCCATGCATTCAATTTCCGCTTAAAACAATATCTTGTGTTTACCAACTTAAAGTCACCAGGCAAATTATTATATATCCGTACACACATAGCTAAGCAGCCTTTGCTATACTTTGCAAGCCTAGGAGCATTGCTTAGTACGAGCCTATAAGGGTCTCGTCGGTTTCGAAGACATATATCGTTTGCTGTTTTAAACAACTCTTTATGTTTCCACACAAACATGCATATTTCATAAATATATAGACAAGGTAGCGGTAACAAACATAGCTTTTTAAATACTGGTTCACATGATTCGTCAGGTTGAAGTCCGTATAGAGCTCTAATACATTTTTTTTTGGGCAACAAATGTTCTATGTTGGTCGGTACTGTTGCCCCATATTACAATTACGCTGTGAACTAGCTCATTTTCTGACTAACCGACCCATTGACAATCTAATTGTAATTCTTCTTTGTCCTAGCCACTTCCCATTATTTGGGGTCGGCTCTCCTCGTTCTTTTGCGCCAGGATGATCTGTCCTGGGTTGTCGAGATGTTTAATTGGGCACGCTCTAAGTCCTTGGCCACTGTGGACCACCAGGTGGTTAGTGGGCGTCCTCTACCTTTTTTGTTATCTGGCAGTGCTAGGGCCCGTTTCACGACATGATCTTCGGGGCGTCTCATGACATGACCGAACCATCGTAGGCGGCTTTCGGCGAGTTTTTCTGCTATGGGCGCAACCTTGTAACTTCCTCTGATGTGCTCGTTTCGCACTTTATCGAGTCGAGTTACGCCCGCTGCCCATCTTAGCATCTTCATCTCGCTTACGTGCAGCTTTTGTTCGTGAGCTTTCTTTAGAGCCCAGCAATCTAATTGTAATTGATTTGATTAAAATAAGTAAGTGCTTTTTGTTTGAATTATGTAGTCACTTTCATTGGAAAAGTTACAGTACGATGCAATGAATGCAAAATTAGAAAGTTCACCTTTTCTATTAACACTATGAAATTATTTTTACGACCTTGCGGTTCAAGTACATAGCCCAAAGAGCAGCTGACATATTGCAACACTGGCACACATAATAAGTATTCAAGTAAAAATATATATCCGTCGCCATTTTATTAATGAAAAATAATTTTTTTAGAGGTCCTTTTAAATACGACACGTAAATTCAATAAATATTTTGAAATTAGAATACGACAGTGTTGCCAGCGCTCATCTCGTACGCAACGCGGTCGCTCGCAGGTGGGAGCGGCCGGCTGGGTAGCATTCCACGAGTGACCCACATAGCTTGCCTCTAGTACTCCCGCTACGAATTGGCCACTGCACCATAAATGCTGTTTTATCACCTGTTGAAATGTTGAAGGACGAATGCTGCATTGTATCGAAGAATGCAGTTTATTGAGAAATGTTTAAGTACAAAGTTATCGTAATTAATGGAATAAATGTCGCAAGTTTGGTACATAATTTAAATTTTAATGTAGAAAAACTTTATCTTAATTTACATCTTAAACATGCTAAGTACTTAACTTATATTATTACATTATTAAAATCTACATACTTGCACAACCTCGTGTTTATAATGGCCATGAAAAAATCACATGCATATAAATCAAACAGGCCACACATTTATCAAATCAATGCAAATGTTTGAGCGTTGTTCTACGCCGTTGAGTATTATAAGGTGTAAACAACTTCAAATTAACATTTATTTTAAGAATCAGGCACTAATAACCTTATTATGATTAGAAACTGATACCCCAAATTAGACTGCAAGTTGCATGATATCAGCTATGGCTTTATATTATTTGGTGAGTTATCTTGTAAAAATACTTTTTCTCACATAACAGATCGTTCGGGCTGTCCGTTTTAAAATTAAATTTATAGATTTTTTCGCGATATTTCACAGAGGTACTTACTTCTCTCGTTTTTATTGTATTTGCTAGCATTATTGTATCGACCCAGGCATTCTAAGTGGATACAAAATACCAAAAAAAAACAAACAACACCTACGTGTTTTTATAAAGCTTATTGTTTTAAGTTCTGTACAAATAATTTATTACACTGTCTATAATAATAATAATACTTAGACACCTGTTTTTCTTTCGTAACCTTGCCTTTGAAGCTGATTGTTCACGTTAGTAATGTTGTAATGATCAACATACGTACATGTGTTCCATTCATTAATTAAATGTGTTACTTAATACCGATATTACCGGTCGTTATTTACTTAAATAAGGGGTACAAATATGATTGGAGGTTTTCATGACAAATTGGATCAATTACGGTTGATTCGTGTAGGTTGACATTTTAATATTATTATTTCTCTAATTCAATAATTTTCATATAAACTAATTGTGTTTTTGCGCTAAAAATAAAGCAAATAGACAGCAATTTGTGTAGGCATATTACATTTTTGCAGCTAATTTTTTTTATAACTACAGCGTGGAATTTTAATGGTTGTTTTCCCGCAGCGAAACGGTTTTGTCTTAGTAATACAATCGTTTCATCATGAAATTAAATATTAGAAACTTGAAATGGCAGATTTAACATAGTGATAAAAAAAACCCACGGGAGCTTATTATGGTTTGAACATTAAATACATTGCTTTCCTTTGAGGCGGTTTCATGTACATTCCGAGTAGTACGGGTAGTACCTACAAGTTGTATCTAGCGTAATTAACTTTTCTCACTTTTTCGAGTTGATGATTTTTTTTATTTACTTTTTTAATTTTTTTTAATACAAACATTTTTTGTTTTTTACTCTATTCATCGAAAGTACTCCTTAAAGCAAATCGTTTTGCCGCGGGAAAACAACCATTAAAATTCCAGCGTGTATACTGTAATATATTTTAAGCTACAAATGAAAATAAAAAATCAAGCAATTTACCTACACGCATTACTTTTCTTATATCAATATGTATATTAAAAAAAAAATCATGTCCTAATGCCAACTCTTGCCGAGGTCACTACACAATAACTTGAAGTACCTGTATCAATGACGTCACCGTCCTCCGAATGCCGAAGGAGTTTTTTCCCCCGTTCCCACTCCCAAAACAATTAGGCAGGCTTTTGTTTTTGTTGGCAACATTGTTGACGTGCTTCAATTTTGAATTTCGAGCTTCGTGACCGAAAAAAAATGGTCGGCCAAGGTTCTTGAGTGCATGTTCATCAGTTTTGTCGTTCCACTGACATAACCAAGGGCGTAATGGAGGAAGGCTCGAAATTGTATTACATCATATTGCATTCTTTAGCTGTGGGAACTTAGGTGTGATAATTTATGATTAAAAGATACTTATCGATAAATTGTTGAAACAAACAAAGGTTTTTTTTTATCGGAAATATCAACTACCAGGTACATAGACCATAGACATTTTAAAATCATAAAAAATAGAATTGATTCTAGTGGCACTCTTCCCAAAAAGATCGTATGGAGGATAACCGAAAACTTCACCATTACCTACTCTTTTAAAAATGTTTAAAAGTCTAATTAATTAATTATACTTATGTGAAGATGATGTATGTACTTTGAACAAAATTACAACCTATCGTCATCATCTCAGCATTAATCCCAGTCCCATCTGAAGCTTTTTCAGCTTTGGAGTCTGGGGTCCGCTTTACCAGTCCAACTGCTGATTTTGGCTAAAATTCGATATTTTCCGTGAAGCGACTGCCGTCTGACCTCCACAACCCGAAGGCGATATCGAAGCATTGCAGTTAGACCAATTGTTGGACTTTTGAGGGTTCCAACAACCCGTAACGACTGCCATTAGATGTTCGTATGGAACAAAATTACTACCTATCTTTACTAATATATAAAGCTGAAGAGTTTGTTTGTTTATATATTTGTTTGTTTGTTTGAACGCGCTAATCTCAGGAACTACTGGTGCGATTTGAAAAATTCTTTTTGCGTTGGATACCCTATTAATCGAGGAAGGCTTTAGGCTATATTCCATCACGCTGCGACTAATAGGAGCGGAGCATAACTAACTCCACGCGAACGAAGTCGCTGGCGGCCGCTAGTATCACAATAAATGCTGTATTAAAAATAAAGCAATCTCAAGCGTCACACAGTATCGATATCAAATTGTTAGCTATCTCACATAGAGGTATTATATCCAATACCTACCTTTAAGCTATCTCATCGGATTGGCGACAAAAGATTACATACAAACTATGTAGTGTTTGTAAACAACGCAGCAAAACAAGCGTTCGATTCTTGTTTTGTTTTTTTTGAAATGCATGGAATGCCACACAACGTTTATAGGTGGCCAGTGCCAATGCATTTATTGGTTATGGTTGGAACGGATAGATAAATAATAACAGACTCTTGGTCGATCGAAGAGCAGTGGTAGCCTAATGGTAGGTTAACGGCCGCAACTCAAAAGTTGTAGGTCATAGGTTCGAACCCCATCCTCCTTTCATACAGAGAAGGATTGAGCGTAATCACCATGCTTGCTCAATGCGTTTTGGCGATTTCAGACTTAAAGTCCAGGATATATAGAAATGCAGTTCTGTATTCAAAAATTACAATTTAATTCGGTGCTAAGTTGTCATTTTAGTATTACGAACTGCATAAATATAGATACGTATATAAAGTTCCAAATACAAATACTGACTCAATGGTACCAGAAATAAAGTTTGATTTCGTATTATAATAATATTTGGTATAGATACTAAAACGTTGCTTAAATTAAGACACCTTTATATGTGAAAATTATATCGTAAAGTGAATAAGCCAGCGCTTATAAAAATAGAGGTGCCATACCAAAGAGTTCTCAATACAAATCTAAAACTTAAAAAGGTTTTACTCTTTGCTTAGCAAGCGGCCACATAACTGTAGTACCGGCCAGATGTAATAGGACGTGTATCCCAATAAGGCAGCTCAATAGAAATATTCAGAAGATCAATGGAAATTGAAACAAAATCCAAGGCATTAAGGTATGTGGGCTAAGGTAAGGTATGACATTCAGACAGACAGACAGAGTTACTTTCGCATCTATAATCCATACTAATATTATAAATGCGAAAGTAACTCTGTCTGTCTGTCTGTCTGTCTGTCTGTCTGTCTGTTACGCTTTCCCGCCTAAACCTCTCAACCGATTTTAATGAAATTTGGCACAGACAATCTTTAGACCCTGAGAAAGAACATAGGCTACCTTTTATCCCGGAAAAATTTTATGTTCCCGAGGGAAATCTAAAAAGCGCGATATAACCGAACTCCACGCGGGCGAAGCCGCGGGCGGAAAGCTAGTATTATATGGATGCGAAAGTAACTCTGTCTGTTACGCTTTCCCGCTTAAGACGCTGTGAATAGCAAACTTTTAGGTATTTGAGGGGGTGAAGCAGACGAAGTGGGACACGACTAGCCCCGCCCACTGCGGGGCGCGGGGCGCTCCGCCCGAGTACATCGATGCGTGAGGTGAGGCGTCGTGCATCGAGAAATACGCACGTTCTATTAAATCTATACCAACCATTCTATAATCCATCTACATTTAGAAGGGTAATTTCACAACCCAACCCCGAGGTACGGTTGGCTCTGTTCGTCACAGTCCCGGTTCGCATTAGACGAGCACCAGGATCGAATCCGACTTTATCTTGCGATTTTCGAAAATGTGTACTTTATACATATTTTCATTTTTTATTATTTTTTTTTGTTTTCTTTTTTATTTTTATAATGCGCTTTGTCCGTTCTGCTTAATTTTTTTGTGTTATGTCCTTTTTCATGAAACTGTTAGAAATATATCATTTCTAGAAATTACTATTTATAAACAGCTGTTTAGAGTAACTGTTAAAAAAAAAATGCATTTTCGGATATTTAAAAAATAAAAGATTTTTTCTTCAAAACTGCAACTCTTATCGAAGTCGGGTTTGTACGAGTGCTTAGAATAACACAACACAAAAAGATTGAAATAGATGGAGGCACTTGGAGGAGGCCTATACTGAAAGGGGCCATGAATAATGCAACAAAATTAAATCTAAATTTACTGTTTTGAACTATTATCAAATCAACTGTTATTTTTATTGTTTTTCTTTTCTATTCCATCTACATTTAGAAGGGTAATTTCACAACCCAACCCCGAGGTACGGTTGGCTCTGTTCGTCACAGTCCCGGTTCGCATTAGACGAGCACCAGGATCGAATCCGACTTTACCTTGCGATTTTCGAAAATGTGTACTTTTATACATATTTTCATTTTTTATTATTTTTTTTTGTTTTCTTTTTTATTTTTATAATGCGCTTTGTCCGTTCTGCTTAAATTTTTTGTGTTATGTCCTTTTTTCATGAAACTGTTAGAAATATATCATTTCTAGAAATTACTATTTATAAACAGCTGTTTAGAGTAACTGTTAAAAAAAATGCATTTTCGGATATTTAAAAAAATAAAAGATTTCTTCTTCAAAACTGCAACTCTTATCGAAATCGGGTTTGTACGAGTGAAATAGATGGAGGCACTTGGAGGAGGCCTATACTGAAAGGGGCCATGAATAATGCAACAAAATGAAATCTAAATTTACTGTTTTGAACTATTATCAAATCAACTGTTATTTTCATTGTTTTTCTTTTTTTAAATTATATTATGAACTAAGAAATTCATGGTTAAATAAAGGCTTATTATTATTATTTATTATTAATTTCTAGAAATTTGTAGAAAGAAAATTATAACGAATTGATTTTAAATATTAGTTTGCATTATAATTGTTACAAAAAGAATATATTTAAAAGATGGAACAATTACCTACTACAAAAAATACAGAAAATCGGATAAATTAATAATAATTAAAAAAAAAAAAACAATTGCAAATAAGAAATCCAACAAAAAGCATACAACGTAAGGCTGGGGTTTGAACCCGAACACATACAGGTGAAGAAAAAAGTGCCGCGAAAAAGTAAAAAGAATAATTACAGAAAAAAATCAAATAAAATATCGGCAAAAATACAACAGTAAATTAAAAAGCATTTATTTCAATTAAAATCTACAAAAGCATATAATGTAAACCTGGGGTTTGAACCCGGGCAAAAACGAAATATGATTATTCATCAACAAACAGACACGTAAATATAATTATTTTCTGTGCGGGGTAAAGCAAAAAGTGACATAGGTCCGACAAGCACCACGCCTCAGCGGTCACTGTCGCTAAGCATAGAAGTGAAAGAGAGGGCAATGGACGCCGCGATGGAGCGACGTTTCGTTCACGTTATTTATCATTAAATACATTATTTATTTTAGAATATCTTAGTTAAATCGATAAACAAAAACAATGGTTTCATTTACTATTATATTTTACATCGCTCTTCTCAATTTTATCAAGATTTGATGATTAATTAATAATACAGTTACAACTGTTATAAATTCAATTTTAGGGGTTACTTTAGGATTTTTTTCTATCGAGAAAATTAATTCAAAACGTGTTTTGAAAACAATGGTTTCCTGCTACATATAATCAAGATTAACATATAAATTTTTTGCTGCTCTGAAATGTATACATTTGGCTAAAAAATTGTTTTAAGAAGCCTATTTTTACTGAACACAGCGCCTTAAACCTCTCAACCGATTTTGATGAAATTTGGCACAGACAATCTTTAGACCCTGAGAAAGAACATAGGCTACCTTTTATCCCGGAAAATTTTGATGTTCCCAAGGGAAATCTAAAAAGAGCGATATAACCGAACTCCACGCGGGCGAAGCCGCGGGCGGAAAGCTAGTATAATATATATGCAATGCTTTTGCTGTGTTCCGGTTTTGACAGAATCAGTTGTTGAAATTTTTTAGAGCACTATTAAAAATTTCATTTCAAAACTTGGAGGCTCCTCATATGTGGCAGGGGCTTATAAATTGTGGAATAAAAAATCTTTTAATTTATTGCATGACAGCCGGTTCGCCAATTACACAAAAACAGAGGAAGTATGTAACTTTTCTAAGTTATATGTACCTAGCTACTTGGACACCAATGACTGATTACAAGGCGAAGAAAAACATCTTGAGGAAACCTGGACTTTAAGTCTGAAATCGTCAACCCGCACCGAGCAAGCGTGGTGATTATGCTCAATCCTGCTCTGTATGAGAAGAGGCCTGTGCCCAGCAGTGAGACGATAAAAAGGTTGATGATGATATTGACAATGAGATCATCATCATCATCATCCCAGCGTTAATCCCAGTCGCATCCGAAGCCTTTTCAGCTTTGGAGTCTGGGGTTCGTCTTACCAGTCCAACTGCTGATATGGCTAAACTTCGACATTTTCTATGAAGCGACTGCCGTCTGACCTCCACAACCCGAAGGCGACATCGAAGCATTGCAGTTAGACAAATTGTAGGACTTTTGAGGGCTCCAACAACCCGTAACGACTGCCACTAGATGTTCGTAGGGCAACCGGGACCAACGGCTTAACGTGCTTTCCGAGGCACGACCAGACCAGTACAAATATTCATATTCATGCATACAAATACTTGCACTGTGCGGGGATCGAACCCGCGCCACCTTGCGCAGCGGCCGCGTCCGCTACCGCTACGCCACGGAGGCTGTCCATTATTTTCATAGAGGATCACGAAGTATTGACGATAGATATTGACGATGAGATGGAGTACAAATAATTGCTTGCTCCTTTCGGGACTTTGTTCCAACTTGTCCTTTTCTTCGTTTCGTATATATGTATAGTAATACGCCCAGGCTGACGAAACTATTTTAGTGTTTCTTTTTTTACTGAAGGACGATAACGAAAAAGCGCTATACAGAAGAGGCAAGGCGCACATCGGTGCATGGAACCCTGACGATGCCGAAAAAGACTTCAAAACATTGAAGTCGCTGAATCCGTCCATGGCTTTAACGGTCGATAAAGAACTGGAACAAATAAAGAAGTTACGGAAGGAAAAGGAGGATCAGGACAAAGATGCGCTTAAGAATATGTTTGCGAAGAATGGGACCATTTAGCATTTAGATCGAAGCTTTCGTTTCAATGTAATATGCAGTACTTTAAAATGCCATAGAAAGAAAAACAATACTTTGTTGTAAAATTTTACTTTTTTGGCTCGGCCATCTTACGGTACTGGACATTGCGGTATTTTATTGACATTTTGAGGACACCTTTCAGTTAGGTATTTGGAGGAATTTTGGTTAATTTTGGACTGGAATGAAGTCTTGGATTCTATTCACCGGCAAGGTAAAGGGTTATTGGGTTTTCCCATCAAGTTATTGTGGCAGTTTTCCCCAGTTGATGGCAATATGCTCGACAACTCTCCCACGAGATATAAACATCACTCTGGAAATGTGGTTTATTAAAGGTACATCTTTGCCTAAGACATCCGTTGCCATCGTGATGCTTTGTATTATTGCTTGGTGCATGTTTACAAAAACTTAATAGTAGTTTTAGGACACTGCCAAGCAATTCTTCCGGCGAATTTTTCACCTCGTCTTTTATACTGCGATATGTATGTCCAAAGGATACAATATAAAGGAACAATTTGCATCTAGCGGTCTTCCCGTTGACACCGCTACGATCAAGCTACTACAATCTGTCAGACTTCTTTATCCGATTTCCAACATTATCTCTAAAGCATTAAGACTCAAGGTTGATTGGGAATATCTGACAGTTTCGGGTAGCTTGACCTGCAGTCGTCCGTACAATTTGCATGCAGCGGTCATTAAAAATTCCATCACTGCTTACCATTACGCGGGACCGCGGTCAAGTACTTTAAAACAGAAAAAACAATGTTGCCATTTTATGAAACAAAAGTCAAAACATCATGAACCTTATACCAGATATTTTGTATAAATTTTTGGTCAAACTTAATTGCTCTTGCACGATCATCACTCATTTCTTGCTGTCATTCAAATCAAAAGGCCAGCGTGAACGTTCCAATTTCAAACAGTGTTCATTAAATTACATCGTGGAACACAAAAACGTGAAACAATTTTTTTATTTGTTTCTGGCTTCTTGACCAAAAACGTGAAACAAACATTGAAACGAGGTTGCCAGTGCTTAAAGCACCACAGAAGTCGGTATCAATAATACATACCTCATCCATAATTATTTAGTATCGTGTGCACTTCGCTTTAAGCCGTTCAATTATTTATAAACACTACCTTTTGCAAGTTATATTACCTTTGAAGGGATACACTTAACATTCATTGCGTTTATATTTAAAAAATACTAATGCAATCCATACTAATATTATAAATGCGAAAGTAACTCTGTCTGTCTGTCTGTCTGTCTGTCTGTCTGTCTGTCTGTCTGTCTGTCTGTCTGTCTGTCTGTCTGTCTGTTACGCTTTCCCGCTTAAACCTCTCAACCGATTTTGATGAAATTTGGTACAGGCAATCTTTAAACCCTGAGAAAGAACATAGGGTACCTTTTATCCCGGAAAAGTTTGATGTTCCCGAGGGAAATCTAAAAAGCGCGATATAACCGAACTCCACGCGGGCGAAGCCGCGGGCGGAAAGCTAGTCGTTGATAAAGCGCACTAATTTATTATGAGCCTATTCACTGTAGCCTTGAAGACACGTAAACTACAATATAATCTGATGGGAAGACCGCAGCAGGCAAATTCTGGAATAATTTGCCTGCTAATGATCTTCCCTTGATGTTCATCGCACGAGGCGAAGCGTCCGGCCCTTATGTAGTTGTTTCGAACATAATTATTATTCTGGCTGAAATTTATATTGTTACGCACATTGATATGCAAAAATACTCCTTAAAGTTCAGGGCCTGTAGCCAATGTAACATTGCTTCGTAGTGAAGCGAAACCAATGGCGGGAACGATTGACCACGTGATTTGTCGCGTCGCGTGGTCAATCGTTCCCGCCATTGGTTGGTGTGGTATTCGATTTCGCTTCGCTACGAAGCGATGTTACATTGGCTAAAGGCCCTGATATAATTTAAACTTTTCTAAGGGTTTACTCATGAGCCTTATTTGGGGCAAGTCAGGCCTAGGAAGTCAAGTCAGATTTTTAGGGTCGAACCTTCCCCGGCTATTTTGTCCTACAAATTATAAAAACCCATTTACATGAAACATTAAGTATTTGTAGTGTAGTGTGTAGGGCAAACAGATGCAAATAATCTTCTGTATAGATAAATAACTAGAAGAAAAATTAACTAAGCATGCATGTAATTAATTCGCTTCTACTTAAAGTAGTCCCGTTTGAAAGTAATTATCGAGGATCTACTGCAAAACGGTTTATAACATTTTTCATGATATACACATACCCAGAACCCAAACTTTCGCATTTATAATAAAGTAGCTTTCCGCCCGCGGGTTCACCCGCGTGGTGTTCGGTTATATCGCGCTTTTTAGATTTCTCTCGGGAATATCAAATTTTTCCGGGATAAAAGGTAGCCTTGGTATCACTAAAACCACCCCGGCCCATCTGCACATAGGGCTTGGTCCCGGTTCTTAACAATTAAAAAAAACCTGTAATTCGTTTATTTGTTTTCTGGTTTGAAACTAAATTAACAGTTATATTGATTTTCATTATCCATACAATTATTATAATTGCGAAAGTAATTCTCTCTGTCTGTTGCGCTTTCCCTTTCTCAGGATCTAAAGATTGTCTGTGCCAAATTTCATCAAAATCGGTTGAGAGGTTTAAGCGGGAAAGCGTAACAAACAGACTGACAGATAGATAGACAGACAGACAGAGTTACTTTCGCATTTATAATATTAGTATGGATACTAGTAGTATTAATAGGATTAAACCGTTTATATTTTTTTAAAGTTTGAGATAAGCGTCCGATCATTAATACTTCCCAGTATTCCAATGACTGAGGGTCTTAATCTCTTTCCTGTCAACAAACTCAGATTCCAGGTACCATCACAAAGGCAGTTCGCATGTAACTCATCTCACTTTCACCTTCCTCGTACGTCGTACGCGTGTCAAGTATACGATACAAGTAACAGACAAGAGACGAACCATTGGTAGCTATTGACTCGCCTTACGTTATAATACATATTACATCATGGCGTCGTGTGGTGGTGCAACCTTTAAGGCAAAATGCGTATAATTATTTAGCTTTCACATATATGTATATGGGATTAAATCTATTACAAGCTTCGGATAAGCTTTATTATGAAGCTTTTGATTATATTGCTTTTTTTATTAGTTTCTGGTTTGGTTACTAGACCTTTAAGCCTTGTTCTGGCAGGTGTACTTCCAGTCGATCTTGAAGTACAGCGACGTGCTTCAATGTACTACTCCTCGAGAGTGGAGGCCATGGACACTAACTTTGTTACACAACGTTACAATAGAATTTCTATATTATTTAAACCTCAGACCAACGTCTGGGAGGACCTCTTATCCGAATGGCAAAGTAGGTGGGATAATTCCATCAAGGGCCGGCGGCACCTCCATCTGTTCTTTCCATCCGTTGGCGATCGGCTGGCTAAGACATGGCTGGAGGTTGACCACTGCGTTGCCCAATTTCTCACAGGTCATGGCAACTTTAAAAGTAAACTGTATTCTTTTAAACTTGTTCCTTCGCCTTTGTGTCAATGTTCTACAACAGACTGTGAATTTGAACAGTCCGCACATCACATCTTGTGGGAGTGTATTCTTTGGCAGAATAAACGCAATATTATGTTGGATAGTGTACAAGTTACATCCGGAGTTGTTTATTATACGGACCTTGTAGAAACTAGAACTAATTTCCGTGCGTTCAGGCGCTTTTGCCATACCTATTATTGGAATCAATTGTAACAGCACATACCTACTTAGGACCCATTAACTTTAATCAAATTTTATTCCGTGGTGCTTGGCAATCTGGGCTTCTCCCAGTTGCAATAATATCCCTTTGTGCCGATTGGCCTAGTTCTTTTCTGTCTCCTGCTTTTTATGGAGGGAAGTGGAAAAAATATATTTTTTCTTACTCCTTCGCTATTCTTTTCTGATTAATTTCGTTGCGGGACCCAAGACAGTTGAATCGTTTCTTCGGGACTCGTCGAGCTTCATTGCTCGGCGTTTTTCTGGCGGTCTCCACTGTTGATTCTGGCTTTCAGGAGTTGCAGTGGGTTGGGAACAGTGTGGCGGGTTTTGTCCCAATAAAAAAAAAAAGTCCTTTAAGCCAATACAATGCTTGATTGTTACTGCAAGGGTTGCCAGGACGAAAGACCGAAATACAATCAGGCGGGATTGCCGTCAAGCACTAGTTTATAATGTTTAAAAAAATATCAGAAAGAGAAAGCATATTAGATCAATTTTATTTTACTAGGTAAAAAAAAACAATTGAATAAAATATAGTGGTGTATATTTTATTGTATTACTAGCTGCGCCCCGCGGCTTCACCCGCATAAATAGTATTGACATAAAAAGTAGATAAAAACCTATTCTCATGCCTAGCGAGTGTATGTGCGAAATTTTATGAGAATCGGCCAAGCCGTTTCGGAGGAGTATGGGAACGAAAACTGTGACACGAGAATTTTATATAGGTATAAGAGTATCTTTAAAAAAGAGAAGACAAAGCAATGATCCCGATTTGAAATCAGTTTTATAAACTGAACTGAGTTTAAGTTCAATGCTTTTTTTGTTTTTATTTCATTACGAAAAGGACAGAAGAAAAAAATTTGTTTAGTACTGTCAAATTAACACACTAAATAGACATTTTGGGCGTGATCGAAAATGGCGCATAGGAGTTTTGGCGGGAAGCTAAGATGAGTGCCACGCTCATTTTTCATTGGACTTTTAAATTATTTATAGTGTCGTTTACTAAATAAAAACGCGTGCTTTATGTAGTAAAAAGTGCATTCAGTGAATAATTCATAAAGAACAGTAAAATATTGTAGCATAGTGGCCACATCATGGCTTTGAACCAAATCTTCCTCCGTGTTCGGTCCGCGCGGCCGTCTGTTTCGACATGAATAATTCATTACGTGACATTGGCTAAATGCACAAACCGTGCGAAGCCGTATGAGAAAGAAAGAAGAACTTCTGAAGATTTTTATTTTACTTGACATTGGCGCAAAGTCATAACTAGACCACACTACAAAAAAAAAAAAAAAATGGCGCATAAAAATACGTTAATCCATGTCACACGTTGAGTAATTTGACACAATATTTGTTATGTCCTTTTCTTACAGCAGCAAACTGCAGGAGGGTCCCTTACTCTGGTACGGTCACGTTTTACATGGCGCCTCCGCCGGGCCGGAACAAGCGGGGTAGACCAAAGAAGTGCTGGCTTGACGTTGTAAAATCACAACAGTCAACCATCTACAGAATGGTAAATATCGCGCGAAATGGAAGAAATTGAGCAAGAAAGCGGACCACGGGCTCCAACGCGAAAGCCGCGGATGCAATCCGGACTAAACGCGGAGATGATGAAAGAGATGGACTAAACATAAATTTAGTTTAGTTTGTTAACAGATTGTTATTGTTCTTCAATATACGTTATTTATTTAGCACAACAATAGGCTATTTGACAGATTTATAATTTTTATCTTGAATTACTTGGTTGCGGTTAAGAAGTTCACCCAAAGTATTTTTTTTAATTTTAAATACGTATTTCGTAAGAAATATGCAAATAAAAATTCAAAATTCAAATAAGCCGCGAAAACGATATAATTAGCAATATGGCGTTGCGCCTGGTAAGTGACGTCACAAGCGGTTTTCAGTTCTCAGTGGTGTTTGTTTGTAATTATTATTTGCTGTTGTTATCTAATAAAATGGTTTACAAGTGGTGTGCTGTACTGGGTTGTACAAATAAATCGATAAAAACCCCCCGAAAAACAGTTTATAAGTTTGCCGAAAACAAGCGATGATGCGCGTATGACGTCATCGCGACATTAGCCAATCCGGATCGTTTCACAATGTGTGGCGCGATATACAAAAAGCCAAACATATTTTTGTGTTTTGGATATATTAATTTTTATTCTTTTTTATTAAAACTCTTGTAAATGATATAAAGAACCCTCATTTTATGCAATTAAAGCAAAAAATCACAAATAATTGAATACTGTCAAATAGCCTATTATATTAAAAGTAGGGTTGTAACGGAGATTGTAACCGCCTTCAGCTTTTGGGAGTAGAGATTTCCTCGAACCTTAACTTTGGGCGGTTCATTGAGTCCAAGGCCAGGGTGGCTGCTAGAAAACTTGGCGTTATCGCAAAGGTCCGGCGGTACTTCACACCGGGGCAGCTTCTAATGTTGTACAAAGCACAGGTCCGCTCGTGTGTGGAGTACTGCAGCTACATTTGGGCTGGTGCTGCGAAATGTCACCTGGATACTTTGGATTCAGTGGAGAGGCGTGCGAAGAGGCTGATTGGCGACCCAGACTTAACTGGAAACGGTCTCCAAAGCCTGGAGCACAGGCGTAGAGTAGCCAGCCTTTCGGTCTTCTATAGGTTGCATTCTGGTGAGTGTGCAAGGGAATTGCATGATTTAATTCCTCCATCACCGTTCCACCATCGGACGACCCGTCGTACGGCGAGTTTCCACCCTTACGTTGTTGATACCACTGCGACCCGGACGAAGCGCTTCGCTTCCTCTTTTATACCGCGTACATCGAGGGACTGGAACAATTTGCCAGCGACGGTGTTTCCGTCTCATTACAATTTGAGTGTCTTCAAGGCTAGAGTGAATAGGTTCTTAATAAACTAGCGCGCTTTACCATCAATGATCGCATCACTGCTTACCATCAGGCGGGATTGCGGTCAAGCGCTTGTTTATAACTTATAAAAAAAAAAAAGATTCGCCTCCGCTTCCGTTACTGCGGAAGTTCCGCAAGAAATCCTATCTTCGCTTCCGCCTCCGCCTCCGCACAATTTTTGCGGAGTTATAATGGAGCTTTATTTACGTATTTACAAAATAAATAACGCGCAAGCTGCGACGCTCGACAACCGTACGGCCGCGTTTGAGCACGAAATGGTCAAGAATCAACTAGTGCGAGGCGGGAATGCGGCAAACACAATTTGTTTCATGTAATTAAATTTTTTTTACCAAGTCATCATCATCATCATCACAGCGTTAATCCCAGTCGCATCCGAAGCCTTTTCAGCTTTGGAGTCTGGGGTCCGCTTTACCAGTCCAACTGCTGTTATGTGACCAGTGCAAATATTCATATTCATGCATACAAATACTTGCACTGTGCGGGGTCGAACCCGCGCCACCCTACGCAGCGACCGCGTCCGCTACCGCTACGCCACGGAGGCTGGCCTCTATTTTCTCTATTTTGTCATTAATATTTCTTTAACAAGTATACTACTATTAATGTACGTATTAAAAATAAAAAATTTGTTTTAATTAACCATAAATCAATTTTTTTCTATATGTAGTTCCACCTCCGCCTCCGCCTCCGTTAACCTCCGCATCCGCGGAGGTGAGACTCATCGCCTCCGCATCCGCCTCCGCCTCCGCTAACAAGCCTCCGTTACAACCCTAATTAAAAGCAACTCATCCACATTTACTATTATTAGTTTATTCAACAACAACCCTAATTAAAAGCAACTCATCCACATTTACTATTATTAGTTTATTCAACAACAACCCTAATTAAAAGCAACTCATCCACATTTACTATTATTAGTTTATTCAACAACAACCCTAATTAAAAGCAACTCATCCACATTTACTATTATTAGTTTATTCAACAAGAACCCTAATTAAAAGCAACTCATCCACATTTACTATTATTAGTTTATTCAACAACAACCCTAATTAAAAGCAACTCATCCACATTTACTATTATTAGTTTATTCAACAACAACCCTAATTAAAAGCAACTCATCCACATTTACTATTATTAGTTTATTCAACAACAACCCTAATTAAAAGCAACTCATCCACATTTACTATTATTAGTTTATTCAACAACAACCCTAATTAAAAGCAACTCATCCACATTTACTATTATTACTTTATTCAACAACAACCCTAATTAAAAGCAACTCATCCACATTTACTATTATTAGTTTATTCAACAACAACCCTAATTAAAAGCAACTCATCCACATTTACTATTATTAGTTTATTCAACAACAACCCTAATTAAAAGCAACTCATCCACATTTACTATTATTAGTTTATTCAACAACAACCCTAATTAAAAGCAACTCATCCACATTTACTATTATTAGTTTATTCAACAACAACCCTAATTAAAAGCAACTCATCCACATTTACTATTATTAGTTTATTCAACAACAAGAACCCTAATTAAAAGCAACTCATCCACATTTACTATTATTAGTTTATTCAACAACAACCCTAATTAAAAGCAACTCATCCACATTTACTATTATTAGTTTATTCAACAACAACCCTAATTAAAAGCAACTCATCCACATTTACTATTATTAGTTTATTCAACAACACCAGTGTTTGATATTAATATTACTACGGAGAAAGCATAATAGTTTCATTTTAATAAATTACAATATAAAGTGTGAACTGCGTTTAATTGCCATTAAAATTAAAAATAAAACCGGCTTTCTTTACGCAGATTGTGTAATGTGAAAAAAATACGTACAAAATTCCCTTTAAAATCAGAAAATTATGCAAATTTTGGTGTGCTGTACGTTTTTAATCTGTGGTTTGTAGGCACAATTTTACACTTAGATTGACAACTGGAAATTCCCGCAAAGCTCATTTTATTCAGTCCTCCAAGAGAACGCTGGTCAAGTGGATTTGAAAAATCAAGAAAGTCATCCTGAGAGATAATTATTATGCAACAGGCCTATCAGAATACCATCGCTGCGACATTTACTTTTAAAATGTCGAAGCATTATGCAGAGATAAGAGCCTTTTGGCCATGTAAAAGACTTTCTGATTTTCTGTTATTTTGAATATACATAGGTATTTGTTTTTATATTTCAATAGCGGCGGCAGCGACTTCGTTCGCGTGGAATTAGTCATGCTCAGCTCCTATTGGCAATATGTACGGCTGCGTTTGCTCCCGTTTTCGCAACATTTTTTGTTACTGCTCTGCTCCTATTGGTCATAGCGGGATGTTATATAGCCTAAAGCCTTCCTGGCTTAATAGGCTATCCAACGCAAAAAGAATTTTTCAAATCGGACCAGTAGTTCCTGAGATTAGCGCGCACAAACAAACAAACAAACTCTTCAGCTTTATACATATATGTGTTTAATTTTGTTTAGTGTTATGATCTTTCTGTACGAGTTCCAGTTAATACTTCTTACTTTCATTCTTTCAACAAAGTATCAGTAGAAATCGTTCTCATTTTGACTATACAACAACATTAATTACATTGTTGAAAAAACACTATTCTCGAACATAATTATGAAGCAATAGATTAGAATTAATTAACCTTCAAAATGAGTGAGTTTGGTGATCTTGTGTGAAGTGTTGGACTAATAGGACATAATGCTTCTAAGATTGAATGTTCTGTTATAAAAAATAGCACAGATTTCATTTCCTCTGCACAGTTCAAGGCAACAACACAATGAGAGTTTCATGTCAGCAACAAAACCAGTTTCCGTGAAACTTGAAAACGCACAGAGTAAATAAAAAACTTTCTTTTTTACAACGTACATACAAGTATGTAGTACTGTGTTATCTGCACAAGTTCTTTATTAACAGTGTGACGACCGGAAAGTAGGAACTGGAATGCGTAAAAATAATTATAGTTTAAAAACAAAAAAAAAACATGATTTTAAAGAATATCAAACTAAAAAGTATCGTTGGTCGTGTTGTTAGGTTTAACATTGCATCACCTCGCTCAACTGCCGCCATCCTTCCTATTCCTAAGTTTTTTAAGTGAATAGGCTTAATAAACTAGTGCGCTTTACCATCAACAATAGGCTATTTGACAGTATTCAATTATTAGTGATGTTTTGCTTTAATTGCATAAAATGAGGGTTCTTTATATCATTTACAAGAGTTTTAATAAAAAATAATAACAATTATTATATCCAAAACACAAAAATATGTTTGGCTTTTTGTTTCTCGCGCCACACATTGTGAAACGATCCGGATTGGCTAATGTCGCGATGACGTCATACGCTTGTTTTCGGCAAACTTATAAACTGTTTTTCGGGGGTTTTTATCGATTTATTTGTACAACCCAGTACAGTACACCACTTGTAAACCATTTTATTAGATAACAACAGCAAATAATAATTAAAAACAAACACCACTGAGAACCGAAAACCGCTTGTGACGTCACTTACCAGGCGCAACGCCATATTGCTGATTATATCGTTTTCGCGGCTTATTTGAATTTTGAATTTTTATTTGCATATTTCTTACGAAATACGTATTTAAAATTAAAAAAAATACTTTGCGTGAACTTCTTAACCGCAACCAAGTAATTCAAGATAAAAATTATAAATCTGTCAAATAGCCTATTGCATCACTGCTTACCATCAGGCGGGATTGCAGTCAAGCACTAGTTTATAATTATTAAAAAAAAATGTGTGACGACCGGAAAGTAGGAACTGGAATGCGTAAAAAAAAACACTTTCCTCTGCCAGGTTCTGACGTAATCAGCTCGCCGCCCGGTAAGGACCAGCCCCCTAATCGGCGAACACATTTTTGTCAAATGATTTCGACTAGTTGGAATCGTTTGGACCGAACGAATCAATGGGCGGTCCAAACCATCACGAAAATGTGAAGATACTAATACAGAATACTAGCAGGAAAGTCCGCCTCTCGGCTGCGCCATCATCATCATCACTTCAGCCGAAAGACATCTTCTGCTGGACATAGGCCTCTCCCAAGGATCAAACATCTTAGGGGGATAATGCCATAATCGCCACGCTTGGCAGACGGGTTGGCAATCACAGTTAGATGTTGGTAGTACTCGGATGAAGCTGTTACCCGTCATCCGGTTTTTCCCTTGGTCGATAAGTACATTCTAATCTAACACGCCGTCACCACACGGCACCGAAAAAAGGCTGATATATTTTTCTCGGTAGTAGGCTATAATTTCGGCTGCCAGCAGAAGTTACCACCCACTGTTGTGTCGTGTTCCGGCACGAAGCCGTTCGGAGGACGGGTCTGAGCAGTTGTGTTTCGATGTGTGCCGGGTACGATGCGCCAAATGTTGTTGAGTAGGGAGTTTGGTCGTGGAGGGTCTCCAGATCAATATCCCTCCGCGCAGCATTGTTAGTCGTGTTGTTGGGTTTAACATTGCATCACCTCGCTCCACTTTTTAAGTGTTTAATAAACTACCGCGCTTTACCATCAATTATTGCATCACTGCTTACCTTCAGGCGGGATTGCAGTCAAGCACTAGTTAATAATTATTATTTTAAAAAAGTGATATCGTATAAGTAAGTGTGTTACGAAATTAAGTAAGATGCAGATCTAACTTTCCATCGAGACAATATAATCACGGGGATCAAGATAAGACATAGCCTAACTACCTTCAACAGTCTGAAAACTGCTCATACCAGTATAACTAGATTTTAAAAAAATCAGACTGACCGGTCATCATGATTGATCAACGTGATCGAATGCTCGGAACTGGTTCTCAACGACAGCCATACCTGATGACATACATACCCTGTTGCGGCTGCTGCGACCTCTACGGTAACTTGGCAGTTTTATAAATTGAAAGTTGCCATAGACCGCCATCGCGTCAAGAAAATAATTGTATAAGAAAGATATTTTTTTTTTGTCGGGAATGTCAAGATGAGTGTCACGCTCATATTTCATTGGACTTTTAAAATTATTTATATAGTGTTGTTTACTAAATAAAAGCGCGTGATTTATGTAGTAAAAAGTGCATTCAGTGAATAATTCATAAAGAACAGTGAAATATTGTAGCATAGTGGCCACATCATGTCTTTACGCTAAACCACTCCTAATCGGCCACACGCGGGAAACGAAAGGAGTTAGATTAGTTAGGATAAGTTTAGGATAAGCTAGGATTAATTAGGATAAGTTAGGATAGAAGTTTACCCAAGAAAATATTTACTGAAGACTAGGCTGTATGGCGTACTATGCCTTTGCCTTTTCCGTTCAGAAGAACGGAAAGAATTGAACAAAAAAAAAATGTTTATGAAATTGACACTTGTAGAAGTACCTACGACTGTCAATTTGATCGTTTTTATTTGACCATACCATTTTTTGTTGGTTCACTTTTGCAGTGATGCAATCGTATATGGTAAAGCGCGCTAGTTTACACTCTAGCTTTGAAGACAATTACATTGTAATCAGATGGAAACACGACGAAAAGACCGCCGCAGGCAAATAGTTCCAGTCCTACGATATACGCGGTATAAAAGACGAGGCGAAACGCTTCGTCCGGAGCATAGTGATGTGAACAACGTAAAGAAAGATACTCGCCGTACGACGGGTCGTCCGACAAACGGAGATGGCGGAATTAAGTCATACAATTCCCGCACTCACTCTCCAAAATGCATTCTATAGAATACCGACAGGCTGAGGTCCTGCCAGAACCCCAGGCTTTGCAAATTATTTGTAACCATATCTGGGTCATCAATAAGCCTCTTTGCACGCCTCTACACCAAAAATTGCCATAGACAATCTTCTTCTTCTGTCTATTAAGTTCCACTGCTGCGCAAAGACCTTCCAAAAGGCTTTCATTGATTTGGGGGGGGGGCATAATCCCTACGGTCGGCAGGTGGTTTGGGGATGCAGTAGTTTGATATTTCACAGGAGAAGCGCTGCTGTCCGCTTCCCTGGTGAGAGTTCCCTTAGTCAGCTCTTACGACACCCACTGGAGGATATGGGAGACAATGCTGCACACAAAATATGACTATTATCTACATAATTTCTGTATCATTAACTATTCAAACAATCTCTATAAAGATAACTAGAAGAATTAACACAGCGTTCATAATAGCCACTTGGAATGTTATCTGTAATCATCTTTTAGCACTTGAATTTTATCTGATATTTTTCGATAAGGTGTTTTACTATTGAATGCTCTATCTCGCACTCTCTTTGGTTAAATATAAAGGACAAAAGATAGTATAAAATTCAAGTACCATCTAATATTAACCGTATTATTATTGTTGTGTATCAATATTATTGTGTTATCTTTTCTGTTAATTTAAATTTAATTGAAGAATGGCACCGATACGGGGTTGTTCAAAAACTAAAGTAATTTTAAGTTAAGTGCATTTATATCATATATATATATATATACAATATGTAAAGAAAACCCTGTCCGACCCAAAAGGATAATAAAGATTAGGTAAACACATGACCAAATATAATATAAAATTTTACGTAATCATCATAGTAACAATACTAATGAATTTTGAAATATTCTTTTCTTCCCGCGAATTAATTCCAACTGCCCCGAAATTTGGTAATTTTTAAAAAGTGACAACTCCATTTTGTCGGTATTATTAAAAGCGATGCGACCACGTGCCGCGTGCCCCGCCCCCCTTTACCCGCGCATCCATGCCTACCGTGTTCCCTACCGCACATGTATTAAGTTACCTAGCTTTTTCGAAATAATATTTATTTTTTTAGGGTGTTTTTTTTTAAGTTTAGCCTGGCTTTGTAGGCATTATTAGAATCAGTTAACGATACCTAACAATACCTTCACGGATCGGACAGGGGTTGTATATATATATATATATATATATATTATATATATATATATATATATATATATATATATATATATTAGTTATAAACTAGTGCTTGACTGCAATCCCGCCTGATAGTAAGCAGTGATGCAATCGTTGATGGTAAAACGCACTAGCTTATTAAGCCTATTCACTTAAAAAAAACTGAGTGAATAGGAAGGAAGACGGCAGTTGAGCGAGGTGATGCAATGTTTAACCCAACGATGCTGCGCCAGAGGATGATCTGGAGACCCTCCACGACCAAACTCCCGACACAACAACATTAGGCACATCGTACCCGGTACACATCGCAACACAGCTGCTCAGACCCGTCCTCCGTACGGCTTCACCAGACATCATGCCGGAACACGACGAATCGCTTGGCGGCAAGACTTAAGAAAAGGATAGAAGATAAAATGTTCTTTCTTTCTTTTCTTTAGAGTGAATACTACTTCAACTCTTAAATGGCCTCTGTGGTTAGATACCACAATTTTGCCAATAACACGTGTAACATATTATAGAAATTCTTTAATAAAATTATTTCACAATAATGGCGAATATCGCCAATGACAGTTGAAAAAACGGCCGCGTGAGCCGACTGCTAGGAGATTTGATGTAAAGCCATGATGTGGTCACTATGCTGCGATATTTCAATATTCTTTATGAATTATTCACTGAATGCACTTTTTACTACATAAATCACGCGCTTTTATTTAGTAAACGACACTATAAATAATTTAAAAGTCCATTGAAAAATGAGCGTGACATTCACCTTAGACTTCCCGTCAAAAAAAACAACATAAAATGTTAGTGTAGACCCGTCAAATTAGTCCACGCTTGACGTAAATTGATGTATTCTTGGTCGCCATCTTTATAATCGCTTCTAAAAGTCTAAACTGCTTATGGCATATCTTAATTTGACAGGATTAAACTAAAATCATCAACTAAAGTCAGGATTAATCTAAAATCATGTGGTGTCTACCTATAAGTGATTGTTGCACAATGTATAATTTAAGCACAAGTGGTTTTAGTGTGTAAGCATTTTTGTGTAAACAATTGTTGGCAGACCTAATCAATACATAGTATAAAACAAAGTCGCTTTCGCTGTATGTCCGTATGTATGCTTAGATCTTTAAAACTACGCAACGGATTTTGACGCGGTTTTTTTTAATAGATAGAGTGATTCTTAAGGAAGGTTTGTATGTATAATAAATGCATAATATAGTAGAGAAACACTGAGAAATCTAAAAAGCGTGATAAAACCGAACTCCACGCGGGCGGAAAGCTAGTAAATAAATAAAATAAAATGTTACCTTCTATTCTTATCTGAAAGTAAAAGATGCACTTAAAATTAGTTTAATTTGTGAACAAGAGAATCGGCGGCAATGTCTGATTGTTATTAAATATATTAACTTAATCTTTAAACTAAAAAAAAAAATCTTTAAACTAAAAAACTTAATCTTTACAGAAGCTAAAATTCCCTAAAAGAGTTTGTATGAAGGCTGTCATGAAAAGACGGCGCTGAGGTTTATCTATACATATAGGGTCGAAAATTCACTATAAGGTAAAGTGACAAGATACCTTCAGTAATGACGTTATAGTGACGTCATTGGACAATAAATTGCAGACGCTAAGTGGCGGCCGTCATATTAGAAACCCTAGCTTTTGAAGGAGGTAAAAAGGTATGCGTTGGTTTTCTCGATAGTCATCAGAAAAATTACCCGGAGTACAAAAGCACGGAGTTGTCTCGGTATCTAATGTATGGTCATTCTACCAGGGACCCGTCCAGCTTCTAAGCCACGAGCTCCTATCGAGTGGAGGTACAGGTACCAACGTCAACAGGATAATAATAGGGATGTATCCAAGGTATGAAAATCAAAACAATAATTAGTCCGTCTTATAGAAAACTAGCGGCCGCCAGCGACTTCGTTCGCGTGGAGTTAGTTATGCTCCGCTCCTATTGGTCGCAGCGTGATGTTATATAGCCTAAAGCCTTCCTGGATTAATTGGCTATCCAACGCAAAAAGAATTCAAACATACAAACAAACAAACTCTTCAGCTTTATATATTAGTATAGATAAAAAAATATTAAGACCCGTATTTTTAATTGTGTCGAAATTACCAAAAACTACTGAGATATAGCGTATTAAAGTTACGGAGTGGGGGCTAATTACGTCACGCCGTTGTATATTTTGTACCACGGCGTGACGTCATTTCAAATCAATATAATCTTCCTAAGTATTTGAATGAAAGAAAAAATAATAAATACGTTTCAATATTTTTTATAAATCTATCTGATGTACTTACCTACATTAAATTATTTTTTAAGATACAACCCAATTGGGTAAATACTGTCAGTAGAGACTTTGACAGTTCAACAACATTCATTGCGTTATTTACGTCGTTGAGCTGACACATTTTTGGATCTTATGGAGCAATTGTTTAGCAATAGGATTCAAAATTATTAAAATTGATAGTAATAGTGTGTTACGCAATTAGGGTGCTGCAAGTGTTAATATACCTGAAACTGTTTGATTTTTTCCAATAAATCTTGAACCTAAACACTTAAGCAATAAAGTATAAAATCTATGAAAGAAATTTGACAGATTATATGAGTGGCGTCTGTACAATCTTAATTCGATAGTTATCGGTCATCGAATCTTTATTAATCATTAAATCCCTTCAATATGAATTGTGTTACAATTAATTTCACAATGATTTGATTTTGATCATTATCAGTTATACCTACGTGATGTAGAAGCATTCGATATTCAAATATTCAAGTAAGTAAATAACTACGTATTTCGCCAAATGGAGATACACAGTCTAGCTAAGCCAAGATATGCAAAACCAGAATCTCTAGTTAAACAACTTTTGCGATTTAAATTTTAAATTATTCATAATGTTATCTGGCTGTTTGAACATCTTCCTTTGCAAGGTCATCGCGATAATTTGAATATAATTTTGTTTGAATTTACTTATCTGTGGTACCTTTGCCTGCCCACAGATTATGTAAATCTTAAGTGGGTATATCAGTAAGCAATCAAAATATGGAATTCGTAGTTACTTCATAGTGGTTTTTCAATTGGCTAAAATTAACTTTTAACAAATATTTTACCTCAAAGTATGGGAGTATCGGATTCTCGATTTAGGAATAGGGTCTGCAAACTGCAATTAATTAAGTAGGTACCTTTAAAATAGGTATTAGCCTATTTCTTTCGTCATCTGGCAAACCGCTAATTGGCAAACTTGGAAGTTGGACGTATCTAGACTGGGAAGCCCCTTAGCCCCAGGTAGATTCGAGATGAAGTCTTGAGTGTCTTGACTAGTCACAAACGTAGAAGGATATTTAAGGAGGAAAACGAAACATTATTCTACGCAAAATCACGACCGCAAAAGGTCGATTTGATTCATTTGATAGTGTAAGTAGTTAGCAGCCCGAACGAGAACGAGTCTTATAACGTGTATAGTATATTGTATTGTCATTCTGGACATCATTTATAATACTGATATTCTGCTGCATCCAATTAAAATGGAAGCCGACCCATAATAGTTGAGAAATCACCAGGCAGATTGATACTTGGAAACTTCATTATTATCAAAATAATGGCCAGAAAGAGGGTGAATAGGTACCTTAAATGGCGGCTAATCGACATTTACATAGAAGAAAAGAAATGTTGCCCTTATCTCAAATCAATTATGAAGCCATATATGACGCAACGTGCGAGACGATGATAAAGGAAAAACGACGTTTGAGATTTTATTTCAAATTAAGAATTAATCATTAGTAGTAAAAATTACTCGATCGTAACCATTTAGATCGTAATTGGGCGGGAGGCGCAGGACAGGTCGTCGTGGAGATACTTGAGGGAGGCCTATGTCCAGCAGTGGACGTCTTTCGGCTGAAATGATGATGATCAATCGTGAAGAAACCTGTCATGTGACTTCTGTGTCCCAGCACTGAAAATATAAGCTGATCATCTTAAACAGTAGATGCCAAAAATTTTATGCCACAGAGTATATTATCTGCATGTTATACCACAGATTAAAACCACAGGGACAGTCTACTTGTCTTATCTATGGAATGTTAATACGCAACCAGGTACGCTAAATACCTACTGTGGGTAGTAATCCGACTGCGTACTTATTACTAAAGTACATGTTTACATGAGTTCTTGCTTGATACTGGCTGGACGTGACAAATAACAGTAATGTATTTTGATTGCGGCCTATGGAAGTATTTACTTATTATTTAGCCTTTAATGTCTCCACTTCTAGGACACTGGCCAGGATGTCAGCGTCCTAGGAGTGGCTGCATTAACTCCCTCTCAAAGACTTCTGAAGGCCAATTATTCTCGTATCTTATATTATTTTTATTTTTCTATAGGTAATATACATATTGATTTACATTTTTAAATATTAACATGCATAAAACAAGCAAAGCAAGCAAGTCAGGGCTAGAGGGGGCCAAGTCAAATTTTTAGGGTCGTATCCATCCCCGTTTACACTTTGATAAGCAATTTCAGGAGTTCATATTATGTTCTGCGAGATTTTCAGGGGTGGCAGCTGCCCCACCCTCGGCTAATTACAGTAATCTGCCTAGATTTTTCTCAGCAATTTTAAACTTGGTTTGTAGTGTCGTGCAGCTGAAATATAAGTATTACAGTGCAGTCTACTGCTTGATATACAATAACTAGCGCGCTTTACCATCAACGATTGCATCACTGCTTGCCATCAAGCGGGATTTCGGTCAAGCACTAGTTTATAAGTCGTGGTAGCCTAGTGGTTAAAACACCAGCCTCTCAAGTATGAGTGCGCGGGTTCGATTCCAGGTCAGGCAAGTACCAATGTAACTTTTCTAAAGTTATATGTACTTTCTAAGTATATCTTGGACACCAATGACTGAAGGTGAAGGAAAACATCCCGAAGAAACCTGGACTTTCAGTCTGAAATCGCCAACCCGCATTGAGCAAGCGTGGTGATTACGCTCAATCCTTCTCTGTATGAGCAGAGACCTGTGCGCAGCAGTGGGACGATAAAAAGGTTGATAATGATGAAATGATGACTAGTTTATAATTATTTAAAAAAAAACTGTCACGCCCTTCTTCGTCACCCAGATCGGCAAAGGCATTGAGTTATAAAGTACTACGTACGTAAATTATAACTCAACGGGCAAAGGTCATTTGATGAATTCTCATTAAAAAAAAAGGTTACAGGAGCTAGAGCGAATCTTGGGAGTATATTCGATTAACCGAATCTGGCCAAACCACGCTACGGCTGATGTCTTATAGATGTTAAATAATGTCTGAAGATGATGCCATTAGCAATATTACAAAGTTACGACCACACTAATGATGCGTTTGACAAGACTTAGAACAATCACTTACCGGCGACCATAAGCGTAGTACCCTTGAGTTTAATAGCATAGTTTTGTGAGTAATGGCTAACAAGTACTTAGGCAACCTACGCATTGTATTGTTAAGGCTTTTTCCTCTACGTAGCCAGTGGAATTTAATCCCCACTCTAGCGTGAATGTTTCTATGTACCTAGACTAGCATTTGTTGATAGTCAAGCCTACATTAAGCAAGGTAATTGAGTACCACACTATCAGTAGCATTCAATTTCACTTTGACAGTTCTTCAACATTCATTGATTAATGAGATTTGAATTTGGAATTTACTGGTTTATGGAGGTCAACACCCCAATTGCGTAACATACCTATTACCTTCATTCATAATCTGAATTGTTTTGAAGGATATTCCTAACCTATTACTTCTTAGATTCAAAAAGATTTCTGCTCAGAAACTTAAATACCGCAATGAATGTTTCTGATCCATCAATATGAAAGGTATTAGGTTTATCAATTACCCAGTAGATTGGAAGTCGTTCCTTATCAAATATCGGTATTTATTAGTATTCGATTAAACAGGAGTAAACCAATCCTAAAGTAGGTAGTTGGAAAGAAATTGATTTGGGGGCTTTCTATCTTGCAGTGAGGAAATAATTTGTATGAAAATCACATTACAGAGTCAAGAGTCACAGATAAGATAAGATAGGAAGTCATAGATAAGTCATCTAGTAATGCCCAAAACGAATCGTGGCCTTCCCAGGGATTCCTATGGCCATTTTAACCGTCGTTAGGTAAGGAAAGGGTTGGGTCAAAGATTGTCAGCACAGCCTTTCGAATTATCTTATGTTTCAACTAGAATAATGAGTAGCATATATACATACATTCATTGATATCGAACTATAGAGGGATATTATTTGTAATTTTAAGAACATTTCCAATCTGATCTCAGTTTTAATTTGTCAAAAAATACTTACATTTTGTCAAGTTTCAGCATTCTTTTGTCATTGAGATGAGTTTACGACTAGATTTCGAATTGATCGTTTTACAGCAATTAGTACGTATAGATGAACAAACTAGGACTGAATTCCCAATTAAGAGAACATAAGAAGTCGATAAATAGTATACAGTTATAGATTGAAAGCCAAAGATACTTCGCTTGAATGCGTGTTGCGTGTAAAGCCAAGTATGGCCGAGTGTTGCATAAAAGATTTAGCTTAGTAGGTCAGACAGAGGGCTTCTGTAGACACAAGCGTGTTATCAGAAAGTCTTAAGTGTCTACAAGGTTAGAATGAGTTGAAAAATGGCCTAGGTCAGCAAAAATGCCATTGTCTGGCATTTTTGCTGAACTGGGCCTTTTTGGCGCAACCGCGAGGCGCACCTTCAGCTGTTTTGTTACTTCGTTCATAAATACTATTTGATTTTTATTTGATGTAGGTATGTATCTAGTATAATGTGTCTTTTAATCTGTGTTAACTTTTATTTTCTTACTTCCTTTCAAAACTTTATTTGGCTATGTCGCCTCTCATTTAGGACTGGTATAGTGCCCAAGTCCTGGAAGCTTGCTAACGTGCAGCCTGTGCCCAAGAAGGGTAGTCGTGCCGATCCTGCCAACTATCGGCCGATTTCGATCACCTCCATACTTTGCAAAATTATGGAGCGTGTATTGAACTCGCGCCTCTTGGCATACCTGGAAGGTAACGATCTCCTCAGTGACCGACAGTACGGGTTTCGCCGCAATCGGTCAACTGGGGACCTACTAGTGTATGCCACTCACTTGTGGGGCGAGGCCCTCGAGAAGAATGGGGAAGCGATTGCTGTCTCCCTTGATGTCTCGAAGGCTTTCGACCGGGTTTGGCACGCTGGCCTTTTGAGTAAGCTTCCAGCGTACGGCATTTCCCCTAGCCTGACTGGCTGGGTAAAAGACTTCCTGACTGAACGGTCCCTCCGAGTTGTTGTCGACGGATGCTCTTCTGAGCCCATGTCAACTAATGCCGGTGTTCCTCAGGGGTCTGTTCTCTCTGCAACTCTGTTTCTGCTGCATATTAACGATCTGCTGATGCCTGGTATCTATGGGTATGCAGATGACAGCACATTTGTAGAGAGATACCTGCCGGATGCCCGGGCTAGTAGGGAATCAATCCGGTCCGAAAGAGAGGCCATGGTTGAGCGAACGAGTGTTGCACTGCAGGCAGTCTCCGAATGGGGCAATGCCAATCTTGTAGCATTCAATGCCGCCAAAACACAGGCGTGTCTTTTCACCGCCAAAAGGAGCCTGTTCACCTTGGCCCCTACTTTTCGGAATGTGTCCTTGGAGTGTTCCAACCGCCTTCAGCTTTTGGGAGTTGAGATTTCCTCGAACCTTAACTTTGGGCGGTTCATTGAGTCCAAGGCCAAGGTGGCTGCCAGGAAACTTGGCGTTATCGCAAAGGTCCGGCAGTACTTCACACCTGGGCAGCTTCTAATGTTATACAAAGCACAGGTCCGTTCGTGTGTGGAGTACTGCAGCCACATTTGGGCTGGTGCTGCCAAGTGTCATCTGGTCACTTTGGATTCAGTGGAGAGACGTGCAAAGAGGCTGATTGGTGACCCTGATCTAACTCGAGTTGGTCTCCAAAGCCTAGAGCACAGGCGTAGAGTAGCCAGCCTTTCGGTGTTCTATAGGATGCATTTCGGGGAGTGTGCGAGGGAATTGCATGATTTAATTCCCCCATCTCCGTTCCACCAGCGGACGACCCGTCGTACGGCTGGTTTCCACCCTTACGTTGTTAACACCACTACGATCCGGACGAAGCGCTTCGCCTCCTCCTTTATACCGCGTACATCGAGGGACTGGAACAATTTGCCCGCGGCGGTGTTTCCGTCGGACTACAATTTGAGTGTCTTCAAGGCTAGAGTGAATAGGCTCTTAATAAACTAGTGCGCTTTACCATCAACGATTGCGTCACTGCTTACCATCAGGCAGGATTGCGGTCAAGCGCTGGTTTATAATTTGTAAAAAAAAAAAAAAATGTATATAGCATATTAACATAGCCATTAGGCAGATAAGGCTTAGGACTTCAGTGTAGCTGGTATTAAACAATACGGTGAAGACTGGCTTGGAAAATGGTTACTAGAATCCGGCTGAGATAATCCTAAAAGCGGCGGAAGATGTTTTAAAAGTGTCCAAATAAAGCAATGAAGAAAAGGAGGTACTTAAGGTTAATTTTGCAGTAGACTGTGTTCTGGATGTGGTACATAATAAAATAGAATTGCATACAATTATGTACGCCGCTGATTAAAAGGTGAAGGAAAACATCTTAAGGAAACCTAGGTCTAACATTGCACCACCTCGATCAACGGCCGTCTTCCTTCCTATTTACTAATCAAATCAAATCAAATCAAATCAAATTATTTATTTGCTAGAATGCAGGTAGGTATACAAATATGGTTGTCAGAAAAGAAAATAGAGCCATACATTCTGTCCCAGATGGGACATGCAAAATTTAAATTTTGTCAATTTGAAGCTACAGAGAAGAACAATAATCATTAATCAGATACAAAAAAAAAACACAACAATCAAACACAAAAAAAATCGATTCTGTCACAATAAGGTCAAAAAGCAATTAATGTAAAAAGTTATATTAATAAAAGGTAAAATATAATTAAATGTCACGTCAATAACGATAAAATACAAGCATCACAAAACGTCGGCGAAGAAATCAGCAACAGAATAATAACATTTTTTTAATAATATGTCAGTAAGGTTTTTTTTAAATACTTTTAATGGTTGGTTAAGGTTTTTTAAGTGAATGGGCTTAATAAACTAGCGCGCTTTACCATCAACGATTGCATCACCGCTTACCATCAGGCGGGATTGTAGTCAAGCGCTAGTTTATAATTAATAAAAAGAAAGAAAAAAAGAAACCTGGACTTTAAGTCTGAAATCACCAACCCGCATTGAGCAAGCGTAGCGATTACGCTCAATCCTTCTCTGTATGAGAGTAGACCTGTGCCCAGAAGTGGGACGATAAAAAAGTTGATGATGATGGACGCCGTATAAATTACAGAACATAAATATATAAAGATTTTACAAAGGGTGATAAAACGGGTGGTCCTATCACTAAAAACAACCTTTGGATAAAATACCAAGGCGAAGGAGAGACAAAATTGTAGTTGTAGATTATTTAGGTTTCAGTTATATCTTTCATTTACTTACTGTCTCACTGACGAAATATTGTAAAACAATAGATATTTAACCTTCGAAAAGGTTTTACTCAGGTTAGAATCTATGAATGGATTTGATTTTTAAAAGGTCGCGTTGTGGCCATGGATATTGTGGATGCCAGGCCCTTGTTTCACGAAAATGTTGTCGCAATTGGGATTCAGTTCACATATCAAAACAAAGAATAAAAGATGGTATTTAGGAGTTTCCTATGAAGCATGTCGGGACCTGGGTTTTATCGCTTCTTGTAATAGTCTGGGAAATATTTGAACAGGCAACCGTGCATGTCAAAATATTACTTATCACTGTCGAGGTGCCGACTGCCAGTACAGTCGACACCTCGATACGAATCACGGCTTAGGGCGTCCCTGGGGAGAACCGCAAGGGACGGCTGGATCAAAATTTGTAAAAGCACTTAAGTTCTATTTACTTAAACATTATCATAAAATTTTATAAGCTCTTTTGTGATGTTTATTGATTAGATGTATAGCAAGGTTGTCTGTAAAAGATCGCTCGTAACTATAAGAGTCCATGGTCACCCTTTGTAAAATCTTCATATTTATCTTCTGTTATTTATATGGTGGACATAATAAAGAGAATTTTAATATATTCTACCTAGAACGGTTTCCACTTGACCTTTGCCGTGTCCTTGGTCTAAGAGAAACCAGATTTGTGCCTTATGATTCTGCTTCATTAGACATTCCTACGTTTTTTATACATCCCAATAATAGCAGACTATCTGTTCTGAATTGATGGGCTGTTTACTAACGACTATTTAGTTAGTAATAGCCCATCTAGTCGTTCGCATCCGTTTTTGCTAAGAAACACCATATTCTAGATACTGACTATTCACGTTTTCTTAGTGATCTTATCGGGGATTTTCTTCGGAAAGGTCAGGCAATCGATTTGTGGTAAGACTAGACGAATAAATAAGGATCCGTAGGGTATATGTACATTCTAAGTATATCTTGGACGCCAATGACTGATTACAAGGTGAAGGAAAACTTCTTGAGGAAACCTGGACTAAAATCGCCAATCCGTATTGAGCAAGCGTGGTGATTACGCTCAATCCTTCTCTGTATGAGAGGAGGCTCCGTGGGACGATAAAAAAAGAAGGTCGATGACGATGATGAATGAGTAGATGTATTATGAATGTACTTATTCTAAAAAAAAAACCTCTTCAATAACACATCACACACACACAGCAAAAAATCAGTAAAAACATTCGACAAACATTGCTAAAATCAGCCACACTGTTACTAGGAATGATTGATGTGCGGCGCTGTCTTTAGTATGTGAAAATCGTGAAAGTGCTTCGCTGACATGTGATATGCGCCGCGCAGCATAGACTATGTAGAGGTTTTATAAAGGTTCTCTATGCGCATCGATAATGGCTTTTGTTTGGTGCTAAGGTGCTAACTCGTTTGCTTTGCCAGCGGCGAAAGTTTGTTTTTGAGCAAATTGCTAACTAAATTTTAATAGTCAAAACTGTACATTTGGTTTGGGTTTATGAATTGCTTTTTTTTAATTTTGTAATTCCTTTGCTTTTTTTTAACTACTTACGGGAAACTTCGATTAAGAGAACTAGGAAGCGACATTGAAAGATGTGGCAAGAAGATTTTACGTCATTTTTAGTATACATAGAAAAGTATTTTGCCAACTTTAATACATTTTAAGGTTAGGAATCGTTGGTAATTTTGTATTTTAACAAAAGCCGGAACAATGTGTACGCAGGTAGTTTCCTAATTCTTGTAACAATATTTACAAAAGCATTGTGTTTAGCAGGTAGGTAGAAAGACAATTACATAAAATAGAATGTACGTTTTGTTGTTTTTTATGTCAGGTGGAGGGTATTAATTCATTTAAGGTTTAGCAAAACCCAACGAGTCGAAAGCTTGTTTACATACCCACGTACTTACCAGTACCATATTAATATTACCGCTTGTTAAGTAGGTGTGTAACTTAGGGCAAATGTCGCCTTTATAACTGTGCATGTCTTTTCAACATGATTCTCACATAAAATAAGTAATTCAATACTATAGGTGTACCTAACTAATAGTTTTGTAGTATTTTTTTTTCTCTCCATGGAGTTTCCAACCCGTTCTTCTCCTTGGTATATGTACCATAGAGTTACCCGAAACTGTCAAATATTCCCAATCAACTTTGAGCCTTAATACTTTAAATATAAAGTTGTAAATCTAATAAAGAAATCTGACACAGTGTGCTTGATGTGCTGTCGTCTATACCTAGACCTACCTAATACGCTTTGGAATGGGCAACATAGCCTGTAATCTTCAGACTGATAGACACCTTGGCAATTCAAAGTGCCTCTGAATGGTTTATAAAGCGCCAACACCATTCTGAACGTGCTCTGCACGTGCACTGGGTTCAAGCACAAGTGCGTGTGCCTGGTGCCCCAGAGGGCTGAAAATAGCTTAACTATGTATTTTCTTTTTTATTTAATACTAACATAGATTTTAAGTTGTACACTAACAATATATGGGCATGTTGCCTGAAATACGTAAACAGATTTTATTTTTTATAAAATTTGTAATAATTTTCTTGAGTTCGACCTGGTTTTACAGTAACTCCTAAATTCCTGACCATGTTTCAATCTCGCGCACAAACCGTTCACATTTTGGACCGACGTGCCAATACCTCTTGATCAATAAACCTGTTCTCATGGTCGATTATACCTGTCACAATTGAAGCCTTTTCGCCCGTTATTCATAAAAAAAATTGACTGCTCACGTGACCATGCTGGCCTATTTTTAGCCCAAAGAATCAGCATTGCCATCCAACGTGCTAATGCCGCCAGCCTTTTGGGCACTTATCCCCCCATTACATTAACAGCGACGTGGACGAATTTTTTGATGCCCAATGAGCTCTTTGCCTATTAATTTGTTAATTTCTTAATTATTGCAATAAACAATTCATTAAAATATGTCACTTAGAAACCTGTCTCTTTTCAAATAACATTTAGCTATGTCCCCATAAATGGTATTATTACAAACCAGTTTCTATGTAACCAGCTTCTTGTCTGAATATTTCGCAATTAAGTCACGTTAAGCATTAAACTCAGTCATACATATTCAATGAACGTTTAAAACAGTAACTTGAGAACTGTTTGAACGGGTTTACGATCCGCTTATTTTAGCATGTTCAATAAAAATTTTGCGTACTACTTTGAATTTGCCATCTTGACCATAATAAATAAACTTTTTTTTTCTTACATAGACTACTAAAAAGGCAAAGGTCGTAGTGTTATTATTCAAATTTAGAAATACGTGGGCCGCAGATACACCGCGAGCGTTTCCTAAAAAAAAAACATGGTATAGCTCACGTACCTTTCCGCGATTTCCAATACAGTTTCCTCAAGTAGTAAGCAGCTGCTACTAAAAGAAGAGCTGCAAGGAAAGAACCGATGGCTGCGCCAGCAACGCTGCCAGCTCCATAGCACGCAGCCTCTTGGCCAAAAACACTAGGCACCAAAACGGTCACAAATAAAACCAAATTAAATAAAACACCCATTTTTAATCCACACAAATTAACATCACTGATTATGGCACATAGATGGTTCGACGACGGACACAGATCACATTCCTAAAATTTGAAATTTTCGAATTCAGAATGCGTTGTAAAACTTTTTTTTTATAGCGCAGTGGCAAAGACGTGCGCCGCGTCAGCCTGCGCGGTCGACTGTGGCCGTTCGTTCTCTTTCGTAGTAGATCGGTCCTTTCGGTTGTGAAAAGGCTGTGATTGTGGGACAGAGAGCGTGTGTGGACAGAGAACGTGTTTTGACAGCCGGTGGGTGTACGTTATGACGGCGGGTACGCATTAAGTTAAAGTTTAAAAAGTTTGATCCAAAAAAATAGTATGTATTAGGTTATCACTAAGCGCTAGTTTTAGGCAATTGCTCATCTATACTAATATATAAAGCTGAAGAGTTTGTTATGTATGTTTGTTGTTTGTTCGCGCTAATCTCGGGAAGTACTGGTCCGATTTGAAAAATTCTTTTTGCGTTGGATAGCCCATTAATCCAGGAAGGCTTTATTCTATATAGCATCACGCTGCGACTAATAGGAGCGGAGCATAATTAACTCCACGCGAACGAAGTCGCTGGCGGCGGCTAGTGCAAAATATAAGGCGACAACCGTGTAAGTTATTGTAAAAAAATTAAGTGTTACTTTACTTTTGTTGCTGACTGTACCTGTACAACAAATATTGTGCGTAGGATTTCAGTGTTATATTTTTTTTATAAACAGTTATATTTTTTTTTCACTTAATTCTGAAACGTTAAATTTGTACAACTTCACATGATACATGCTCAATACGTAGGTACCATAAATTATAATTTAGAGTATAACTAAACATAATCCCCCTTATTCATAAACGCTAAACATACATTTGACAAGAGGAGCAATGGACAAGCTCAAGAAAATATGAAGGAATCGCGATATAACTAAAGCCACTAAGATCAGGCTCGTCCGAGCACTAATATTCCCCATATTTCTCTACGCAGCTGAAACGTGGACGTTACGGGAATTGGAAAAGAAAAAGATAGACGCTCTAGAAATGTGGTGTTGGAGAAGAATGCTTGAGGTATCATGGACCGAGTTTAGAACAAATGTTGCTATACTCCAAGAACTCGGCATCAAACAGCGTCTTTCAGAAATAGTACAGTCCCGTATACTCGGATTTTTCGCTCACATATCAAGGCGCAATAGTGACTCTATAGAACGTTTGGTCGTCCAGGGCAGAGTGGAAGGGAACAGACCTCGTGGAAGGTCACCGATGAGGTGGACGACCAAATCAAGGCGGCAGTGGGGGGACCTGTTAATAAATGCTCCAGACTGTCGTCCAACAGGGATAGATGGAGAGAGATCGTACGGCGTGTAACATCAGCCTCTCGGATTCAGTCATAGCGACCACGACCGTTCTGTCAAGAGCGAAACGAAGAAGAAGAAACATATATTTAAACATACATTTAGACATTTACACGTCACTCAACTTTAATCATCGCTTATGAATAAACCCCTTAAACACTGTGTTGTTTATTCATATAGGATGATTAAGTTAAGTGACGTTAAAAGGTCAACCATGTATGGTTAAAGAATCGCTAATCACTAGTTAACTTTAAGCACCGTTTATGAATAAATATAATTAACATATATTCCATATGTAGCTTCTACCCAAAAACATGTGCAAAGATGAGCATATAAAAATGTAACATGGTCCCGCCACATTAACGGTCAAACACACCTGTAAAGAGAAGCAAGCGCAGGTACATACGCACACACTGATACAGACACACACACTACTCTATCAGTAACACAAGGGTGTGTATGTGTGTAATATATTCAATGTATGCGCGTAGTTTGTTGTGATCCAAGCTATATTATCAACTTTTTTTACAGGGATCAGGTTCTGGCATCAACATCATCAAGTTTTAAAGTACGTGTATCTAATAAGTACCTACCTACTGGGACGAGAAATTAAATATAATTATCTGGCTCTCTTCGTGTTTTTTTATAAACTTTTAAATAAACAGATTCATGCGTCTAAGGACGAATTCCTCCAACTTTACTTCTAATCCTGAGAATAAATTCAGAATATTTGGCAGTTTTTATATAACTATCAGACTTGTATTTTATTACAGGATAAAAGATATCTGTTGGCCATTCTCGTAATTTTAGAAAGGTTCATCAAATCTCAATCTGTCAAAAACGTTTTTTTTTTTGTAGTGTAGTTATGACTTTGTGCCAATTTCAAGTAAAATAAAAAACTTCAAAAGCTCTTCTTTCTTTCTCTTATGGCTCCGCACGGTTTGTGCATTTAGCCAATGTCACGTAATGAATTATTCATGTCGAAAAAGACGGCCGCGAGTACCGAACACTCAAGAGGAAGTTTTGGTACAAAGCCATGATGTGGCGACTATGCTACAATATTTCACTGTTCTTTATAAATTATTCACTGAATGCACTTTTTACTACATAAATCACGCGTTTTTATTTAGTATACACTATAAATAATTTAAAACTCCAATGAAAAATGAGCGTGGCACTCATCTTAGCTTCCCGCCAAAACCTCCAAAAACGGTTTTTTTGACAGAGTGAGACTGAGATCCATAAACATAAATATTAATGGACATGCCGTACGCGTATGATCTGCTATTTTTTTGGTTTCAAAAACACTTTTGAAACCCTCACTACACTACTACTACTCCTACTACTGTCTCTCTAGAATCCCTCTCACTCGAGAGGGATGGCGTATGCTTGGTCTAGCACTATATCTTTCCTCATAGATAATTGATCATTTTGAGAGAGATAAAGATAGACCGAAACTTCGTTTCCTCTCTTTCTTTTGGAGTGCCACTATTGTCATCTCTAAGGCATGTCCATTAGTATATGTCGATGCAGAGATCAGATACATTTTGACAAGTTTTTTTTTGTTTGTTTGTCTTACGGACGTTTTTAGTTACGGGAATTGGCCTTCAGAGTTTGGTAAGTAGGTATTACGAGCTGGTGTCAGCTGTGTATTTCCCGTACGCTCCTCCGACTTCATCCACACAGTAGAAAGAACGGGAATTTACAAAAATAGTGATTTTGTTCCCGATCGTCCACTTAGGATTTTAGTTTAGATTGGTACAAATGGTAATAGTGGCGCCGCTACTCTTGTTTAAACTAAACTAATTTTAATTTAAGTGTATGTTTTTCTTTCTATTTCATTAAGAAAAGGATAGAAGATCCTGTCAAATTAAGATATTCCATAGACAGTTTAGACTCTATTCATTATAAACATGGCGACCAAACATACATCATTTTAGGTTAGGCGCGGATTAATTTGACAGGTCTAAATTAACATTTGATTTTCTGTCCTTTTCTTAATAAAAGATAAAGTAAAGGTGCACTTAACTTAAAAATACAAGAATTAAAAAATTGTAATAGAGAATTACATTTGTGTAATACTATGTATGATACAGGTACTTACACGGCTCCTTCGGGATGAATTGCTGGACAGGGAATATGCGCTAACGGTAGCGCATATTACACATATCATTCTTATCATTTCATATTATTATTATCCTTCAGCCGTCTAAAGGATATCTTTAATAAATATGAGGCTACTCAACAAGACCTGAATAAGCGCATGCAGGGAGCTAATGAGTTGGCAGACCAGCCCCCTAATCGGCGAACACATTTTTGTCAAATTATTGCGACTAGTTGGGATCAGTTGGGATGTTTGGACCGAACGGACCAATGGGCGGTTATGACACATTGTTGAGAACACTTATTCAATATACTACCAAAGTCTTGACCAAATTGATCTGAAAAGTACAGAAGTAGTGCCAATCAATTTATTTGTACTATTATTCATCATTATCATCTCAGTGTTAATCTCAGTCGCATCCGCAGCTTTTTCAGCTTTGGAGTCTGGGGTCCACTTTTACCAATCTAACTGCTAAATTTGGCTAAACTTCGATATTTTCCGTGAAGCGACTGCCGTCTGACCTACACAACCCGAAGGCGATATCTAAGCATTGCAGTTAGACCAATAAATTGTTATAAGTACTTTTGAGGGCTCCAACAACCCGTAACGACTGCCACTAGATGTTGGTATGGCAGCCAGGACCAACGGCTTAACGTGCTTTCCGAGGCACGACCAGACCAGTGCAAATATTCATATTCATGCATACAAATACTTGCACTGTGCGGGGATCGAACCCGCGTCTCCTTGCGCAACGGCCGCGTTTGCTACCGCTACGCCACGGAGGCTGCCCAATTCCCAACTGATGCCATATTTATGGCATCAGTTGGGAATTGATCTGAAAAGTACATAAGTAGTGCCATTGAATTTATTTAAATTCATTGGCACTACTTATGTACTTTTCAGATCAATTTGGTCAAGGCTTTAAATAAACAAATAAATAAATATATACGGACAAATCACACAGATTGAGCTAGCCCCAAAGTAAGTTCGAGACTTGTGTTATGGGATACTAACTCAACGATACTATATTTATAATAGATACATATATAGATAAACATCCAAGACCCAGGCCAATTAGGAAAAGATCGTTTCCCATCATGACCTGGCCGGGGATCGAACCCGGGGCCTCCACGTCGCAGGCAGGCGTGTTAACCGCTGCGCCACGGAGACCGACAATGGCTTTGGTAGTATATTAAATATGTGTTGTCAACAATGTGTCATAAACATTTGTTTTCCCGGTGCCAGTATTAGCCAAATAATATACAGGATGTATCTGACATCGTAACGCAAACTTCGCGAAAAGGCTGGACCGCATGCCACTAATAAACTTATGATAGTCATTTATGTCGTTAATGAATGGTTACAGAATTAACAGTGTTTAAAAATAACGGTCGGCTCGGCCTTTGAACGTCGCAAGCATGCTGCCGTGCGGGTTTGTAGGTATGACGTGGATCCCTGATGTAAACTCTATTAAATCAGCTGATGGGATAGTTTTTCGAGTTTTGTTTTCATTGCGCTTTTTTGTGTAATTGGCGAATTAATTAATTTTCACTATAAAATTTTATTGGGTTATAAAAGTATAGCAATTATGAACAGTCTAAACTGAAAAAAACTACACATATATTTTTATAAATCATGAAAAAGCCGACGAAAAATTCCACCACTGGGGGGTTCAGAATCACGTACTGAATCCATGGTACTCGTTTGTGCATCGATGTCAGATACACCCTTTATAATATAAAAATGCCAAAAATAAACCCCAGATCAACTGTCATAATATTATAATTATGGAGATAGTTTGAATATAAGAAAAAAGGAAATGATTAAGTGTGTAGATTTGATGTTACATCTTGGACCAAAGATTGCAAATTTTTTGTGCCTGTTAAATTATAATAGGACTTGTCATCACAGTGACATTAGCGCCGATTCAGTTGTACACAAACTAAACTATTTTTAAGTTAAGTGTATCTTTTTCTTTCCATTTCGTTAAGAAAAGGATAGAAGATAACATTTTAGTTTAATCCTGTCAAATTAAGATGCTCCATAGACATTTTTTTTTTGTTCAATTCTTTCCGTTCTTGTGAACGGAAAAGGCAAAGGCATAGTACGCCATACAGCCTAGTCTTTAGTATATATTCTCTTGAGTAAACTTCTATCCTAACTTATCCTAATTAATCCTAACTTATCCTAGCTTATCCTAAACTTATCCTAACTAATCTAACTCCTTTCGTTTCCCGCGTTTGGACGATAAGGAGCGGTTTAGCGTCAAGACATGATGTGGCCACTATGCTACAGTATTTCACTGTTCTTTTTGAATTATTCACTTAATGCACTTTTTACTACATAAATCACGCGTTTTTATTTAGTAAACGACACTATAAATAATTTTAAAAGTCCAATGAAAAATGAGCGTAACACTCATCTTGACATTCCCGCCAAACCTCGCTCCATAGACAGTTTAGACGGGATTATAAACATGGCGACCAAAAATACGTCAGTAGCAGATTAATTTGACAGGTCTAAACTGACATTTTATCTTCTGTCCTTTTCTTAATGTAATAGATAGAAAAAGATGCAGTTAACTTAAAATTAGTTGAGTTTATGAACAAGAGAATCGTTGCCAATATTTTATTTTTTGACTGTAATCAATTTATGTCTGACTACCTTTCCGCCCGCGGCTTCGCACGCGTGGAATTCCGTTATATCGCGCTTTTAAGATTTCCCTCGGGAATATCAACTTTTCCAGGATAAAAAGTACCCTAAGTATTATTTAATCCGGACTTCTAACTTTACGTCTGCAAAATTTCAAAGCAATCGGTTCAGTAGTCACGGCGTGAAAGCGGAACAAACAAACAAACTCACTTTCCGATTTATAATCATTGAAAGAAAGAAAGAAAAGAAAGAAAGAAAGAAAATACATTTATTCAGCACAGACTTAAAGACACACAATACATCTGGCATAAATTATAAATATACATCAGGTAGCAACAAAATAAAATAAAAAACCAAATAAAAAAGTAGAATAAAAACCAAACAAAAAGTAAAAAATCCCTGTTTAAAAATGGCAGCAAAGTGTGCCTCGTAGCTGCACCAAAAAGGTCCAATTCAGCAAAAATGCCAGGCAACTAGTGTCTGACGCACACACTACATGCACATTGCACACTGCACACACACACATGCACATTGCGCATTGAACTATGTATATTACTAGCGTACGCTACGTAGTAGTACTACGTAGTAGTAATACCTCAGTGTTTATAATAGATATTAGTAAGGATTATAAATTGACAAATCAAAATCAAATTAAAATCAAAAGTCTTTTATTCAAATTAGGCTGAGAATCAGCAGTTTTTGAACGTCAATATTACATAAGACAGTCCCCCAAAACGCCCGCCCTTCGCTACTTCCTAGTGCTTTCGCTGGGAAGTAAAAGTGGCGGAATAAACTCCCCAGCAGCACAGCTGTCTGTTCATTAAAAAAAAAAAAACACACACACACACATTACTTTCTACAATACTATGTAGGTACAGTAATTAACAAAAGAAAAAACAACAACAATGAATTTATTTTATTATATCCCAGCTAGCCACGCCAAAATACCAGAAAAGCAAAAACAATAAATAAAATATAATTAAAATGGAAATGTAAACTAGTACAAACTTATTACCCAAATAAAGCCCCAGGTATAAAGGGCGTGAAGAACGAGCTCACATATTTATGCATTGTAAAACAAGCAAATTATATGAACTCATATAATGTGTCAGTTAGCAAATTCTGGAGAAGGAACACAAACATTCATCATCATCATCCCAGCGTTAATCCCAGTCGCATCCGAAGCCTTTTTCAGCTTTAGAGTCTGAGGTCCGCTTTACCAGTCCAACTGCTGATATGGCTAAACTTCGACATTTTCCGTGAAGCGACTGCCGTCTGACCTCCACAACCCGAAGGCGACATCGAAGCATTGCAGTTACACCAATTATTGGACTTTTGAGGGCTCCAACAACCCGTAACGACTGCCACTAGATGTTCGTATGGCAACCGGGACCAACGCCTTAACGTGCTTTCCGAGGCACGACCAGACCAGTGCAAATATTCATATTCATGCATACAAATATTTGCACTGTGCGGGGATCGAACCCGCGCCACCTTGCGCAGCGGCCGCGTCCGCTACCGCTACGCCACGGAGGCTGTCAGTCGCCACGGAGGAACACAAACATTGTCCTGAGTTAATCAGAGCGACCAGCTGTTCTTATCGTTTAAATAGTCATTTACAGAATAATATGTCTTTGAAAACAGTTTGGATTTGATCTGTGCTTTAAATGCATTGTAAGGCAAGTCTAGCAAAGCAGAGGGTATCTTGTTATAAAAAGCTATACCAAGCCCAACAAAAGAGTTATGGACCTTTTGAAGTCGGTGAAAAGGGGCTCGCAGTTTGCCCTTTTTCTGGTGTAAACATTATAGATCTCACTGTTTTTTTGTGTACATGTAAATATTTTGCCTAGCAAATAAGATGTTGGCTAAGATAAATTGCGAAGCAAACGTGAGAATACCTAAAAATAAATCTCCTAAAGGAACTCTTACACCGAGCTGGTAAATTGCTCGGACAGCATGTTTTTGGAGAACAAATATATTTTGTATGTCAGCAGCTTTATTTACTTCACAGTAGAATACTGTAGGACATAACGCTGTGGAAATAACTAAAATAGAGTAAACGGGCTGTATCAACGTATTGTCTTAGTTTCCTGACGGTATAGACGGCCGTGCTGAGCCTTCCTGCTAGGGTTGGGAACAAATCTGTTCGAGACAAATGAGTTTCGCAATATTAGAACCGAAACTTTCATTCGACTTTTCCATTGCCTTAGAACAATCGAACCAACCAAAGACATCAAGAGATTTTTTTTTTTTGTTTATCTATCGTGTACTTACCCGATAGATATATTATAATTATCTACACGTACAAAACATTATCTTATAAACTGGACCACTATATGACATCCTCTAAACACCACAAAGTTAAAAATAACTAATTTTGGAAGTCGGTGGCAAAAACGAATATACAAAAACCAAAGACACCATGACCATAAACATGTATTCAGAAGTCGCAAAGACGCGTCACCTTGTCGCCGTGCATGTGTTTTGTATACCACAACAGCGCGTGGAGCGTTAGTTGCGATTATTTGTGTTGATTGCGATGCAGAGCAAATTTTATCTCTGATATTTGCTCTAATGTTAAAGTTATTTCTTTTTATATTAATTTATTCCTTAGACCCCAAGAATTAGTAACCATACTTACTACATATAATGAAGACCAATATTATTATAGTGCAGGTTTTTACTTATTTCAAATGTTTTAGTTAGTGAACGCCGATAGCAAACTTAAGGCTAACAATAAACAATATTTACGTCAAATTTCAAAGCCGTAGTCCATTCCGACAAAACTAAAAGAGCTCAGTTGAAATTAAATAAGCGCCTGTTAAAATAATGGAAGCAATGTGTATGTTCGCGTTTCGTAATGTGCTCGACAAAATAGGTGGTTTCTGAGACTCACTTGAATTTATATGAGCACAAAATATGAAGAGAAGAAATCTAAATTAGAAAGTGAAACTGCAATTGCCACCGACATAAAGTGTGATAACGAGAGGCTTAAAACAACCATGACAGATCTCACTGCTGGGCTGAACGTTGTTGAACAACATAATATAAGAGAATCAAATATTGAAAAGGAAAGTCCGGAAAGTCGATCTGAGAATTTGATCACCACCGTTATTTAACTATGAAAATCCGCTTGCTAACGAAGATATCCAACGTGCTTTCAGAGTTGCTAAAATTAACAATGACAATCCACGTCCTCGGCCAGTGATTGTTAAGCTACGTAATCCTCGTTTCCGTGTCAGCATCTTGGCCGCGGTCAGTAAATTTAATCTGGATCCCGAGAAAAAGCTTTGTACGCAGCATCTTAGAATTGGAGGGACTGTAAGCCCAGTCTACATTTCGGAAGATTTGTCTCCGGCACTTAAATCACTCCACTCTGCGACTCGTATAAAAGCCCGGGAAATGTCTTATAAATTTGTATGGGTTCGCAATGGACGAATTTTTGCTCGGAAAACAGTGTGTGGCGAACCATACTAATTGTTTATGGTTCCCACGAGATCAACAAGCACACCACTAATGTGTAGATAGATCTCTATGGACAGAGTTTTTTTGGGGAGTCAGATCACTGACGACCAGTAGTGGATAACATATGCAAGAACATTAATTTAATGGTGTAAAACTCAATGTAATACTGTATTTCCTGTGAACCAATGTTAATCGTAACCTTGTACCTCTACACCGCCATTGCGAATGCAACCGAAATAAACACCTGTTGAACTACATATATCGAATTTTATTTGTGTTAACAAGCCGTCCGAAAACGCCCAAAAGTGGAACATCAAGCTATTTCAATTAAAAATGTGGATAGTCTCAAGCTTTTAGTATAAGTTGTTAATGTATTTTGCTAATAATGAATTGGTGTATTTGATGACCGCAATGCTTGACATATACTATCAGAAAGTGCAGGGCCTTAGAGCTAAGACTTGCGAAGTTTCAAAGAATATTCTGATGACGAATTATAAGAATAGTGCATTTACTGAAACCTGGCTTAAATCAAATATTTATAATCATGAATTGATCGATGATAGATAGGTTGTTTATCGCAGGGATCGATCAAACAGTAGTAATTCTAAAAAAGATAGCGGTGGGGTGCTTTTGGCCGTTTCTAGGGACATACCGTCTGCTCGTGTCAAGAGTTTGGAAACAAATATGGAGGACTTGTGGGTCACTGCAGATTGGCATTGGCTCAAGTACTGGGAAGCTTGCTATATGCGTTGTATATCTACCTCCACCAGTTAAAACCGAAATCCTTAAGTATTTTTTGGATAACGCAAATAATATTGCCGTTTGGGCCGATGATCTTGTTATTTTAGGTGATTTTAACTTGGGTTTTATTAATTTGGACCCATATAAAGATGGTAATTATTTGGTACAAACCGTGAGTTATAGATTTTCCATAATCTATAACTCACTAGTGAGTTGTAGTTTTTTTTTGTCACAGTTTGATTATGGGTGTCATTATGTGCCTAATTGCGGTGACCATAGAGCCACTTTATGAGCAAGTGTGTTGAAAATGATTTTATTCTATTCTATTCAATCGATCTTGGTTTCGTTTAAATCAAAAGAACAAATTCACATAGTCTTAATAAGTTTAATGCTATAAAAAATATTTACATCCATAATTACGTAATTTTCAAGACAGCACCGAAGACTTGTAATATGCATTCTAAATACTCGTATTTAGAATACATATTACAAGTCTTCGGTGCTCTACTTATAAGCCGCTTCTTCCCGCGCCCTGCGTTTGCTGTTGCTCAAAATGTTTCTTCTCATAGCCGTTTGAACGGTCGACTCCGTCCCAGCGGTATCCAGGACGAATGTTGAAACGGTTAGGCGGGAATTGGCCTTTGTACATTGGTTTTTCTGTGTAAAGAAAATAACAATTAAGAGCTTTAAATTGAAACCGTCATGCGATTAATATTCATTGTATTTATATTGTATTGCATTTTTTTAAAGAACGTTTCCCCCCACTCTAGGCATTTCTCCTGTATCGTGAGTGCGTTTACAAACATATAAACTCATATACACAAACATCCAGACCCGGAACAACTAATTGTAGGTCATACAAATATTTGTTCCATGCGGGAATCGAACCTGCGACACGCTTCCCGACTTGGAAATCATACCCAGGATTCCACAGTACATCTACTTATTACATTTATTATTTCCCGTTATTTTCTAAAAATATCTAACACTAGCGGCCGCCAGCTACTTTGTTCGCGTGGAATTAGTTATGCTCAGCTCCTATTGGTCGCAGCGTGATGTAGCCTAAAGCCTTCCTGGATCAATGGGCTATCCAACGCAAAAAGAATTTTTCAAATCGGACCAGTAGATCCCAAGATTAGCGCGAACAAACAAACAAACAAACTATTCAGCTTTATACATTAGTATAGATAGATCTGTGTGGGTCGAATTTGGCACGGGCCGAAGCCAAGTGCTTTTACTTAAAAAAAAGATTGAATTAAGTAAGTATTTAAAAATGTTAGAGTTAACCTGCATGAGTTAAGAATAACTGCTTTTTGTAGTAGAAGATAAGTAGACAGGCTAATGTTTAATGGGATGACTCCTGTGCTGGATATTATGATGAGGATAGTTTTGGTGTGGGTGATCTTCCACTGCGTTTTAAGCTCTATGGATAAATCTGTGTATTTTGCAATTTTTTCACTGTGTGTGTGTACTAGTAAGATTTTGGGTGTTGCATATAGTTATGTCTGGTCTATTGTTGTATATGGTTGTATCTGTAATTATGGTCCTATCCCAGTATAACTTGAAATTATTGTTTTCTAACACTGTCTGTGGTTTTTATTTGTAGTAGGGAACTTTGTCTGTAATTAGTTTTGTTTGGATTGCTAGTGATTGGTGGTCGTGGCGGTGTTAATAGTCGGTTGTGCTATGGCTGGAGATGTGTTGGATGGTTCTGGACGCACCATCGCATCTTCTTTATTAAAAGCCTGAGATGTCACACTGTAGAACAAAGGCCCCTGTATTTCTTTTACACTTGTGAGAGGTGGTTTAGATTTAGACAAATAAACCTAATTGGCCATTGTCTGGTGCGAATTGGTGGATATATAAAATGAACCACCTGACTAGGTTCGCGTCGCCTTTAAAGTGCTAGGACGTTCAACAGCCGCTGCACTGAGTTGACATCCTGCAATAAATATTTGATTTCGAATATTACTAACTTGGCCCTAACTCCCCCCTCTCGCGCTTCCTATCCTTATTATACTGCAACATCGGATCTTCAGCTCGCTCCATCTGCCGCAGGCTATCTTCAAGATCACGGTCGTATTTGAATCGAGCCAACGGTTTGGATGACTCGTGAATAAAGTCCTGGACGCGAGCCTCTTGGTCTTCTAACTGTTTTATACTGAAATTAATTATAACAATAGATTAATATTCATGGAGTAACTAGCGGCCCGATACGTGCTTCGCTAAGTCTTTATACTTAGCGAAGCACGTAGCGGGCCGCGAAATAATAATAACAAAATTGTATCACCAAAATTATTTATTCAAACATAAAATACTTATTCTTTTTAACTGCTAGTAGTTTTAAAACTTACTCTAAAACATTTAAATAAACAATATTCTTTGTTTTTCCATTTCTAGCATGTATAAACAAATATAAACAAACGACTGGTGGGGGTACCGACTCTCGAACAGGCAACATAAAGTTAGACTTTGTTGATGGACATAGCAAATGATAAACGCACAGGATATTGTAATCCTTTGAACTCAAATGGCATATCAATTGGGATCATAGGGATACGCAGTAACAAACTTCTTCTTTTGATATAGGTACCAGTTAAAATCGTAGATTAAATTAAATTTCACAATAAGTTTTTTACTGCCAATCTGGTGCCATTACACAGTTTTGGTGGATTAAAAAATTACAAAGAAAGTGGCATTGATTTTTAGGGTTTCGCAGCCAAATGGCAAAAAACGGGTCCCTTATAGATTCGTCATGTCTGTCTGTCCGTCTGTCCGTCCGTCCGTATGTCACAGCCATTTTTTCCGAAACTATAAGAGCTATATTGTTGAAACTTAGTAGGTAGATGTATTCTGTGAACCGCATTAAGATTTTGATGCAATAATAAAAAATAATAATAAATATTGGGAGCTCCCCAAACTTAGAACTGAAACTCAAAAATTTTTTTTTTTCATCAAACACATACGTGTGGGGTATCTATGGATAGGTCTTCAAAAATGATATCAAGGTTTCTAAATACTTTGTTTCTAAACCGAATAGTTTGGGTGACAGATGCTTCCAAAGTGGATAAAAGTTGGTCCCAACTTCTAAAATAAGAAAATGAAAAATCTAAAAAAAAAACATATGATGTACATTACTATATACAATATGTAATGAAAACCCTGTCCGATCCGTGAAGGTATTGTTAGGTAGCGATAACTGATTCTACTAATGCCTACAAAGCCGTGTCAAACTTTAAAAAGAAATCCCCCTAAAAAAATAAATATTATTTCGCAAAAAGAGGTAACTTATAACATGTGCAGTATGCCATACAGACGCGGGCGAAGAGGGGCAGGGCACGCGGTCGCATCGCTATTCGCTCAGAATTATACCGTCAACAATAGTGTTGTCACTTTTTAAAAATGAACAAATTTTGGGGAAGTTGGAATTAATTCGCGAGAAAAAGAGGTTATTTCAAAATTCACTAGTATTGTTACTATGATGATTATGTTAAAATTCATATTTTATTTGGTCATGTGTTTACCTAACCTTTATTATCCTTACGGGTCGGACAGGGTTTTCTTAACATATTGTATATATATTTTTTAAATTATAAACTAGTGCTTGACTGCAATCCCGCCTGATGGTACGCAGTGATGCAATCGTGATGGTAAAGCGCACTAGTTTATTAAGCCTATTCACATAAAAAATGTGTGTGGGTGCTTTGGGGTCCCACCTCCATCTCCAGGACCCAAGTCAACCCCACCTGCCAGACGGTGCACCTGCTGACTCACGAACGGGGCTCTGACGCCGGGTTCCCTTCGGGGTTGAGTGGTCAGACGGCAGTCGCACTCGTAAAAGCCAAATACGCCAAACCAACATGAAAAGAAAAAGAAGAAATGCACGAGTCACAGTTAGGGCGCCGCTGCAAAACGGTGCTCAGGAGCCTCGCCCGACTCCTGTGACCTGTGGGCTAGGGCTACCGTGTCAGAGGCGGACACGGCTGAAGAAGCGAGCCCAAACCATGAAAATCCGTTTCGCGTCGTGGAACGTTGGCACGCTAACTGGACGCGCGAGAGAGCTGGCCAAAACTCTTCACAGGCGGAGGGTGGCCGTGGCGTTCCTGCAGGAGACTCGGTGGAAAGGCAGCAAATCCCGGCTTATTGGGAATGGCTACAAGCTGATCTACACGGGTGCACCTAGTGAGAGAAATGGGGTCGCCGTGGTGTTGTCTGACGAGCTCCAGGATGATGTCTTGGAGGTGAATCGCATCAGCGATCGGCTAATGTCTGTGCGGGTGCTTGTCAATGGGGTTATAACCCACTTGATAAGTGCCTACGCTCCGCAGGCCGGGTGCGGTGAAGCCGAAAGGACGCTGTTCTGGACCCAGCTCGAAGGATTGCTTCGCGGGATTCCGTTATCCCAGGGAATCGTTCTGGGTGGTGATTTGAACGGTCATGTGGGTGATAGGTGTGGCGAGTTTTAGCGTGTTCACGGTGGCTTTGAGTACGGTAGCCGCAACGCGGAAGGGGACAGTATTCTCCGAATGTGTGCGGCCGCGGACCTTACAATCGTGAACACCTACTTCAAAAAGAAGCCGGAGCACCTTGTCAACTACCGGAGCGGGCGAAGCGCTACCCAGATCGATTTTCTACTAATTAGGAGGCACCACACCGGCAAAGTAGCCAACTGCAAAGTCATACCCGGTGAGAGTCTCACTGCACAACACCGTCTCCTTGTCATGGAGCTCTGCGTAAAGGCCCAACGTAGACGTGTAGAGGACTGTCGGCGCCAGATCTGGTGGTGGCTGCTTGATGAAAACAGGTCCCAGGATTTTGCGTCGGCTATTGGCGACAAGTGCGTCGGTACCGACGGAGGACCTGTGCAAGGTCACTGGGACAGGATCCAGGCAGCTATTACGGGGGCGGCGCGGGTGGTACTCGGTGTCTCTAATGGCGGCCGCAAACGTGACAAGGAAACCTGGTGGTGGGACGACACAGTCCAGAGGGAGACTAAGGTGAAGAAAGCCCTCTTCAAAACGTGGCAAGCGACCGGATCTCCTGAAGATTGCGACGCATACAAGGTTGCCAAACGTGCCACTAAAATAGCTGTAGCCAGAGCCAGACGAGACCACTTGCAACCTCTCTACGAGAAGTTGGAATCGACTGAGGGGCAAAAGCTCATTTACAAGTTGGCACATTCCAGGGTCAAAGCGGCACAGGATATATCCAAGTGCCGTTGTGTAAAAGACCCTAATGGCAACCTGCTATGCGAGGACCTCGCGGTAAAGGAGAGATGGCGCTCGTACTTTCACGAGCTGCTGAACAAGCAGCATCAAGAGGTGCAGACACCGGAACTCCCTCCGAACCTTGGACTAGTGCCTCTGATAACGCCTGAGGAAGTCCAAACGGCTCTTCGTCGCATGGGGAATCGGAAAGTTGTCGGAGCTGACGGAGTCCCCATTGATGCCTGGAAGGCGATGGGTCCTCGCGGTGTGGGCATGTGAACTAACTTTTTCAACCGCGTGCTCCTGACCGGCAAAATCCCGAGCCAATGGAGGCTGAGTAGCATTACTCCAGTCTTTAAAGGCAAGGGCTCGGTTCAGGAGTGTGGCAACTATCGCGGTATCAAGGTCATGTCCCACACCATGAAGATCTTTGAGAGGATCATAGACTCCCGAATCCGGCAGGAGTGTGCTGTCTCGGAGTGTCAATATGGGTTTCGGCCAGGGTACGGAACCATGGACCCTATCTTCGCAGTAAGGATCACCATGGAGAGATACTGATCGAAGAACACGCCTTTGCATATGCTCCTTCTAGATATGCAGAAGGCCTTCGACTGTGTCCCTCGCGGGGTGATCTGGTGGGCACTGAGGTCCAAAGGGATACCTGAAGCCTATTTTGACATAATTCGAGACATGTACCTCAATTCCGATTCCGTTGTTAGGACCGCTGTTGGCGACACTAAACCTTTCCCCATCACCGTCGGAGTCCACCAGGGATCCGTCCTTAGTCCGTTTCTGTTCAGCGTGATATTAGACGTCTTGTCGGACAGCATCAAGGACTCACATGAGCAGCCTCCCTGGCTACTCATGTATGCTGACGATATCGCGCTGGCGGACGCGGACAGGGAACGGTTGGTGCGGCGTGTGAATGCGTGGAAGGACTCGCTTGAGAACGGAGGTCTGAAACTCAACGTGGCGAAGACCGTGTACCTGGCCAGCAACACGACAGACCCCATGTCTGTGCGCATAGGCGGAGACATGGTCGAGTGCACGGACCAGTTTAAATACTTGGGGTCTGTGCTTCACGCGTCCGGCGACATTAATTGCGACGTCAGGGCACGTATTTCCGCAGCTTGGGCGAAATGGCGTGAGGTGACAGGTGTCATTTGTGACCCCAAAATGCCGGTTAAGCTTAAGGGGCAGGTCTATAAAACCATCAGTAGACCTGTTCTCTTGTATGGCAGTGATGCCTGGCCTGTGCTTGAGCGACACAAGCAGGAGCTGCGTGTCACGGAGATGAATATGCTGCGGTGGATGTGTGGAGTTACGCGGAAAGACCGCATCAGGAACTCCCGCATCCGGGGCAGCCTTCGTGTCCGTGACATTGCAGACAAACTGCAGGAGGGTCGCCTACGCTGGTACGGCCACGTCTTACGCAAACCGGCATGTTACGTGGGTAACAAATGTCTTGCCATGGCGCCTCCGCCGGGCCGGAACAAGCGGGGTAGACCAAAGAAGTGCTAGCTTGACGTTGTAAGAGATGACATGCGTGCCAACAAGCTCTTACCACAGGATGCTAAAGATCGTGCGAAATGGAGGAGAATGTGCAGGAAAGCGGACCCCGGGCTCCAACGCGAAAGCCGCCGATACAACCGGGATAAACGCTGAGATGATGATGATGACATAAAAAAACTTAGGAATAGGAAGGATGATGACAGTTGAGCGAGGTAATGCAATGTTAAACCCAACAACACGACCAATGATGCTGCGCCAGAGGGAGATTGATCTGGAGACCCTTCACGACCAAACCTCCGACACAACAACATTTGGCGCGTCGTACCCGGCACACATCACAACACAACTGCTCAGACCCGTCCTCCATACGGCTTCACTAATCATCATGCCGGAACACGACGAATCGCTTGGCGGCAAGACTTTGTCTGGTGGGTGGTAACTTCTGCCGGCAGCCGATGTTATGGCCTATCACCGAGAATTGAATTGAATTTGTATGAAAAAAAACATATTACACACATATTACATATTTATGACCTAAGAGAAAAGATATACGGTCTAAGTAGAGAATTAGATATTGCTCATAAAGAAATTAAGAATTTAAACCTGGAAAACTATCGCTTAAAACACGATTTGAACAAAAGCTTGCAAACAACTCAAGCTTAGGTATAAAAATCTTGCTATGTTAGATAGTCGATGCATGACTCCATTATCATCGAGTGACAATAAACGAAAAGGACGCTGCTCTACACCAACTCATCTCATACACTTTCTAAATTCATCATCATCTCAGCGTTTATCCCGGTTGCATCCGCGGCTTTCGCGTTGGAGCCCGGGGTCCGCTTCATCATCATCCCAGCGTTAATCCCAGTCGCATCCGATGCCTTTTCAGCTTTGGAGTCTGGGGTCCGCTTTACCAGTCCAACTGCTGATATGGCTAAACTTCGACATTTTCCGTGAAGCGACTGCCGTCTGACCTCCACAACCCGAAGACGACATCGAAGCATTGCAGTTAGACCAATTGTTGGACTTTTGAGGGCTCCAACGACCCGTAACGACTGCCACTAGATGTTTGTATGGCAACCGGGACCAACGGCTTAACGTGCTTGTCGAGGCACGACCAGACCAGTGCAAATATTCATATTCATGCATACAAATACTTGCACTGTGCGGGGATCGAACCCGCGCCACCTTGCGAGCGGCCGCGTCCGCTACCGCTACGCCACGGAGGCTGTTATACACTTTCTAAACTGAACACAATTAATAATGACCAGGATATTACCAACGGCGGACGTCCTTCAAAGCAGGGCTCTGAAAATCAAGCATTGGAGTCCTGTCTTAACTCCACTGAGCAACAAACCCTCGATGCCTCCGCTCAACCCTTCGGTACTGATGACGTGAAGGGACTGAGACACACAATTTAAGTAGGTACCACTCCAACTAGTCAACCTAAACTGAATCTAAATAAAAACTTAAACCAAGCAAATAACTTGACACCAAAAAAGAAGAGACCAAGAGTTGATACCAAGCAAAGAAAACTGTGCGTATTAAGTAATAGTACAAAGTGAGCGTGTTCTTTGGATATAAGAGGTTATCAAATCAAATGTGACTTCACTGTAATAAATTACTATAATTTTGGTTCCACAGTATTTCACTATAACTAATTAATAATTATGTACTACGTACGTGTAGAGGCAAGGCGGTGTACTGTCAGCGACTGGCAAACCGACGCTCGCGTCCCCCTATATCGTCAAAGATGCGACTCAGCACATCGCGTTTACCAAGCTGCTACATCACAGCCCCCATTTCTACAATTTTTTTTTTTTTTACAAAAAAATAATTAAAAAATCTCTAATTTATTCTAATATTAGTACAAGTACATCGTACAGCCTCCGTGGCGTAGCGGTAGCGGACGCGGCCGCTGCGCAAGGAGGCGCGGGTTCGATCCCCGCACAGTGCAAATATTTGAATGCATGAATTGAATATTTGCACTGGTCTGGTCGTGCCTCGGAAAGCACGTTAAGCCGTTGGTCCTGGTTGCCATACGAACATCTAGTGGCAGTCGTTACGGGTTATTGGAGCCCTCAAAAGTCTAGCAATTGGTCTAGCTGCAATGCTTCGATGTCGCCTTCGGGTTGTGTAGGTCAGACGGCACTCGCTTCACGGAAAATGTCGAAGTTTAGCCATATCAGCCGTTGGACTGGTAAAGGCGGACCCCAGACTCCAAAGCTGAAAAAGGCTTCGGATGCGACTGGGATTAACGCTGGGATGATGATGAAGCGGATCCCGGGCTCCAACGCGAAAGCCGCGGATGAAACCAGGATAAACGCTGAGATGATGATGAGTTTAGAAAGTGTATGAGATGAGTTGGTGTAGAGCAGCGTCCTTTTCGTTTATTGGCACTCGATGATAATGGAGTCATGCATCGACTATCTAACATAGCAAGATTTTTATACCTAAGCTTGAGTTGTTTGCAAGCTTTTGTTCAAATCATGTTTTAAGCGATAGTTTTCTAGGTTTAAATTCTCAATTTTTTTAGATGATGATGATGACATAGTTACATCACAGTACTTGGTATGTCTTAGTTACAATGTTGCAGATAGCATTCTATACCTGTCAGCACTCGGTCGTATGTAGGGTTGCCAACTTATTTTTTTAGCAGAAATAAAGTATATCTGATTTTAAAGGAGGTAAATAAAAAGACAAAAAAGAGTATCATATATTTTTTTATTTTTAAAAAGGTATTTTTTTTTGTACTTTTTGCGGCACATAACAATTTTCCATTGTTTTTAAAGGAATTGTATGAGTTCAAACATTCCAACTCAAAATTTATGTATATCAAGAGCTCATTTTTAATTAAATTCAATGAAGCTCTGTTTCTCTCTTCTCGCCACTTCACATTATTTTTTTTTTTTTTTACATATTATAAACTAGCGCTTGACCGCAATCCTGCCTGATGGTAAGCAGTGACACAATCGTTGATGGTAAAGCGCACTAGTTTATTAAGAGCCTATTAACTGTAGCCTTGAAGACACTCAAATTGTAGTCCGACGGAAACACCGCCGCTGGCAAATTGTTCCAGTCCCTCGATGTACGCGGTACAAAGGAGGAGGCGAAACGCTTCGTCCGGATCGTAGTGGTGTTAACAACGTAAGGGTGGAAACCAGCCGTACGACGGGTCATCCGCTGGTGGAACAGAGATGGGGGAATCGAATCATGCAATTCCCTCGCACACTCCCCGAAATACATCCTATAGAACACCGAAAGGCTGGCTACTCTACGCCTGTGCTCTAGGCTTTGGAGACCAACTCGAGTTAGATCAGGGTCACCAATCAGCCTCTTTGCACGTCTCTCCACTGAATCCAAAGTGGCCAGGTAACACTTGGCAGCACCAGCCCAAATGTGGCTGCAGTACTCCACACACGAACGGACCTGTGCTTTGTATAACATTAGAAGCTGCCCAGGTGTGAAGCACTGCCGGACCTTTGCGATAACGCCAAGTTTCCTGGCAGCCACCTTGGCCTTGGACTCAACGAACCGCCCAAAGTTAAGGTTCGAGGATATCTCAACTCCCAAAAGCTGAAGGCGGTCGGAACACTCCAAGGACACATTTCGAAAAGTAGGAGCCAAGGTGAACGGGCTCCTTTTGGCGGTGAAAAGACACGCCTGTGTTTTGGCGGCATTGAATGCTACAAGATTGGCACTGCCCCATTCGGAGACTGCCTGCAGTGCAACCACCAATGACCAAAAAGACTTTTTCAGTAAATGCTGAAGTGGCAGGAACAGAGAGTATAATTCTTTTTTACGCAATCGAATTCTTCATGTCATTTTTTAAAAATAAATTGCCGTTTTTCTGCAGTGGATTTTTGCAAAAAATCTGTGTTATTATAATTCTAAACAATTCAGCTTGGAGTTCTTTTAAAATCGTTACTACCGAATATAAACTATCCATGGGTACGTTTTGTCTTTATAAATTAAGTTTTCCTTCTATAATTTATTCTAAATGATTAAATTCAACATTAATCTTTAAAAGGCGGTAGCGTTTTTTGCCCACTTGGTTCTGTATCCGTTCTGTTCTGTGTGTATGTGTATATGTATGTGATTCACACTGATTATCATTAGTACTACTATTTTCTGGTTGCTTTTCTTCCCTTATAATGTACGCTGGTTTTAATCTGTCTATGGAAATAGTTGATTGACGATCATCCATTTGTATGTAAAATGTTTTCTTATCTCTACTGATTACTTCATAAGGGCCGCTATATGACGGGGTTAATGGGCTTTTTACTATATCGTTTCTTACGAAAACATGAGAACACATATTGAAATCTTTGTGAATGAATATTTTTCGCGAATCGCTGTTTTCCCTAGACTGAGGCCGCATACTTTTTATAACGTTTCGAAGTTTGCTTACAAACGTAGGTAAGTGATCCACTTTGGTCTTCTCGGTTTCGCAATAAAAATCGCCAGGTAAACGTAGTGTTTGTCCTAATACTAATTCTGCCGAACTCACGGTTTCGTCACTTTTGCAAGCCGCACGAAGTCCCAACAATACTGTCGGTAATTCATCAACACATGACCTATAATCTAGTAGACTGGTCTTTGCAACCTTAAGTGAACGATGCATCCTCTCGACCATCCCATTTGCCTGTGGGTGGTATGCATATTGCATATAAGTACCCGGCTTGAGAATCGTGATGAAGTTGCCCTCGCATATTCGTGGGGAGACAATACTTTTTCATGCGAACCCATAATGCAAATGCTTTCAAAGAGACATTTATTTTATCTGCCGGCGGCATACCGCTAGTAATCAACGGAAGGGTCTGTCTAATGTCACTAGCTTAAAGTCCACCATCCCTCCCATGATATCTCGGTTGCCTTTGACGGCCCCCTATTGGGCGATGTAGTGCTTCAATTGCCCTTTTGTGGAATATCATCACATTCATCCCAAACTAACAACGTACACTGCTATAACATTCTTCCGCGCTCACTGCTTTTACTAACGTTGCATACCGGCATTTCCTCATAAGTTCAATGGTAACAGAGTGCACTGTCCGTACCGTTCCAAAAAAAATAAATAAAAAGAGCTCAGTTGATATAAAATAAGCGCCTGTTAAAATAATGGAAGCAATAAGTATGTCTGCGTTAGCTCCCGCTTTCGCAACATTTTTTGTTACAGCTCTGCTTCTATTGGTCATAGCGGGATGTTATATAGCCTAAAGCCTTCCTGGATTAATAGGCTATCCAACGCAAAAAGAATTTTTCATATCAGACCAGTAGCTCCTGAGATTAACGGTTTCAAACAAACAAACAAACTCCATACCTGCAACAATTAATTTGAAAGAAAAGTTTCGACCTGCCCCCTAATCGGCGAACACATTTTTGTCAAATGATTGCGACTAGTTAGCATCAGTTGGGATCGTTCGGACCGCCCATTGGTCCGTTCGGTACAAACGATCCCAACTAGTCGCAATCATTTGACGAAAATGTGTTCGCCGAATAGGGGGCTGGTTAGCACACACACACACACACACACACAGCTTATGGCAAAAATTAACTAACTTCTCAATGCCTCTCGAAATAATAGACATTTTCAGGTACTGGTATTTTAACCAGGTCAACGTCGTTCGATGGTCGGGTGCTCTGTCGGAGCTGTACGGTTTGGAGTGCGGGGTGAGGCAGGGAAAGTTAATCTCGCTGAAGCTGTTCAACCTGCACGTGAACGCACTGATGGAGGAGCTCAGTAGCACCTGTGTCGACTGCCGTATTGACGACGTTTGCGTCAACAATATTAGTTATATGGATGACATGGTGCTGTTAAGCACTTCTGTGTCTGGTATGTATAGGCTGCTGGGCGTTACGCGCTTTCAGGTCAGGGATCGGCTGCTTGGATTCGGTTTCATCTATTACGTTGAATTAAATTCAACAGTTTAAATATCTCAGGCATATCGTGACCTCTAACCTGAGGGACGATGCGGACATCGATAGAGAGCGGAGGGCGTTGTCTGTGAGGGCCAATATGATTGCCCGCAGATTGGTTCGTTGTTCGGGGGCCATCAAAATAAATCTTTTCAGAGCGATTTGTAAATCCCTGTATGCGGCCAGGCTGTGGGTGTCATATACCCAGAAGCAGTCACGCGTTCAGGGTATTGTTGGGGCTGCTCCGGAATTGCATTGCAGCGCCTCAGGAATGTTTTTAGTTTTTTTTTTAATAGTTATAAACTAGTGCTTGACTGCAATCCCGCCTGATGGTAAGCAGCGATGCAATCGTTGATGGTAAAGCGCACTAGTTTATTCAGCCTTTTCACTTAAAAAACTTAGGAATAGGAAGGATGACGGCAGTTGAGCGAGGTGATGCAATGTTAAACCCAAGACCTACACGACCAAACGATGCTGCGCCAGAGGGAGATTGATCTGGAGACCCTCCACGACCAAACTCCCGACACAACAACATTTGGCGCATCGTACCCGCCACACATCGCAACACAACTGCTCAGACCGGTCCTCCGTACGGCTTCACCAGACATCATGCCGGAACACGACGAATCGCTTGGCGGCAAGACTTTGTCTGGTGGGTAGTAACTTCTGCCGGCAGCCGATGTTATGGCCTACCACCGAGTGAAAATGTTTGCTGATGCCCTGACGACTGTTTTTACACGATGATGCAAAAGCGGTGTACATCTCTGGGGCGCAGGCTCAGTATCACCTCAAACACTACCCTGAGCGTATTTGCAAATAGGTTTAATTGTCGGTATATTAACCATTGTTATATGATTAACGTGTTGACAAACAAACAAATGACTCGGAGGCAGACGTGATATTTTGTCATACTTACCCCCTCTATTCATAAACGTTGCTTAAAGTTAACCAGTGATTGGCGCAGATTCATTTGTTCACAAACTAATTTTAAGTTATGTGCTTCTTTTCCTTTCGTTAAGAAAAGGACAAAAGAAAAATGACAGTTTAGACCTGTCAAATTAGTGCGCTCCTGACGTAAACTCGCGTATTTTTAAACGCCATGTTTATAATCGCGTCTAAACTGTCTATGGAATATCTTAATTTGACAGGATTAAACTTAAAAGTATCCTTCTATCCTTTTCTCATTTAATTTGAAAGAAAAAGATGCACATAACTTAAAATTTGTTTAGTTTGTGAACAACTGAATCAGCGCCATTGGTGATTGTTTAACCAAACTGTTATCCGCGCCATCTGTTACTATTTTATTAAAACTGTTGTGCAAAATGTAGAAGAAAGCCTTTCCAATTCCACATCATGTGATGTGCCTGCCGCCCCGTGAGATGGCGCTATACGCCATTGATCTAAGGCTTGTAAGGTGCGAAACACGACAGTCAGCTGTCAGTCTCCCGCTGAGGCTCTGCTGCAAAGAGTATAGTAAGTATATAAATAAAGAGTGACAACTCTGTGGTAAAATTTGCATGTATGGAAAGTGCTGCCCCCTTACATTTGGCGGGTGAACAACTACTAGTGAGTGATATACGTAGCTATGCTAGAGTATGTATACTATAGCTACATACCTATGCATATGTAGCTATGTATATTATTGTTATGTACCTATGCGTACGTAGCTATGTATAATATAGGTCTGGGTTTTCAGATGATTAAAAAAAGTATTCAGTAATTCATTTATTTTATGAGTAGAAACTTCACGGCTGACACACACAGAAATGATATTACAAATTAGCCGAAAGTGTCACAAATTAACAGTTTGGGGTTGAAACTTTGTATGGATTACTTATAAGTATATTATTTTGTAACAACACATAACCATGGTAATTTATCCATCTGCATCCTGTCGTCATGAAGAGACACCACAATTTTGGCAATAACACGTGCACTTGTTACATTAATTCAACACAAATCTAAATAAAATAAAATTGTTTGATTCTCTATCCGCCATCTTACTTCTTTCATGAAAATGAAAAAATATGGCATTGTCATTGACCTTTATTTGACCCTAGGGACAAGATGGCTGCCAAGTTGTTCACTCGCCAGAGTTCAGGTGTCGCTGTCGACTGTAAAAATTGATGAAGTGTTAAGTGTGCCCCCCCTGCTCTGCTGGTCATTGTCCGAAAACCGCCGCCGCAATCGCATTTCTTATACAATGTGATTTTATTCACAATTAATCGCTGAACGATATAACTAGCTTGATTATACGTTCTTATCAGTCCCGCTCAAAATTGGTGAAGTGATTGTGGCTTCGATAATAGAACTGAAGTGCTGTAAAATCCACGCGTGCCTAGCCGAACTTGTGAGGTGAACAATCGTGCTGCCTGTCGAATATGGGAACAATCTGAGGAATCCCCGAGCTGCTCCGACTCCTACTGACGGACCGAATTTTCGAAGCCAATTGCCTCTCCATCTGTGGTCCTTCGAACCTAGATTCTACATTTTCCGGCCCCTTTTAGGTCACCTATAGTGTTGGAACCCGCCGCTTTTAGGTTTTTTAGCCTACATATAAAACATACCTACGCCATTACGCTTGTCACGCTGACGTTACCTAATAATTTCATTTTGCTACCGCTTAACACTAAATACTATTATTATAGTAGCCTTTCCGCCCGCGTGGTATTCGGTTACATCGCGCTTTTTAGATTTTCCCTTCGGAATGAGAAGTTCTCCCGCGGTAAAACATGCCTTATCAAGGACTCAAAGTAACTCCATACCAAATTTCATAAAAAATCGTTCAGGCGTGAAAAGTTATAAACTTGCGTTTGATCGCAATCCCGCCTGATGGTAAGCAGTGATGCGATCGTTGTGGTTTATTAAGAGCCTATTCACTCAAGCCTTGAAGACACTCAAATTGTAATGTGACGAAACACCGTCGCTGGCAAATTGTTCCAGTCCTTCGATGTACACGGTATAAAAGAGGAAGCGAAAGCTTCGTCCGGATCGCATTGGTGTCAACAACGTAAGGGTGGAAACTCGCCGTACGACGAGTCGTCCGATGGTCGAACAGAGATGGGGGAATTAAATCATGCAATTCCCTTGCACACTCACCAGAATGCATCCTATAGAAGACTGAAAGGCTACTCTACGCCTGTGCTCCAGGCTTTGGAGACCGTTTCGAGTTAAGTCTGGGTCGCCAATCAGCCTCTTCGCACGCCTCTCCACTGAATCCAAAGTAGCCAGGTGACATTTTGCAGCACCAGCCCAGATGTGACTGCATTAGGTACTCCACACACGAGCGGACCTGTGCTTTGTACAACATTAGAAGCTGCCCCGATGTGGACGTTCGGACACAGCTTACACTGTCGATGAATTCAAAGTCGGTAACTTATTTTAATTCGAACTACAGATTTAATCCCATCCCTACGTTTTACTATAGATACGTTATACATTTGTAGCGTGGCGCAGGACACATCGCGTATTATATAGATGGGCGTTCAAAAGGTTAATGAGCCTCAAATATTCGAGTTGTAAAGGTTATAAAATAAAACATTAGTATGTTCGAGATACAGAGGTAAAATTTAATTTTTCGAGTTATGGGGGGAAAATATGTACGAGCTTGGAGGGACTCACTATTATTTCGACTAATAGAAGGCTGAAGTTTCGAGTAATGGAGGTTTTGGTGTTACAAAACATTTTTTCGAGATTTGGAGGTTTTCGACTTAGCGAAGTTCTACTGTACCTGAAATAAATGATTTTATTCTAATCTATTCAATTGATCGTGGTTTCGTTTAAATCAAACAAACAAATTTACATAGTCTTAAAAGTTTAATGCCATAAAAAAATATTTACAATCATTTACATCCATAATTACGTAATTTTCAAGACATCATAATGTCACGTTAATTTCATCTTTAAGCCCGAGTATTTAGAATACATATTACAAGTCTTCGGTGCTCCACTTAAAAGGCTCTTCCTGCGCCTTGCGTTTGCTCTGTTGCTCGAAATATCTCTCCTCGTAGCCGTTTAAACGGTCGAGTCCGTCCCAGCGGTATCCAAGACAAATGTTGAAACGGTTTGGCTGGGAATTGTCCTTTGTACATTGGTTTTTCTGTGTAATGAAGATAACAAGAGCTTGAAATTGAAAACGCATATTACAGGTCTTCAGTGCTCCACTTATAAGCCTCTTCTTCCTGTGCCTTGCAATTGCTCGAAATATCTCTTCTCGTAGCCGTTTGAACGGTCAACTCCGTCCCAGCGGCATCCAGGACGAATGTTTAAATTTTTCCGCACAATTTTTAGCGGAGTTATAACGGAGGTTTATTTACGTATTTATGCAATAAATAAATAGTCCGGCCGCGTTTGAGCGCGACATGGTCAAGAATCAACTAGTGCGAGGCGGGAATGCGACAAGCACAATTTGTTTCTCCTTAATTTTCATTACAAGAAGGTAATATTTTTTTTACCAAGTATACTACTATTAATGTACGTATTTAAAATAAAAAAAATGTTTTAATTAACCATAAATTTAAATTTTATCTATATGTACTTTCACCTCCGCCTCCGCCTCCGTTAACCTCCGCGGATGCGGAGGTTAACGGTTGAGACTCGTCGCCTCCGCATCCGCCTCCGCCTCCGCTAACAAGCCTCCGTTACAACCCTAAAAATAATAAGACCTTGAAATTGAAAACGCATATTACAAGTCTTCGGTGCTCCACTTGTAAGCCTCTTCTTCCTGTGCCTTGCGTTTGCTCTGTTGCTCGAAATATCTCTGCTCATAGCCGTTTGAACGGTCGACTTCGTCCCAGCGGTATCCAGGACGAATGTTGAAACGGTTTGGCAGGAATTGGCCTTTGTACATTAGTTTTTCGGTGTAAAGAAGATAACAAGAGCTTGAAATTGAAAACGCATATTACAAGTCTTCGGTGCTCCACTTGTAAGCCTCTTCTTCCTGTGCCTTGCGTTTGCTCTGTTGCTCAAAATATTTCTTCTCATAACCGTTTGAACGGTCGACTCCATCCCAGCGGTATCCAAGACAAATATTGTAACGGTTTGGCTGGAAATTGGCCTTTGTACATTGATTCTTCTGTGTAAAGAAGATAACAATTAAGAGCTTCAAATTTAAAAGGCATATTACAAGTCTTCGGTGCTCCACTTGTAAGCCTCTTCTTCCTGTGCCTTGCGTTTGCTCTGTTGCTCAAAATATTTCTTCTCATAGCCGTTTGAACGGTCGACTCCGTCCCAGCGGTATCCAGGACGAATGTTGAAACGGTTTGGCAGGAATTGGCCTTTGTACATTAGTTTTTCGGTGTAAAGAAGATAACAAGAGCTTGAAATTGAAAACGCATATTACAAGTCTTCGGTGCTCCACTTGTAAGGCTCTTCCTGCGCCTTGCGTGTGCTCTGTTGCTCGAAATATTTCTTCTCATAGCCGTTTGAACGGTCGACTTCGTCCCAGCGGTATCCAGGACGAATGTTGAAACGATTTGGCGGGAATTGACCTTTGTACATTGGTTTTTCCGTGTAAAGAAGATAACAAGAGCTTGAAATTGAAAACGCATATTACAAGTCTTCGGTGCTCCACTTATAAGCCTCTTCTTCCTGTGCCTTGCGTTTGCTCTGTTGTCCAAAATATTTCTTCTCATAGCCGTTTGAACGGTCGACTCCTTCCCAGCGGTATCCAAGACAAATATTGAAACGGTTTGGCTGGGAATTGGCCTTTGTACATTGATTCTTCTGTGTAAAGAAGATAACAATTAAGAGCTTCAAATTTAAAACGCATATTACAAGTCTTCGGTGCTCCACTTGTAAGCCTCTTCTTCCTGTGCCTTGCGTTTGCTCTGTTGCTCAAAATATTTCTTCTCATAGCCATTTGAACGGTCGACTCCGTCCCAGCGGTATCCAGGACGAATGTTGAAACGGTTTGGCGGGAATTGGCCTTTGTACATTGGTTTTTCTGTGTAAAGAAAATAACAATTAAGAGCTTGAAATTGAAACCGTCATGCGATTAATATTCATTTAAGATGTCTAATAAATAAATAATTGTTCCCGACTTGGAAATCAAACCCAGGATCCCACAGTAGATCTACTTATTATTATTATTAAAAGCCTGTGACGTCCCATTGTAGGGCAAAGACTCCTCTCCTTGTTTTCCATTTGTTTACTCAGAGGTGGTTTAGACAAATTAACATAAGTAGTTATTGTCTAATGCGATTTGTTGGTTATAAAATGTACCACCTGTAGGTTCGCGTCGCCTTTAAAATGCTAGACGTTCATCAGCAGGTGCACTGAGTTGACATCCTGCCATAAATATTTGATTTCGAATATTACTAACCTGGCCCCAACTCCCCCCTCTCACGCTTCCTATCCCTAATATACTGCAACATCGGATCATCAGCTCGCTCCACCTGCCGCAGGCTGTCTTCAAGGTCACGGTCGTCTTTGAATCGAGCCAACGGTTTGGATGACTCGTGAATAAAGTCCTGCACGCGAGCCTCCTGGTCTTCTAACTGTTTTATACTGAAATTAATTATAACAATAGATTAATATTCATATAGTCACCATCATCTCAGCGTTAATCCCAGTCGCATGCGAAGCTTTGTCAGCGTTGTAGTCTGGAGTCCGCTTTACCAGTCTAACTGCTGATTTTGGCTAGACTTAGATATTTTCCGTGAAGCGACTGCCGTCTGACCTCCACAACCCGTAGGCGATATCGAAGCATTGCAGTTAGACCAATTGTTGAACTTTTGAGGGCTCCAACAACCCGTAACGACTGCGATTAGATGTTCGTATGGCAACCGGGACCAACGGCTTAACGTGCTTTCCGAGGCACGACCAGACCAGTGCAAATATTCATATTCATGCATACAAATATTTGCAGTGCGCGGGGATCGAGCGCGAGGCTGTCAACCCCAGTTACTGAGTATTACGACCCATTCTAAGGCTGATTGTCAGATCTTCGGGCTTCTGACTTCGGAGGTGATGTAGCGGTATCTGCAAACGCCACATGAAACAACGCGACATACTAACGTCACAAGAATTCTACATTTCGCAAGTAGAGTTTAAGTAGAGTTGCTCAACGGTTGATGTTGGGAAGTTGTATATGTACTAATTGCACGGTAAACTACGGTAAACTTTACTGCCTGTTCTTTATACCTCTAAAAGGACCAATTATTTTATCTTCTGTTCTTTTTTTAATGATATGATGTGTATTGAACTTAAAGGAGATGTTTCAGAAATGTATGGAGCCTGGGCCAGCACATTGTACATTTAATGCTAGGTATAGTTACCACAGTCTAAAAATCATACAGTCGTCCGACGAAGACGTCTAGACAGAGCAATAGTGCGGGGTGTGAGGGGCAAGACGCGGGTATGCGGCACCCGAGCTGCGAACAAAACGATGTTCGTAGCTCGGTATCTATCAGTAAGGGCTAACACGTGTTTGTTTTTTTGTTTGTTTTATAATGTGATATGTCAATTTTGAGTATAATTGGGGTGCTTGTAATGAAAAAGCCATCCTTTTTACATGCTTTTTATTAGCTTCATTAGTATGTTTGCTTGCTTGCTTGCTTGTTTGTTTCCTTGCTTGCTTGTTTGTTTGTCCGTCTCTAACTGTTTGGACTACGAGTAAGCGGCTCATTAGTGTAAAATGTCCCACCGTTTGCAATATGTTCGTTCGTTCGTTTTTTTTTAAAGATCGAACTAAAAAGTTGAATATAAATATAGTTTAAAAAAACTAAAAAAACAGGCTTTTAAAGAATATCAAACTAAAAAGTTAAAAGTAATTTTAAAAAAAGCGTGAGGCGCTTGTGCCATAATTTTTGTATATTAAGCGCCTCACGCTTTTTTTAAAAATTATTTTTAGCTTTTGACATCCAAAATGGCGAACGTCATTTTTTTATAATTTAATATGAGTGTCAATTTTAAGTAAATATAATTGTGGTGCTCGTTACGAAAAAGCTATCTTTTCTGAAATCCAAGATGGCGGACGCCAATTTAAATGTATATTAATATGATATGGGTGTTAATTCCGAGGTGGATTGGGGTGCTGGTTGCGAAAATGCCATCTGTAACTTAAATCTGTCTCGAGTTGTTCCCTTAGTAAAAATAGCAAATTAATTAAATACATATAATACAGCTATCGATGTTGATCTGCAATAAATAAATAATTTCATAAATATTGTTTATTTGTGACAACCCTGGCCGATGCGTTACTGTCTATAGTCTAGAATGTAACGCAAATGCCGACATCGTCTAGACTCTAGACGATGTCGGCATTTTACACGAGAGAACAAGCATCTTTAGCCAAGGCATCAGCGCACTCGTTACCCTTAATGCCACAATGGCTAGGTATCCAAACCAACTGAACATCCCTTTGACAATTAGCACGTAAGGTAAGGAGAGAATTTTTAATTTTTAAAATAAGGAAACTATGCAGTTTACTTTTAAATGGGCTTTGGACTAAGGCTTGCAAACAACTAAGGGAGTCTGTAAAAATTATGGCGTTTTCAATATTAGTGTGTGACTCTATAAAAAGGCAAGCTTCCAATATAGCCACACACTCACCAGTGAATACAGAAGATTCTTTAGGGCCTTTAAACTGCAGTATAATTTTGGAGCTTTGGTTATTACCAAAGCTCCAAAATTATACTGCAGTTTGCGGTCTATTGACCGCAGCGCCAGTATGTCTAAATTCGGTTTGTTTCGAAGCATCCGTGAAGAATAATTGGAAACCATTCCATCGCTCGCCCACCACCGCATTGAAAGCCGAATCCGCTGACGGGGATTTTTTGAATATACCAATATCGAAAAGAATTTTTGCGATGTAAATTAGGACTTGATAAGGAAAATTAAAAAGGGGTTATCTGAGAAACTGAACGATCGGGTATACTAAATTTAGAGTAGGGGAAGGTCGGGTAAAGTGGCCACCCTAAGCTTTGAATGACTGCTGCTTAAATATGTATTAATTATTTTATCTCATATTATCAATTTATACTCTCAAGTTAATGTCATTTTGATATCACATTGTTATTTTCACGTAAAACAAAGAATAAACTACTATTTTTTGAGTTTTAATCAAAATGGGAAATTGACCACTTTACCTACCCAGGGAAGGTAAACTGGCCTACACCATCCACGAAGCAGGTAAAGTGGCATAGTCTCAATAGAATACACTTTTTTGATATAATTTTTTAAGTTTTATTAGGAAATAATACAATAGGCGACTAGAAGATAAAGGAAGTCAATTTTTCTTCATTATTAACCTTGGTATCAACTTATAAAAAAAATATTTTAGGAACAAAATTCACAAAGAAAGTTTTTCTAAATAATCCGTTGTCTAAACGGTCACAACCCGAGCATGCTTCATGGGCCCACCTTTTGCAGACAGAACACTGTATCCATCCATCATCATGTTTTGATTTAGACCACGTTTCGCCGCAGTAAAAACAGCTGGAGCTAACAATGGAGGGGTTAATGTGCCAAGTTGCCAATCTAATAATGGCGACATTAACGTGCTTGCTTGCATATCTAACATTGGTGGTGTAATTGCTAGTGAGCTCTCTTGGGTATCCTGTAGAATTGATGGAGACTCTCCTCTATCAAGTGTCTCATCCTCTTTGCTGGGATCATTCTATTATGTTTCCGTTACAGCAAGAACCGCATCTGCTTCGTTCGCTCGTGTATCAGGTGTTTCATTTTCTTTGTTGGCCTCATTCTGTTGTGTTTCCGGATCAGCAAGAGCCATATCTGTTGTTGTCTGCAGCTAAAAAGTCAGGATCTTTAAAGGCGTGGCGATCCATTGGCTCTATTCCACATTTACGAAAACCATTGACTGAAATAGACCGTTGGGCTGCCTCACTGTAAGCTTCGCCAAAGAGTTTGCTGAGTTGGAAGACAAGTTATTAAACTTCCTTGGTTATTGCGAATATACTGTTCAACTGCGCGGATGTAGTTTTTATTAACAGGCCCTACTATATTAAAGCCCTGTGCTCAAGCAAGTGAGGTTGCTTCAGGGCTTCTTAGTGTCAGTTCCGGATGACGTTTTCTAAAAGCAGAAGTCCATGGTTTTCCAGCCATTTCAGTTTCTGTATTAAATGTGTGTTCTATATTAAATGTGTGTTCTATATTAATGCGTTCAGTCTACTAATAAGCCAGTCTCCGTACATCTTGTCAAGTTATTCAGTAAAATCGCTTATTCATTTCAAAAATGTGATGCACCAATTCTTGTACTTGCTCCGGACTGAAAGTTGGGCGGCAAGACCAACGGCAACGGCTAAACCAATACTTTTTTTTATTTTCAACAACTTTATTTATTCCTTTTACACATCTTTTGAGCGTTGATTGAGGAACATCGAATACTTCGCTAGCCTTGAGGTAAACCATTTCTTGGTTTCTTAGAGCTCTTATAGCATTTTTCATTGATTTCGAGTCCCATGTCTGTTGCTGCATCTTCCGGTTGTATGTATTTGGCATACTTATAAATATATAACAATAATAATTTAAATTTATTGGAAAAATTATAATTGAGACGGGTAAAGTGGCCTACTAGGTCACTTTACCTGACTACTAAGTAGGCCACTTTACCCGAAATAGCGAAGCGAAGAAAAAAAATTTGCTTAAAATTCAAATGAGGTTATATTGTCCGCGTTTGCCATGAAATAACAGGACCATAACAGAGACTAAACCGTTAAATTATTGTATTATTTATAACTTTTGTTTAACACAGTAACTTATCACAATGTTTAAACCACTTACCTTAGATAATAGACCACAAAAATTACATTTTTTGCTATAAAATCTTAACGCGTGAAGCAAGCGTGTTCGTGTTTACTAGATCACTAATGGCGTCAGACAGTAAACTATTTACTCATCCTGTTGATAGATGGCAGTGCTTGGTTCGTCATAAAAACTTCGGTGACCACTTTACCCGCCTGGGCCACTTTAGCGAACCTTCCCCTAAGTCTAAAGGATACTATGGATAAAGGTATTTCTTTGTTTTTCCAGTAATTTGAGCTTCTGCATAAGGCATCTAGTCTTCTTATAAGAGGATGAGAGGATCTACATATTACTCTGGACATAAAACGGAATGACAAATATTGGCGCCTAAGGGCCAGAGGAGGTTCAGCACATTCGACCTGCAATGCGTTGACGGGAGAGCACTTCATACAACCTGAGATGACTCGAAGGCATCAACTATATCCAGCCCAGCCAAAGCACCTTTGTTGCAAGGGATCAAGAGAAACGTTCCATAGTCTAAAACACTACGGACTAATGTGTTATATGCTAATTTCACAGTGCATGGGTGAGCACACCACCACACACCCGCAAGTACTTTTAAAATTGAAAATATACTTTCACACTTTTTAATCAAATTGTTTATATGATGTTTTCCAGATAATTTTGAATCTAAAATACCACCTAAAATCTTAACTTTTTTCACGACAGGGATATTATGGCCTAATATGTTGACTGATATATGCGGAATGATTCTTTAGCGAGGGAAAATTACCGTCGAACTTTTAGGAGCAGAGAGCGACAACCCATTGGTTAAAAGCCACTGGTTTAAAGAATCCAGAGAGAAGCACAAAGATGACGCCGCGTCAACTATGGACGGATCTGTCACATACAATACAATGACATCGGCATATTGTAGTATCTGACAATTGTTGTTTAAGCAGGACCCAATATCAGCCGTATACAAATTGTAGAGTATGGGACTGAGGACAGAACCTTGTGGGAGGCCTCTCCATGTCTGCCTTGCATCGAACTCCTCTCCCTGGACTCTCAAAACCAATGAGCCGGTCGTCAGAATTTCGCATATGTATTGTATCATCTTAGCCGGAAGACTCAGCTGTTGCAGTTTTTGCCTGAGTACGGGAAGAAGTACACTGTCATAGGCTGAAGAAATATCATGAAAGGAGGCAACAACGGATTCATTTCTAGAGTACGCTATGCGGATATCCGCAACTAAAATACTAACAGTGTTCATTGTGCCTAATCTTTTTCTAAAGCCAAATTGATGATTCGGCAATAGATCTCTTGATACAACTATCCACTCAAGGCGATTTCTAATTAGGTGTTCAAGTAATTTGGCTAAGACTGAAGATAGAGCAATTGGCCTAAGGCCATTCGGATCATCTATGTTTGCCAGGTTTCAATAAGAGAACGATAATTTGAAACTTCCACTGATCCGGAATCCAACAAGATACGCACTAAAATCATAACCCTTCCTAGCAGTCGGGTAAAACTAGGCTATATTACATTCAGTTGAAATAAAAACGGGCCCACAAAAGACAGTGCTAACTAAAGGAAGAGTTATAGATTCAACTATTAAATACTTCATACCAGTCCCGAACTCTTCAACTCCGGAAAAATCTTAACAGCGCGAAGTAGCCGTAAGGTACAGCGCCATCTCTCGAAAAATTGTGTTACTAATTTATACAAACTAGATTGGTTATGTATGTTAGATTTTCGGCGGTAATTTTGGATTGCGTACATCGATTTTAGTAAATCCTTTTTTTTTTACTTTTGAGCGATTATTTCCGAAAATAGTTTTAATATCAAAAATTGCGGGGCGTGGCGTTTGCGGCGGCACCGACCGGCCGGGGTGGCGGGCCGCTATGGTTTCTATACGTTTACAGTTTTTCTGTGATGTATTTAGTATCAGCATTGCACCATTTGCACCCGTGCGAAGCCGGGACAGGTCACTAGTAGTTTTATAATATGTAGTGTTTTATTCACGAAATAAGTATATGACTCACCCTCTCGTCCATTTTTTGTACTTCTCATCTAATTCCTTCTGCCGTTCCGCCTTCTCTTTTAGTTTAAGCCTTTCTTCTGAAGTTTCTCTTTTACCTGAAAAAAAAAAATAGCGATGTGGTGTCAGAATACACTTCTCACCACCTCATCTCATCCCGCGAGTGTCGTACAAGGCGGCTAAGGGAAAAACCGGATGACGGGCAGCGGCGTCCATCCGACTACTATCAACATCTAACTGCGATCGCCAAGTCGCCTGCCAAGCGTGGCGATTATGGCATTATCCCTCCAAAACAAAGAAATGGAAATGAAAAATACATTTGGAAGATGTTTACTCACTTTTCCTCGAAACAACACGAGCATTCCTCCCGGACACGTCATCAGTCATCTTATTAAAAACCTCTTCTTCTCTTCTCCTAAAATCTTCATTCTCTTGCCTCAACTGTCTTGCGTCTTGCAAACCCGCGAGTTTGCCTTCTAATGTCTTCGTCATTCTTCTGTTTGACGACGGCGAACTATCATTGCCTCTTTTACTCCTGCCTCGTTCAGAAATATTCCCGTCTCTTAACCTCCTAGGAGGAGATTGGTCAGAGTCACTGTTTCCTAGCGTTCTTTTATTATTTTCTGGAGGGTTCCTGTTCCTTTTTGGTGGGGAGATGGACGTGTCTCTCCTACTTCTTCTGGGTGGAGAGAGATCAGAATCTGAGGAATATCTTTGTTTTCGAGGGTTTTCAGGCCTTGGATTACTTTGATACCTATCAGGTCTATCCTTATGACCCTGTCTTAGCGGAGAGTATATCTGCTTTTTAGATTGAGACGATACTCCTTGTGGTTCATTCCGCCTCCTGGAATCTCCTTTAGATTTCCTTGGAGGCGATAGATCGGAACTGGGATGCTTATTAGACCTTCGAGGGGGAGAATCGTGAGTTGTCCATGACTTCCTTGGTGGAGATTGGTCTGAATCATAGTTCTTTTTAGATTTTCTTGGAGGAGATGCGTCTGAATCGTAATTTGATGCTGAAGGCTGCAAAGTGGCAGGGTCTTCTGGGCCGAAATCTCCCCATCGGCTAGGTTTGCGCACTCTCTCCCTAGGTTTTTCGAGTTTAAGTGGTTCATCCCTGTTATCATTCCTTCGTTTTGGGGATTTATCACCATCGTTCCACTTGGGAGATCTTTCATGACTTTTTATTTTAGAAGACTTGTCATCACCTTTCCTCTTAGGAGATTTATCATAATTTTTTCTTCTATCATCACTTCTTTTATTAGATTTGTCATGTCTGTCATTAGGAGATCTATCATCTCTTCTTTTAGCAGATTTATCTTGCCTTTCATTAGAAAATCTATCATCCTTTCTTTTAGGAGACCTATCATAACTTTTCCTTGTATCATCACTCCTCTTTTTAGGAGCCCTGTCATCTTTTCTTTTCATAGAATTATCATGTCTATCATCCCATCTTCTAGCTGAATGATTAAATCTTTCATTAGGAGATCTGTCATCCCTTCTTTTACCAAGATTATCATGTCTATTATTAGGAGATCTATCATTAAAATTTCTTTTGGATCTATCACCATTATTTCTGTTAGGAGAATCAACATCCCCTTTTCTTGGAGGGCTAATATCACTATCACTGTCGTGATTTTTTGAAGATTTTAATTCTTTTTCTGTTTCCTGTTTTCTTGGAGGAGAGGCATCGGAATCATTTTGTTCCTCTTCTTCTGAGTCACTGTACATTTTGCCAAAGATTAATTCATTCTCTTTCTCAGTCTGTTTCTTATCACTCTTAATTTCTTCAACTTCTAATTTACTGTTGAAGCCATCATCCTGTGAATACAATTTTGGTTATTGTCTGCTTCTCTTTTGTTTTTGTTCTAGTGAACAGCATTTAATTCAGTATCCTGAAAGGTGAAATCAATATTCTTATGATCAACGTAAATAATAGTAAGTAACGTTTTGTTTTATTTGAATTGCTTTTACTCATACATACAGTGGTTGTTATTTATGATGTTTTTGGAATGTTCTACAGAGTTAATTTAATTACAAATTAAATGTTTTCCGGTCTAATTAAAATAAATGTTATGAATTCAAGTTTGAATGATGATAAATGATCAAGATTAAATATCTATATTTCTGCTATTATACAACATTAGTTTTTATTTATGCGAAACCTGAATACAGTTTGTTCAGAATAAGCAACTGAATTGATTCCAATAATTTTTACACCATGTTATATTTTTAACCAAATACATTTAGAAATTGTTGCAGTGTGGTTATCGAGCGCGGTACGTAGCTTACGATTTTTCATAGTACTGCGCAGAGCTGACGCCAGAGGTCAACGCACTGGTCGTCCGCCCGAGCGGAGCGTGGACCATATTCTTGTTGGGACAGCCAAGCCAAGGATAACATGCTCATAACTTTGAGGTTTTAATGATATCTTTTCAAATTTTGTACATAGATTCTTTACTTAAAAATACAGGACACACAAGCATAACCTCCGCACAACCACCTTAGAAACAAGTTTTATTGACAGAAGAAATATACATATTTCTTCTGTCAATAAAACTTGTTGCTAAGGTGGTTGTGGTGTACATACTGAAGAATCTATAAACTAACCTGACTAATAATCTTCCATTTAGAGCTAGAACTAAACTGCTCCGCTTTCTTCACTTCCTCTGGCCTATCATCAATGATACCAGCTATCTGTGGGGCATCCTCGCCCTGATCAAATACGTCCAGTTCATCACCATCCAAGGTACGAAGCTTAGAGAGGTCAATGTCATCATCTATTATTTTGAATCTAGAATCAAAGGGATACCTATTTAAAATAATATTAATATACAGATTGAGCTAGCCCCAAAGTAAGTTCAAGACTTGTGTTATGGGATACTAACTCAACGATACTATATTTATAATAGATACATATATTATAGATAAACATCCAAAACCCAGGCCAATCAGGAAAATATCGTTTTTCCATCATGACCTGGCCAGGGATCGAACCCGAGGCCTCCACATTGCAGGCAGGTGTGTTGACTGCTGCACCACGGATGCCGACAGACAGAAAATTAAACTATCTTATTAGTATACTTCTCATAGAGAAACCTGAGCAGTAAGAATAAATATCATCATATTCAGCTTATAATGTCCCCACGGTTGGGACACAGGCCTCCTCCTGGTGTGAGGGAGTGGACCGTAATCTACCAAGTGGATCCAGTGCGGGTTGGTAGATGTCACATGTCTTAGATATTTTTTTTTTTTGCTCTAGGACATGCCGGTTTAGTCACAACGTTTTCCTTCACAGTGGGCAGCAGTGGCCTAGTGGTATCAGACGCGACTTAAAAGTTGTAGGTCATAGGTTCAAACCCCATCATGCGCTTTACTTTATATAAATTATTTCATCACCACTGCTCTCAAAACAGTAAAGGAAATCATTGTGAAGAATAAATATGTTTATTCCATTCTAGGATTTTGTAACCAAAGGGCAAAAACCGGACTCAGTTACTAAGACTTCACTGATTGCCACCCCGGCTGTATCTCAAGGGCTGTGACAGCTAGATCATTTCCGCTATAACAACGAATAATAAAAAAATGATTTATATCTTTCTATACATAATGTCGGAACTCTTTCATGTGTGAGTCTGACTCGATATTCGCCGGGATTATTTCTCTATCCCTCAATGCTTCTGTTTTGGCAAATGCCTCCCTACCTTCCCTCTAACCTGCTGTTCAAAGCTGCCTGCCTTTGTATGTGGTGTATAATATGTTTAGTAAATAAATAACAATAATATACATACGCAGCAACAGTTCTCATGTTCACTGTATTATTGTGAATTTTAGAGATGTAACGGATAGCATTCGGATAGCCAGATATCCAGCAAAACTTAGATGCGTATTCCAGAGGGGAACTCAAGCATTGATCTCTGTTTAAACATTACCTAAAACTAGTTTCAACCAATCAAAACGCTACAAACAAGACTTAAGTAGAGCTTGAGTTTTGAGTGACGTTCTGTAATACGGACCTAAGCCTTTGCTGGATTTTTATCTCAAATCAGTGCGAATCGATCACAATTACAACCCTTATTCTTGGTGGACAGCTAATGCCAAACAATACCCAAACTTAACAAAGTTTGCTAAAATCTACCTGTCTGCACTTTGCAGTAGTCTGTACAGGGAAAGACAGCCTCCGTGGCGTAGCGGCAGCGGACGCGACCGCTGCGCAGGGTGGCGCGAGTTCGATCCCCGCACAGTGCAAGTATTTGTATGCACGAATATGAATATTTGCACTGGTCTGGTCGTGCCTCGGAAAGCACGTTAAGCCGTTGGTCCCGGTTGCCATACGAACATCTAGTGGCAGTCGTTACGGGTTGTTGGAGCCCTCAAAAGTCCAACAATTGGTCTAACTGCAATACTTCCATGTCGCCTTCGGGTTGTGGAGGTCAGACAGCAGTCGCTTCACGGAAAATGTCGAAGTTTAGCCATATCAGCAGTTGGACTGGTAAAGCGGCCCCCAGACTCCAAAGCTGAAAAGGCTTCGGATGCGACTGGGATTAACGCTGTGATGATGATGATGATGTACAAGGAAAGACTTTTTTCTGAAGCTAGCCTTATTTATGAAGAGAAACGCAACCTCGCAATGCAGAGAAATTAGTATTCATTCATCATAACTTGCCCGTAGTGCAGTATGAGTACTAATTCATTCATTTTCTTTGTATTACATTAATTTACTATTTTGTGATTAAAAATATAAAACTTAAACTAATTAATATTAAAGTGATACTAACTAAATAAAGCAAAGAATTACTCAAAAATATGTTTTTTATCCAGGCTTTTCTATTTATTCGAATATTAGCTATCTGGTATTTGGCTGGATAGTATTAGGACAGCCGGATAGGCTGGATAACGGATGGTTACCAGATATCCGTTGCATCTCTAGTGAATTTTCTATAGGAATTCTCAGTAAGCACAGCCAGCCCACAATAGAGACATCCATTATGCCTTTTTTTTGAGAACCTTAAATGCATGTTATGTCTACCAACCAATTACCAATGTGATGCTAGCAAAAAACCAATGTAATGCTAGCAAAAAACCAATGTGACACTAAGGTTAGTCAATAGTCAGTCACTTTAATACTTAACCCGTCAGTTACCAGTGTCACCTGTAGGGGATGGATGTTTATAGATTTTTTTCTTCATTAATCATCATCATCTCAGCGTTAATCCCAGTCGCATCCGCAGCTTTTTCAGCTTTGGAGTCTGGGGTCCGCTTTACCAGTCTAACTGCTGATTTTGGCTAAACTTCGATATTTTCCGTGAAGAGACTGCCGTCTAACCTCCACAACCCGAAGGCGATATCTAAGCATTGCAGTTAGACCAATTGTTAGACATTTGAGGGCTTCAACCAACCTGTAATGACTGCCACTAGATGTTCGTATGGCAACAGGGACCAACGGCTTAACGTGCTTTCCGAGGCACGACCAGACCAGTGCAAATATTCATATTCATGCATACAAATATTTGCACTGTGCGCGGATCGAACCCGCGCCTCCTTGCGCAACGTTCGCGTTCGCTACCGCTACGCCACGGAGGCTGTTGATTTTTTTCTTCATTAAATAATATAATAAATTAATTTAATTTTTATTTATAGGATCTTAGTAAATTGTAGTATTTATGGTTTTTTTGTGACAATACAGTCATTGTGCTAACTGTCAAATCAATTCAATTATTTCTAATGGTTTTTCAATTTATCGGCATGAGAGTGAGTGAAAGTTCAAAAGGGTGAGTTTTATATTTTTTCTTATTGCATGTAATTTTTCAGTAAACAAACTAATGTAATCAGTGTATTGATATATGAATAAAAAACATAGCAAAATTATGTGTCCAAAGTTTGAGTGTCACTTGTAGGTGACACTTGGCAATATTTGAACTAAAACTCATTTGGTGGTAATTGCATATAGTTTGTTATTGTTCTTTTAGGTTGACTTTGTTGAAGAGTTGAGTTTGAAATTAAGGCTGAGATTGTTGAAGAGTTTGAACATGGAGATTATCCGGGCGACATTATACTGTTTCCTACCACAGATGGTCAGATGACTGTTGAGGATAGTGGGGACGAGAATACCGCCAGTTTTATTCAATTACCCGGGAGAATGGTAAGATCAGCAGTGGAATTGCAACCCAGAGCTATTGACGATGACTGTGACAAAGAAGATTTTAGCAACTGTGTAGATGAAATGCGTGCCAAAGATTATTTTCAATTATTGTATGTATGACCACGAAATATTTCAATATATAGTAGATATGACTAACTTATATGCTTTGGAAAGATATCACACACTAAACGTTACAGTTGATAAAATGAAAGTTTACCTTGCATATTTTAACTTAAAGGATATTTGACACCTAAATATATGAGGATGTTCTGGGAATGGAAAGTGACACTTACAAAGGATTAGTCTGTTCTAGCATAAGACGTAAAAGATTTTTTGAAATACAGTAGTATTTACATTTATGTGATAACACAAATTTACCACAAAATGATAAGTTTGCTAAGTTTCGCAAATATTTCAGTATGATTAACAATAATTTTCCAAAGAATTAAGGCTTGGAGGTCATGCAGGAGATCATTTTGAAAAAAATTGTTCTCAGAGACGTTGTGGATTCTGCCACACACGGACAAGGAAAATGTGTGGAAAATGTAATATAGGTTTACATTTGAAATGTTGGTACAAATTCCAATAATAAATAAGTATACTGTTACTATAATTAAGTATAATAAAATTTTGATAAATATAACATAACTCTTTACTGCAATTTTTAACTCCCAAATCTATAGTATATAAACTACATGTCTAAACATATAATGCCCAGTGTCACCTGTCCGTGGGTGACAAGTGGCGAGTTTAAAAAAAAAATCCCTTCAGGATTTTTTTTTATTACTATTATTCTCCTTCAAAGCCTCTAAATACAATACCTAATAAAGAAACAACATGTTTTTTCTATTGGTCTTGTCTTTGGAATTGAAGAGTTAAACTAACCTCTAATGTGTGTAAAAGGGGGAAACATAATTATTAGTCAAATAACACCAAATAAAAATCGATTGCTTTAAGTTATGTTATGTTATGAAAGGATATTTCAATCTCGTAGCAACGATTAAACCTGTATAAATACTAACTAATATCTAAAAACTTCTTTAATGTAAAATGGATTGACATACCCAGTGCCTTTGACGACTTTTTTCTTCTTTTTCTTTTTATCTCCTGACGGTCCGCTAAGATATTTTTGCAAATAAGATTTCTGACTTAGGCTTGTAGACGATTTACTCATTTTGATGTATAAATTTTAAAATATTTCTATTCAATTCAAAAAAAAAAACCAAAGAGTTTTTTTTTTTTTGGTTCACTTCATTTTTTTCCGTTCGGGCGAATGGAAAAGGCAAAGGCATAGTACGCCATACAGCCAAGTCTTCAGTAATTTTTTTTCTTCATTAAATATCTATCCTAACTTATCCTAACTTATCCTAATTTATCCTAACTTATCCTAGCATAACTTAACCTAAACTAACTCCTTTCGTTTTACGCGTTTGGACGATAAGGAGCGGTTTAGCGTAAAGACATGATGAGGCCACTATGCTACAATATTTCACTGTTCTTTTTGAATTATTCACTGAATGCACTTTTTACTACATAAATCACGCGTTTTTATTTAGTAAACGACACTATAAATAATTTTAAAAGTTCAATGAAAAATGAGCCTGACACTCATCTTGACATTCCCGCCAAAACCTCGAATCGAAACCAAAGAGTATAACAATATAATTTAGTGGAAAACCAAACATGAAAGTCTAGGGATGTTAAAAAATAATTGATTTTTCTTTTAATCGATTTTTTTTTGTATAATCGATTTTTTTATAATCGATTTTCAAAATCATATTAATTCATTTTTTATAAATCGATCAATAATCACGGTATAAAATCGATTTTTATAAATAGCACCTTCTATGCGCCGAATAAAAAACTTGAAGTAAGATCATTATTACCTACAAGTTGATTAAATGAAAAGCGACGACATCTTTAGGTATGTATGCGTATAAAGTAGTTTCAGTGCGTGAGTGGTGAGTGAGATATGATATTATTATATCAGATAACACTACACACACTCACACTGTAGTTGTTGGTTTTACATTATAGTACTCTGTGGTTGTTGGTCAACAATAAAAATGTCTTCGAACCGTAAAAGACCTAAAACCGACTGGCGAAAATATTATATTTTTGTTTTTGAGACCATAACGTCGTCGTTTAATTTTTTAAGTTTTTTATTTTAATACCAGTCAAATGTAAAATAAGATTGGACATTTGCGACATTTTTTTTTATTTATATTTTAGTTTCTGAGATACTAAGATTGTCATGTTGTTGGGTTGTTCATTTCTTTTATATTAGGGTTCCGTAGTCAAATGGCAAAAAACGGAACCCTTATAGATTCGGCATGTCTGTCTGTCCGTCCGTCCGTATGTCACAGCCATTTTTTTCCGAAACTATAAGAGAACTGTTGAAACTTGGTAGGTAGATCATGTATTCTGTGAACTGCATTAAGATTTGGATGCAAAAATAAAAAAAATATAATAAATATTGGGGGCTCCCCATACTTAGAACTGAAACTCAAAAATCATTTTTTCGCCAAACACGTACGTGTGGGGTATCTATGGATAGGTCTTCAAAAATGATATCGAGATTTCTAAAATATTTTTTTTTTCTAAACCGAATAGTTTGCGTGACAGACGTTCCAAAGTGGAAAAAAAGTTTAACTTCTGAAACATGATGTACATTACTATTAAGTAATGTACATCATGTTTCAAAGATGAAAGTTTTTTTTTTTCAACAATCAACAATTTTCGTTGGTAGTTTTAATAAACTACCAACGAAAATTGTTTTGAACGAGATCTAGTAACCAGTACTTTTTAATACTTCGTAAATCATAAACCGCTTATTATCGCGTAATCTTTCTTAAAACTGAAATCCTTGAATTTCATAAATCAATGGTACGGAACCCTTTGTGCGTGAGTCCGACACGCAATTGGCCGGTTTTTTTATTATAATAACACGTTTAATGATACTGAAAATTTATTTTTTAGTTTGAATTGGTTATTTTTTAATTAATATTCTTTTATTTGATTTTAATATGATGAATTATTAACAGGAATGTCTTAGGTGTATTATTAGCATATTGGATTTTAAATTATAGAAAAAATCGATTTTTGCGAAAATATCGATTATTTATTTTCATTAAAATCGATTATTTACAAATCGATTAATATTGAATAAAAAAAAATGATTTTTATTAAATCGAATATTTTCCATTAATGTTACATCCCTGTGAAACACTCTTCTTGACGTTAGAGACACGAAAAAAGTATCGACACTTTATGGTATCGAGTATATTTCTTTCGATACTGATACTGTTGTAATCGATACTGATACTCTTGTAATCGATACTTTTGTATTCGATACTTTTACTTAACAAGTACTTTTGACCAGGTATCGTATCGTATAAAGTTCGTTGCCGGTAGGTTGCCAGATCATAAATTTTACTTGTTTGATTCTAACACGTTTGTTCATTTTTATTGATTCCTGCAACTTCAATGCACTTAGAAAGATTGTTTTTGAAAAGTGGAAATACCGTCAACAGCGACAGATCAAGCTATCTGAAACTGACAAATATTTCCAGTCAACCATGAACTTTACTATGATAATTTAGCGATAAAGTTGAAAATCTAATAAATGTAGCAGCTTGGTGTGCTGTCTTCTGTAGGTACAATTACTAAAACCCGTAACTACCTATCGCTAAATAAAGCTGGACAAGCTTCTTTTCTTGAGCGATTATACCGAGAAGGAATGGGATATATGATATTATAGATTTAAAAAATGTGAGTATACGTACTTATACGTACGTACGATATTTACGTACGGACGACAGCAAGTCAAGTTACCCGAAACTGTCAAATATTCCCAATCAAACTTGAGCCATAATGCTTTAGGGATAAAATAATATAAAATTCTAATAAAGAAATCGGACAGATTGTGTGGTAGCTTGATGTCCTTTCGTTTGTACCATTTTTTATTTTTTCATTTTGTCTAACTGAATGTAGGTAGGACAGACGATACTTGGTAATATTGACAAAATATAGTATGGCGCAGGCCGTGCCTGAGGAAAGAACTCGGTACTTTGAGGTATCGATACTTTTGTGTCGATTCTTTTACGAGCACGATACTTTTTTATCGATACTACTCATGAATAGAGTATCGGTACTTTCTATTTGATGCCGTGACCCTACTAACGCATGGTGTAGGCCCTGCCCGAGAAAATAACTCGGTACTTTGAAGTATCGATACTTTTGTGTCGATTACTTTACGAGCACGATACTTTTTTATCGATACTACTCATGAACAGAGTACTTCTATTTGATGCCGTGTCACTGACCTCTATTATTTACCATGCCGTGTCCATACTAACGTATGGCGTAGACCCACTGCTTGAGAAAAGTACTCGATACTTAAAGGTATCGATACTTTTACGAGTACGATACTTTTTATTCGATACTACTCATGAGTACCTACAGTATCGATACTTTCTATTCGATACCGTGTCCCTATGACGTTGACACTTGTAAAAACGTAGTGTAGAGATTACTTGCTCTAGTTGCTCTGTGCTTCATTGACCTCTATAATTACCACTGGACTGGCGGCTGTCAAAGTGTTTTTGTGCCTGTTTGATAATCGCCATTTTGGCGCTGTCAAACGTAGCGAGTGTCCGTGGTAGTAAAACTAGTGATATCGACATCAGCGAACAAAATATATCGATAACTCTTGATCGGTACTTTCTATTTGATGCGGTGTCCCTACTAACGTACCTATGGCGTAGACCCCTGCTTTAGAAAAGTACTCAATACTTTGAGGTATCGATACTTTTGTACCAATACTTTTACGAGTACGATACTTTTTTATCGATACTACTCATGAGTAAAGTATCGATACTTTCTATTCGATACCGTGTCCCTATTTACAATATACGTCAAAATTAGTTCTGTGGACACTCGCTAGTGGCGCTTCAAATAGGCACAAAAATATAGCTGTCAAACTTACTGAACAGCCTGTCTAGTGGTAATTATAGAGGTCAGTGTCTGTGCTTGTAAAATTTTAAATTTTATTGTGCTTTGTGCGTACAATTACAATTTATAGCGTTATCATTGTATTTCGTTATCTCTTCCCTTTCTCTTAGTTACATGTGAACGAGACAGGTATAGCTAGCTGCTAGTCTGTTATTCTACTCTTTTTTTAATTATGGCAAGTAAAGCCAAATTGTTTATAATCGCGTCTAAACTGTCTATGGAGTATCTTAATTTGACAGGGTTAAATTAAAATGTTATCTTCTATGCTTTTCTTAACGAAATGGAAAGAAAAAGATGCACATAACTTAAAATTAGTTTAGTTTGTGAACAACAGAATTGGCGCCAATGCCTATTGAAAATAGTAACATTTTTTTTTTTTTGTGAACACGAACATCTTACAGTCCTACCAACTTAACTGTGAACTGAGTGGTAGCGACACCGTCGCTTTAGTGTTGCAAATTAATAAAATTTAGCCATGATTGGGTATGTCAGATATGAAACTAGGTAAACATATAAACATAATTTTATTATTTTAAACAATACCTAACATTGTTTTATAATAATAAAATACTAATATAAGTACTAAATAGTCTTCAAAAATAAGAAAATTAATGTAGGTAGATACATACATTAGCTTTTTCTCTGGCATTCATCATAACTTTCACATCACACTTTAACATTCATACAAAACTCAAATATCTAGACACTCAAGATGTGTCCTGTATTACATGACCTAGTTAATACATAGAATAAAACAAAAGTTTCATCATCATCATCAATCCATATACCTACGTCCCTACTGCTGGGGCACGCGCCTCCCTTAACGATGTGAGGGGTTAAAAAAAAAAACAAAAGTTTGCTTCTTCCTCAGCCTATAGATGTCCACTGCTGGATAAAGGCCTCCCCCAAGGCTTTCCACGATGACCGGTCTTGTGCTGCCCGATCCATCGGCTTCCCGCGACCTTCACCAGGTCATCGGTCCACCTTGTTGGGGGTCTCCCTACGCTGCGTCTTCCAGTACGTGGCCGCCACTCCAGAACCTTGCTGCCCCATCGGCCATCGGTTCTACGAGCAACGTGCCCTGCCCACTGCCACTTAAGTTTAGCGACTCGCAGAGCTATGTCGGTGACTTTGGTTCTTCTGCGGATCTCCTCATTTCTGATTCGATCACGCAGAGAAACTCCTAGCATAGCTCTTTCCATTGCCCTTTGTGTGACTCTGAGCCTTCGTATGAGGCCCATTGTGAGCGACCACGTTTCAGTTCCGTAAGTCATCACTGGCAACACACTGGTCAAAGACTTTAGTCTTGAGACACTGTGGTATCTTGGACGACGAGAAGATGTAGCGTAGCTTCGCGAACGCTGCCCAACCGAGCTGGATTCGCCGAGACACCTCTTTCTCGAAGTTGGACCTACCTAGTTGGACTTTCTGTCCCAGGTATATATACTCCTCAACAACTTCGAGTGCAGAGCAACCAACTACAATTGGAGTGGGTGCGACATGAGAGTTCGACATGATCTTCGTCTTATCCATGTTCATTTTTAGACCCACTTGTTGGGAAGCTCTGCTGAGGTCATTGAGCATTTTGCCCAAGTCTTCCATGGTCTCAGCCATGACCACGATATCATCTGTGAAACGGAGATTAGTGATGTACTCGCCGTTGATGTTGATGCCAAGTCCTTTCCAGTCCAGGAGCTAGAAGACATCTTCCATCGCAGCAGTGAACAATTTAGGAGATATGACATCTCCTTGTCTCACTCCACGCTGCAGTTGGATCGGTTTCGAGTCCTGATCCTGGAGACGGACTGACATGGTGGCGTTTTTGTACAAACACTTTATCACCTCAATGTATCGATGGCCAATTTGGCACCGCTGGAGAGACTGTAGCACCGCCCAAGTCTCAATCGAATCGAAGGCCTTCTCGTAGTCCACAAACGCCAAGCATAGTGGTTTGTTATACTCCTCGGACTTCTGTATAACTTGCCGCAGCGTATGAATGTGGTCTATGGTGCTAAAGCCTTTTCGGAAGCCTGCTTGTTCGGGAGGCTGGAAATTTGCTTAACAATAATTTATTAGAATCCCGGTTTACAATAATTATGATCTTTTGATGAACTTGCACGCCCACCTTCATCCTGGCTGTGAGGCCATACGCCGCTTATGTCCATGTCATCATTATCACTGTCACTTTCCGAATCACTTACCACTTCTATAATGAACGGTTTATCCAAGTACACATCATGCTTCAAATATGCTGCTTGTAACTTGAGAACATGATTACAATGCTGAGCCCACTCACTAACCGTTATACTTTTAAAAGCTTCTTGAACTAGGCGGGGAATCTCAGAATTTTTGTGGTCAACATTTACATTAGCAACTTTTCTTTTCATCGAGCTCCATATTAATTCTATGGGATTGAGATCACAATGATAGGGAGGTAAGTACAAGCATTTGTGTCCATTTTCTTCTAATATCTTTTCAATTTCATACACAGGTTCTGGTTTATTTCTCTTAATTATTTCTAACAGCTGAGGTTTCGTCAACTCCTCTCCGTAATGAATTTTATTTTGTGTCAACCATAATTGCATATCTTTCTTTATAGAATTAGTATGTGGTATTTTATTTACACAAATGCGGTGATAAGGTGCATTATCCATTACTATTATTGATGGCTCTTGTAAATTAGGCACAAGTTTTTCAATAACCCACTATTTAAAGTTAGTACTATTCATGTCGTCATGATAGTCACCGCTTTTTGTGTTAGGTCCGTATTACAGAACGTCACTCAAAACTCAAGCTCTACCTAGGTCTCGTTTCAAGCCATTTAATTGGTTGAAACTAGTTTTAAGTAATGCTTAAGCAGGGATCAATGCTTGAGTTTCGTTCTGGAATACGCACCTTAGACTTAAAAACTAGAAGAGCATTTTGGACAAATCCGGTATTTCCTCCCGCATGAACAATAATATATCTTTGCCCTTTTGATACAGGCTCTAACACTCCATCCCTCACCTTGCCAGCATTTACCTGATGTATGCGATGAATGTATATAGGTTTCATCTAAATAAATTAGTGGCCGAGGCTGTGGAGATTTATAATTTTTTTCTACAGCATGCAAGTATTTTGCTCTTCAAGCTGATACTTCATTGCGCTCCATGAGCATTTTACGATTAGACTGCGACTTTTTAAAACGAAAACCTATTTTGTGGAGCGGCTTTCGTAGACTTTCTCTTTGTCCTATGTAATTTATTTCTGTTTTTAACACCTCTAAGAGCTTTTTAACAGTCGGTAACTCGTTTTTATTAGAGTAAAATTCATGTACTTTCCTCCAGATAACTCCCATGTCAAAATCATCAACATGACTAAACCCACTTTGACGATTCATCTCCTTGCCTGGGGTCCGAATTTTTGTACCAGCTTCTTCTGCAGCATGCCCTTCTCTAACTATTTTTGAAATTAGCCCTTGACTCACACCTGAAATATAGACAAAATTAATTAAGTATTTACATACTGTAGTTAAAATATTAAATGTAAGTATGAGTAATTTTTTTTTTTGCGGCTTGCGTACAAATCGCGTCACGTAAGAAGAACGCTGGAGGGCGTGGAGTGGAGAGAATTTAGGGTAAGCCAAACGTAGGTACCTATGCGGGAGAGCCCCTCAGATTATTCCAGCGTTCTTTTTACGTAGTCAACACTAACCTGTAGCTGCCGTAATTCGTTTGTATACTTGATTAAATGGAATAATCGGAGCCTCCGTCCGAGCTTCTTCTTCAAAAAAGGCTTTGACCTTAAGGATGATGCTTCGCAGATCAAAGCCTTAAATTCTCAGAGCACATTAAGACGGTCCGCGCTCGCGCCGCCTTCGCTCTAGGTCGACTCCACCCCCTCCTCAACCCGCGTAGCAAGCTATCGCTCAGGTGCAAAATGCGCTTGTACACAGCTTGCATACGCCCGATTATGACCTACGCTTGTCCAGTGTTCGCACATGCCAAGCCACGTTATATCCATAGGATGCAAGTAGTCCAAAACCGATTCCTCCGTAAACCCACAAACGCCCCTTGGTTCGTCCGTAATGAGATCCTCCATCTTGATCTCAAAATCCCCACCATCCAGCAGTTCATGAAACGCCTCTCCAAGCGTTTCTTTGACACTGCTGCCAAGCACCGCAATCCTCTCATAGCAGCGGCTGCTAATTACACTCCCTCCACCATCTCCCGCCTTCGCTGCCCTCGGCATGCTCTCACAGACCCCGATGACCCCATTACCCTCCTCCAAGAGGCCAATAGGGCCACCAGCACACTACATAAACACAGACCGACCTACCGACCTCGCCGCCGAGGTCCATCGCGACGCGCTCCACGTAGTAGTCCCCTTCCCCGTCCCTTGTCCGATGAAGGCCAGCCCGCGCCGCAGCTGAGCCAGTAATTACAATAATGTCCCAACAAGGACCTCGGAGTTTGTTTCGGCGTTTCTTCTCAGAGCTAGTACTAGGAAACGCCGTGGTCATCAAACCATCAAGTATAACTTTCGATCCAGCCGTCCCTTGCTGTCCTCTCCAGCGAAGCCCTAAGCCGAGGTCCGTACCCCACAGGGGGTGCCCTTAGTGCGTAGTCGCTTAGTTTTAAGTAGTCTTATGCCCTGGCTGGAGGCTTTAATTTTTAATTAAGGCATTCACAGGAAAGTTCGATTAAGTAGTAACGGTCTCTTAAGTAGCCACCTACGAGACGCCATATCAAAAAAAAAAAAAATGATGCTTCGCACATCACTTTTAATCGCTTTCGGCATATTAAACGCTGAAAATCTAGAAATATCGCAACAGAAAACACAGAACACCCGAATGTAGTAGACACTGACAATCGAATGACATCAGTGTGGCCAACCTTAAATTAGAGATCCTGCCCTACTTAGACAAGAAAACTGACAAATCCTGCTAATATCAAAAGCACAAAATGCCAAAATAATGCCAGTATAATCTAAAAGCTTAAATAAATAATCACATTATTTGTTTAAGTTTTATTTAAAATAATTGATCTTAAAGTCTAAAAGTGAACTGAATTAAATGACGCATTCGTATTAGCATCGTATTTCTCTTGATCACTTTCTTTATACATCACCTTTGTCATTTCTCTAATAATTTCTTTAGTTGGCTGGAATGAGACGCAGTCACCATTATTCACTACCCAACTAACATTTAAGTCGTCGAGTAGACGTTTTGTTGGCGACTTAATGTTATTTAATATAATCGTATAAACGTCATAAGGACGTTTACTCGACGGCATTAGGGCCCATTTTATACAACTTAAGGCCCTAAGAGTGTCGTGTAATAGTCATATATAGTCCTGTATAGTCGCGTAGTAGTCATATTTACGTCGCCGATTTGACTGCATGTCATGTAAATGACAACTGTAGCGGCGTGTATTCGACTTCGTGTCGAGTAATGGCTCACAATATGACTTTTATCCAATGTAATAGTTGTGTTAATGTCATTTAAAGGTGTGCTTATTTGAACGAATTCTATAACATATCACGTGAATATAATATGGCTGTGTTTTTGACAGCAGAGTTAATATTGTATATTTTCTTTGTTATTTGAGGTGATAAAACTATTTCATCAGTTGTCAACCATTGCGCAATCAAGTTTACTGATTAATGTGAGGTAAGTTTCTAACAAATTTTTTACGCGCTTTTAAAATATTAATGTTTTCACATATTTCTATTAATTTATTATCAATATGACTGCGTTATATGACAACTACATAACTTCCCGACGTATAACTGCATGTTTATTCATTCGAGTACGCCATGACAGGTGATTTAGGGATCAATAGTAAAATAATAAACGCCTAGCTAACATAGTTCAAATAGGTAGGATGTATTTGAACTAAGTTAGCTAGGCGTTTATATTTTAAGAACCAATCTGCGTGACATACCTATAACTTAGAATACTTTTGTTTTAGGTAAACCCCACAAGGATGTTGATAAGTTTTTACCAAATAATGCAAAAGTGTTGCACGAAAATAATCAGCCGCCAGTTGAAGAGCGATGCAATGTCCAGAATGTAGAGCTAGAAAATACACCACATCAGAAAGAAAATGCTTCGCCACTTGAATTGCCAGTTAGATTGAATTTATAAAATTAAAAAGTGATAAAAGGATTTTGTTTACTTCTAGTGCTTGAACTTGATTTTTTTATGTTGAAATTTTGTATTAGAACATACAAAATCTCAACATAAAAAAATCAAGTTTCAAAAAGATATAAAAGTTCCTAATATCGGAAGTAGGTTTGTGTCGATTGACGCACATTATCGGATTTAAACGCGATAACTTACTATTAGTTTTAATAGTACATTACGATATTAGTGCGCAATGATGGTTATAACATGCGAGGCGGAATTTCAGCCCGAGCCGAAGGCGAGGGTGTAATTGAGCCGAGCATGTTATAACCAATACGCACGTATATCGTACGACATTTTTTAACACACTTGCGAGGAAACAGAAAAAAAGATATTCAGAATACAAGTACAAAGAAAAGAAAATTTGAGAAAAATGGCGCGAGGTTTAATTTCTGCCGTAGCTGCGTGAAAATGTTGGCAAAGATGCTAGAGCATGCAGTCAAGTTTTTAAATTACCGAATAAACTGTTTTTTTTTTTACAAATACTCATTTAAATACAAACTAATACAAATTTGTTTATTTCAAATAGGATATCAGTTATTTTAAATAAACTCAATCTGTGAATGCACACTGTTGCTTTCCCGCCATTAGTATTATTATTTGCCATTTCATATATGGAACAGCGCGCTGCTCACTGGCTAGAGCCACGCGGCGGCGATCAGTTCCATAATTATTTGAAACTAGCTTTCCGCCCGCGGCTTCGCCCGCGTGGAGTTCGGTTATATCGCGCTTTTTAGGTTTCCCTGGGGAACATCAAATTTTTCCGGGATAAAAGGTAGCCTATGTTCTTTCTCGGGGTCTAAAGATTATCTGTGCCAAATTTGATCAAAATCGGTTGAGAGGTTTAAGCGGGAAAGCGTAACAGACAGACAGACAGACAGACCGACAGACAGACAGACAGAGTTACTTTCGCATTTATAATATTAGTATGGATGACAAATAATGCTGTTATGGAATTTGTATGGACTATAACTTAACTATTTGCTTTGATAACACACGCGTTTGTTATGGCCCGCTTTACATATTTAAAACCGGTGGGATTACATCAGCTTTACGAGCAAGGGTGTTAAAAAGAAATGTACAGAAGACAACACGTCAAGCTACTGCAATCTGTCAGATTTCTTTATTGGATTTTCAACTTTATCTTATATGCATTAAGACTCCAGGTTGATTGGGAATATTTGGCAGTTTCGGGTAGCTTGACCTGCGGTCGTTCGTACGTTATGTTTAAGTTGCCTATTGTGTAGTAATTTTGTATGTTCTATTGTAAGATTATTAGCTACATATAAGATGTTTCAATGTGGCAAAATAAATGAATGTTTGATTTTGTATAATATTTCGTATTTTACATTTATGGATCAAAAAGCCATTTAAGTTTTTCCAAAACTAGCAATATTTTAAAGCTTTGCTTTTATTTCTATTTAATAAGTGTCGTCAAACTTGAAATGTTAATTACGTTCCTGGGAATAATAAAAAAAATGAAACAATTTTTACTGCGTTTTTTATTACCTATTTCTTAAATGTATCTATGAATAATACACTAACCAACTGACACTTTATATCAGTAAAATAATATAGGTTTGACTTCAGTTTACGAGATTTCGTTCTCATATATTCAGATATGAAGATTTCATAGGCATTTCAAAACATCATTCCTTAAGTTTCAAGTTATTCAATTGGTTTAATGCAATTTGGGGAATATTAAAGTCAGTAGCCCCCACTTGTTATAATGGTCTCTGAAGTCGTCATTTTGGGTGCCTTTATAAACGTTATCTTCATTTTCGGACGATGAATAACTATCTTCAAGATCGGAAAGCGAACAAGAGTCCTGAACTTCGGCAAATGAACTGCAAGATGTACCTACTCGTAGAATTTTGGTTAAATGTGATACGGAACCCTTCTCATTTTCTTCACTATCAGTTTGAGCTCTATTACTTAGTATTAAAGGACGTGCTTGAAGCGAATGATACTTGTTTTTAACTCCCGTATTTTGAATTCCCCACTTCCTATAATACTTTTCCACTTTTATCGATCCATTTGTTGTACCAAACAGTAAATAAATATGATTTCAAAATGATGGAAGTTGTATATAAGGTGATTATAAACCTCTATTATGAGTAATAATTATATAGCGGTCGTATTATCATTTTTGTAATACTTTAGGGTGTATACAGGTCGCAATCGTAATACTTATTCGACTTATATATAATGGTTACAAATACTACGTGTAAACAACTATTATCCGTGTAGCAGTTGTTAAAAAGGTAATTATATGACAAAATTGACAGTATTACGTCGTTTATACGATGAAAACGTTTACACTACATAAAGTTGTATAAGTAAGTTTTATAGAAGTCGTCGTAGACGCTATTATATGACGATCGTATAAAAATGTCGAAATAACGTCTACACGACATTATTATACGACGAAAAACGTATATGACTATTCGGTCACATAATGCACCAGTACATGACAAAGAGTTAAAAAATATACTATAAAACAACTTTAATAAGACTCAAGGTCATATAACTGTTTGATTATATGACAAAAATGTTAGTTGGGTAATGACCTGTTTAACATGTACGGACGACAGCAGGCCAAGCCACCCCTAACTGTCAGATATTCCCAATCAACCTTGAGCCTTAACGCTTTACAGATAGGGTTGAAAATCTAATAAGGAAATTTGACAGATTATAGTAGCTTGATGTGCTGTAGTCTGTACATTAAAAAACATTCCAGATAATTTTTATTATTTTTTTTTTAAGTTATTTGACATAAGAATTTTGTTCTAGATACATTCTAGATTATTTTCTTTTGACATTACTTTTTAGAATTTTTATTATTTTATTTATTTGTATTGTTCCTAACAACAAATTGCTCTGTTCTCTGATTGTAACTGATGATTCGAAAGTACTTGTTTATAAGCCTACTTAAATAAAGTATTATTTGAATTTGAATTGGATACTGAATCCTACCCTTTTCGTGGGCTGTAGCGGCTAGCGGCTATACTGACAAATTTGTCAGCTTATATTGTTAATACTGCCAAATCCTGCCAGATTTCTAAAACGTGAATCGAAAGTGCCAGAGAGTAAAATAAAGGGCTAAACCTGCCAAAAAGGCAGGATCCTGCCACATTTGGTCACACTGTTGCTAAATGCTACGACCTTTGACTTTGAGCCATATTTTTTTTATTTTTTTGGTTCATTTCTTTCCGTTCGGGCAAATGGAAAAGGCAAAGGCATAGTACGCCATACAGCCAAGTCTTCAGTAATTTTTTTCTTCATTAAATATCTATCCTAACTTAAGCTAATTTATCCTAACTTATCCTAGCATAACTTAACCTAAACTAACTCCTTTCGTTTTACGCGTTTGGACGATAAGGAGCGGTTTAGCGTAAAGACATGATGAGGCCACTATGCTACAATATTTCACTGTTCTTTTTGAATTATTCACTGAATGCACTTTTTACTACATAAATCACGCGTTTTTATTTAGTAAACGACACTATAAATCATTTTAAAAGTCCAATGAAAAATGAGCGTGACACTCATCTTGACATTCCCGCCAAACCTCCCCTTTCTTTTTCTATTTACAATAAAACTAGCATAATTTTTTTTTTTGGGGATTTTATGGCCTGGTTTCTAAGACCTTTAAGCCAAGTCTTAATTATATCTTGTCTTCTTTTGTAACTTATCCTAACTTATCCTAACTAAACCTATCTCCTTTCGTTTCTCGCGTGAACTGACACTAGGAGGAAGTTTTGGTACAATGCCATGATGTGGCCACTATGCTACAATATTTCACTGTTCTTTATGAATTATTCACTGAATGCACTTTTTACTACATAAATCACGCGTTTTTATTTAGTAAACGACACTATAAATAATTTTAAAAGTCCAATGAAAAATGAGCGTGACACTCATCTTGACATTCCCGCCAAAACTCCCCAGCCATATGTGCAATTGTGCATTGTGCTAGGGATGTTCAAAAATAATCGACTCTCCTTTTAATCGATAATTATTTTCGTTTAATCGATTTTCAAAATCATTCGATTAAATAAATCTCGGCTTTAAATCGATTTTTATAAATAGCATCATCTATGCGCCGAATGAAATAACTAAACAACCCTCTAAAAAATTTACTTGGCCTTTCCTAAGCCTGGAAATGATTAGGCTTGGTGTGTGTGAAAACTACACAGGCGTATGTCATGATGGGGCGAATGCAGGCTGTGTGGAAGCGTAATTTGCACTTGAGGGACAGCTTACAACGCAGGTTGAGGATAGAGTGGAGGCAGTGTGTAGAGTGCTTAGTCGGCGCGCGAGCGGTCTATCCTTATGTGCTGTCCGAAGGCAAGGTATTGATCCAGGATAACGTCTAGATATTTGGCTCGGTTTTCCGTGGGGATCGGCTTGCCAAACATGGTGATGAATCGGAGAAAGGTGAGATTGTTTCGCGGTTTAGAATAGAGGACCGCTGGACTCTTGTCAAGATTGATTTAAATTTTTCATTTCTTAGACAAGTCCGCAAGTTTGTCGAAAGCGATGTAGTCTTATTGATGCTGATCCCCGAACAGTAAATGGCTGGAGACAGCTCCTTCGATCGTATAGCGGCAAGAGAAAATCTCTCGGACCGTATTCTACCATGCGGGCCGGTAGATGTCACATGTCTTCGAAGGTTTTGGCTCAAGGACATGCCGGTTTCTTCGCGATGTTTTCCTTCATCGTTTGGAGAGCAGTGGTGATGAAATAATTTACACAAAGTAAAGCTCCATGCAAAGCTCGAGTGGAGACCGTGTCTCGGCAAACGTAGCGTAGGACGCCCTTGGGCGAGATGGAGCGACAACATCAAAAAGGTGTCTGGTAGTGGCTGGCGGAGAACTGCTCAGGATCGAGCTTGTTGGCGTGCCATGAAGAAGGCCTATGTCCAGCAGTGGACGAGTAGAGGCTGATGATGATGAAAGCTCCTGACGGGGTTCGAGCCTATGACTTACAACTTGTCTCGTGGCCGATACCGTATAGCCACGAAATGAAACCATAATAAATATTTATTTAGTTTATTTAATAAGTAAGAAAACTTGTAAATCAGATGATAAACTACAGTATTACAATAATAAATTAAATTAGATACTATTTGCTTATTGGTAATGTTGCATACAATGCTAAATAGATAGGTATTGCTAAAAGTTACGTGAAGGCCTCGTGTATAAAAATAAATTAAACGTATTTGATGGAGTTTGAATAATTAATAATAATAATAAGAAACATGTATTTAGGAAAATAAAAAAATACTAGATGACCCGTGCAAAGTACAGACGACAGCACGTCAAGCTACTACAATCTGTCAGATTTCTTTATTGGACTTTCAACTTTATCTCTTAAGCATTAAGACTAAAGGTTGGTTGGTTGTCGTCCGTACCTCAGCACCTCCATTTCGATATACCTTGCGGTCCAGAAAAGCTTCAAAATGACGCCTCATTTGTGTATATTGATAAAAAATGATGGAGATATGACGTACCGGCAAAAAAAAAAAAATCATTGAGAAGTAATATACCTACAAAAGTATATGACATTATGAACCTCTAAAATATATTTTGCACTTCTTTTGGTGTAGGTGTATTATTTGAATATTATATTATAGCCGCTTTTTTTTCTGACCTTTTCTCACAGCTGCAGGATAATGACGTAACCATAGACATATACATACTAATGGACATGCCGTAGGTACGCGTATAACCTGCAGTCATTTATTGGTTTGAAAAGAGTGAGACAGATGGCATATGCTTTCGGTCTAGCACTTTCTTTCCCCATACACGATTTTAAGAGAGAGATAAAGATAGACGAATTTCGTTTCCTCTCTTTCTTCCGGAATGCCACAATTTTCATCTCTAAGGCATGTCCATTAGTATATGTCGATGTACGTATCACTATCACTATGTGGGTACTCATTAACAATGGGTTTCATTTTGATAGTTCAACAACATTCATTGCGTTGTTTAATTTGTTGGACAGACACATTTTTCGAAGGTATGGGGCCACGGATAACACAAATAGGGTCACAATCACAACTGGACGCAGTAGCTAGGGTACCACTAACAAAGCAGTTAGGATATTATATTAGTACCTATGACAAATGCCAACAAATTTAGTTGAGCCTTAAGCTTTATTGAGTAACAAACATAAAAATATATATTTTCACTAATATAACATTTGTAGACACACCTTATTTGTACCAAACTATTGATATTACCCACACAAACTCACTAAATATAATCAAATGCGAACACATACTCAATAAAGTGGATTATAATTGTTGTTTCTAAAAAAATATGAGATAAATCTGCAGAGTAATTCACATACATACCAAATGTGATGCTGGGCTGAGTCTTTTTGTGGTCATCACATCATGATTCTCTCTCTAAAATAGAGGAAGTCTGTATCGCAGCTGTGGAAACACTAGGCTGCTTATACAATATGTAAAGAAAATTCCGTCCGACCCAAAAGGATAATAAAGGTTAGGTAAACTCATGGCCAAATAAAATATTAAATTTTACATAATCATCATAGTAATAATACTAATGAATTTTGAAATAATTTTTTTGTTCCGCGAATTAATTCCAATTTCCCTAAAAATTGGATTTGTTAAAAAGTGTCAACACTATTATGAGTAGTTCGACCACGTGCCGCGTGCCCCCTTCGCCCCTTCGCGCGTGCCCTACTGTGTTGCCTACCGCACATGTATTAAGTTACCTCGCTTTTTTGAAATAATACTTATTTCTTTAGGGTTTTTTTTTTTTAAGTTTAGCCCGTCTTTGTAGGCATTAGTAGAATCAGTTATCGATACCTAACAATATCTACACGGATCGGACAGGGTTTTCTTTACATAATGTATGTACGGACGACAGCAGGTCAAGCTAACCCAAACTGTCAGATATTCCCAATCAGCCTTGAGCCTTGAAATCTGACATATTGTAGTAGCTTGATGTGCTGTCGTCTGTATTTACATTATAGCGACCACAAAAAGTGTCATCTCAGAGAAAACATAATAAGTAAATTACACCAACATACTAAAAAAGATATTCGAGTTTCTAGTCTCCAATTTGCCGGGTAACTGCTTAATATAGGGGCCCTAGAGAGGGATCTATTTACTCCCCCTGGTACCCACTCCCATGAAAAGGTAACGCACGCACCATTCTTGAGACCTTAAATATTTTAGACCTCTGCCTCGAATCGGCGGCGGCCGCGGCGGCGAGTGTGCGGCAGGATCTTATAAAATCAAACGGACCGGTTCTCGAAAACAGCGGGGCGGCGGCGGGCAGCGAGCGGTGTACTTGTCGCGCTCGAGTCTTGCGGGCAGCGAGCGGTGATCGAGCGTTAGGAATAAATTTGAATCAAAAAGATGTTGCCGCCATTGTTCAGACATTTCTTTCGCGAATAAAAATAAATATCTCGTCAACACAATCGTGAACACAACACTACGCGGCTATAGTGACGCGCGTACTGCCCGCTAGTTTCGAGAAAGGTTCTTCGATGCTCGCCTCGCTCCTACGCCGCTGCCGCCACCGCCCCACTGCACGCAAGATTCGAGGTAGAGGCCCTATAGATGTTTAAAAGGCGTAGTAGTGGGTAAAAAAAAAAATTCTCATCTGTATTTTCAAAATCTCTCCTGTATTTTCGGTATTACTTTGCAAAAAGCCTAGTAAGATATTGTTTGCTAAGCTACATACTTTATTTTTGTCTATAGTAATAAATTCAGCCGATTTCGGTTACATATAGGACACGCCACAAATCACAATACAAAATGCGATCGATATAAGAATAGAATTGACTCTGCTGTTAATTATAGCTGTGTTTATGTCAAAACTGGTCATGAACCGTGTGCCAAATCCGTTTAGCTGTTTAAGCTTGAAAGTTAACAAACTTACAAAAATTAAATATTTTCTTTTTAGAATTACAGTTTCCATGGTTTTTGTCGTAAACTAAATTCCACTTCTTAATGATGCCAAACTTCCCAATGGAATGAAAGCCAGAGCCGGAGGGTTTAGTCCAGCAGTGGACCTCTATATGTTGAGAAGAAGAAGAATGTTTACAATTCTGGGACACAGGACACAGAAGGCCTATGCCTGAACTTGAACAGTGTAGCTACTATGAGTTTCAGGAAGACTCGATCATCGATATCGACCACGTTTGACTCATCGATTGGCCCGCTTTAATGTTGCAAGAACTCTCAACCAATGAGAGCGCCAAACGCTGTCGATGCGTATGACTGAGTCTCGTAATGAGAACTCATGGTAGCCACACTGTAATGCACCACGCAGGCGAAATTTTAACCTTGAGCTGGCGTATTACATCATCTAGGCTAGCTTCATAGCATTATCCCACTTCTAGACGAAGGTACGGACGATAGCATGTCAAGCTACCCTGAACTGTCAAATATTCCCAATAAATCTTGAACCTTAATGCCTCTTGGGTCAGGGTTGCGGGTTGGTTAGAAAAGAAACCATGGCCCTGGCGCACATGCAAGTCAAGAAACACGGGTGGGTTTTAGTCAGTAAAAGTCTGAAACGTTCCCATTCAGAACAAAAATAAAAAAAGAAGCAGGTTAGTTTTCTTACCATTGACATGTTATACAACCTTGAGAATCAGTACTATTCCTATTTTGATCACATTATACTTAATTTAATGCACTCTGTTATCACTATTATTATTGCTAAATATCTGCTTTATTTTAATAATTTAGACGGGTCATTTATAAACGTCCTTTAAAGTATGGACTTTGTAATATCGACCACACGGATGGATCGATCTGATCGGCTGGTGGTTACTGACCATCTTATTATACAACGTTATTTTTTGTTATGCGAAACCTCAATATAGTTTGTTCAGAATAAGCAACTGAATCGATTCCAATTATTTCTACACCATGTTATATTTTTTCTCAAATACATTTAGAAATTGTTGCAGAGTGGTTAAGATAGATCATAGTACTTGCAGGCGCGCTACAGCTGACGCCAGAGGTCAACGCCTCGCGCTCGCCCACCTGATTGAAGCTTTGACCATATTTTTGTTGGGAAAATCAAGTAGAATAGCAAGCTCATAACTTTGTGGTTTTTCATTATATCTTTTTGAAATTTTGTAAAAATAATGCTGTGCCTATATGCTAGTTGCACGGTAAACTCTGCTTGCGAGATGTAGAATTGGTGTGACGTCAATATGACGCATTGCTCGCATGTGGCGTTTTTTGTAGATACCGTTACTAAGTTATATAAATGTTTGAAGTTGTAGCGTAAATTCAACTTTATTGTGTATGAATTTAAAGCTATTTTACCAAGGCAAATTAGGTGTGAAAACGTAGAAATTGTATGGTTTAACAAACACTAATCATTAGCGAGCTTTAAGCAACGTTTATAAATGAACCCCTCATTGCTTATATTTACTAATCTATAGGTCGTTCGCCATTTGATATATTTAATGTAATTTTACTAGAAACAGTATTAAGTTTGTATTTTTAATAATAAAGCAATGATTTTTGCATTGTTGTCTACTAAACTTCCTGTATGTGTAGGAGATATTAAATTGAGTTAAAATCATAAAATTATATTATCTTCTAAAGAAAGAAATACCTAGCTTACTACATATTAATGGTATATAATTATATAGGTACATAATACATCTCTTTATATAGTAAAAATAAAATAATAAAAACAAAACATACTTATATTATTCATAATATCATTTTTACTAGCATTTTCTGGGGCATATCCTCTAGCCAGACGGGGGACATAATTTGTCAATTATACACAAAAAACATACACACACTACGATCTACCACATAACGCTTGTCTATAAAGTCGTGAAAATGGATGTTTCATGAACAAACAATTTTAAAAGTAGGGCAACACTATATCTTAGTAAGTACAAGTACATCGAATGTCATCGGCAGTCAGCGATTTGTTTTGTGACTTGTTATTTATTGAAATTTGTATTAATTTTCAATTCTATTTAGACAAAACATCGAAGAAATGTGTTAAATATGAGAAAAGCAAACCGGACTGCAGCTCGGGAAATTATTTTTAAACTTTATCATCAATGTTTGTTAGTACACCAAGCTGTACAAATTTTATCAAATATGGATAATATTTATGCTTGAACACTTGCTAAAATAGGTATGTACTCATGTTACTGTTTGTTTTTATCTACTAGAAATTACAAATTTATTAAGTAAATGATTTGAAGACTATAATAAGGATTGTTTACATTGCTCATTTATGGGTTAGACTGCAAGTATAAGCAGACCATATTGTAGTGCGTTTTGGTATTTTAGGTTATTTAATTTACCGCTGATTTTAAAAATGAATTATATCATGTTGGGAATTAAAATTAGTGCTATCCATCTTCTGATAGAAATTACACATTATTATTTTTAATCTTTCAGGAAAATGTGAGAGTAAACCCTTTATCAAGATATATTGAGTTAGTTATTCGCTTAAGTGAAGATAGCAGGCTGATGACAGCAGTAGCGGAGACGTTGTTAGTGACGCAGCTGACAATGAAAATACTTTTTTACGAAGAATATTGGGAATCAGATGATGAAAGCAATTATTATGTCATGGAATACTTTTCATTGGTAAAATCATGTTAAAACATGTGATAATAAATATGTATGATTTTATTTTTTGTTTTACTTATTTTATTTTAACGCCAGAGACCGCAGATTTGTCTTTTCATTAAAACCAGTTTTGCTTCCAGTACAAAATAATGTGCTAGTAACTATAAATGATTTCAATCACATTAACAGAGTTGCTATATGCACGACCACAGCGGCCTCATTTATTTTCACGACTTTATAGACTATAACTATATCCCTAAATACAATGCGACAAGTATCTTTTGTCCCGTGGCAAAATTTAGAACTAAATCCGCCATATTGTTTTTCAAATACTCTAATTCTTGTCCCATTTTTGCAAATATTTATTGACAACGCTCACTGTTAGCCCAGCTTCCACTGTTAAACCCCATTAAGAGGGTACTCAAGTGCCGAGGAATTTGAAAAATAGTTATTTCAAGAAACTATTGCCATCGCGCTGCTTTCAACCTCTCGGGGGACGTAAAGAGACGTAAAGGCTCAGGCTGAGATTACCTACGACCACTGTTTTATTTTTCAAAACACGACAGCTCAGAGGGAGAGGTCATTAATTTCAACCAATAGGGATGTTTCCTGGGTAAAAAAAAAGATGATTCTATTTAGTCCGTCATTCAGATTATAGAAAAATACTGGATACGTATATTTTGTTATATCAAATCAATAAAAATTGACAAATGGCATCAAAGATCAGTCAACAAGACAAGACGTCACCAGCCACCACTGGCTGGTGACGTCACTGCACGCTTAAAAGTGTAGCGTGCAGTGACGTCATACGAGTTTTCAACGCACTGTGTCATCTTAATTTTTTGTTTATATAAAAAAGAAAAAATACGTGTCGAGTATTTTTTTGGAAATCTGACTGACGGACTAATTAGTTTTTTTTTTTTGTCAAATACCCTATTGTGAGAAATAACAAGTATTTGTATTAAATAGAATAATTTAGTAATTTATGGCGTAAACTGACATAATTAAATATCAATGCAAAAATCACCGCTATTTGTCCTAAGCAATAATCATTCCAAGCTAAATACAGGGGCTGTATTACGAACAACGATAACTTATACACTAGATTCACAATCAGCGGAAAAAAATGGTTGAACCTAACAAGCGCACAATGCGCACAATGCTCGGTGGTAGGCAACAACATCAGCCGCCGGCATAAGTTACCACCCACCAGACAAAGTCTTGCCGCCAAGCGATTCGTCGTGTTCCGGCATGATGTCTGGTGAAGCCGTACGGAGAACGGGTCTGAGCAGTTGTGTTGCGATGTGTGCCGGGTACGATGTGCCTAATGTTGTTGTGTCGGGAGTTTGGTCGTGAAGGCTCTCCAGATCATCCTCTGGCGCAGCATCGTTGGTCGTGTTGTTGGGTTAAACATTGCATCACCTCGCTCAACTGCCGTCTTCCTTCCTATTCACTCAGTTTTTTTGAGTGAATAGGCTTAATAAGCTAGTGTGCTTTACCATCAACGATTGCATCACTGCTTACCATCAGGCGGGATTGCAGTCAAGCACTAGTTTATAAATATTAAAAAAAAAAAAAAAATGCAGCACTTGGGTGCTTCTTTCATTTAGTACTTACTTTATAATTCTGACTTTAACGCATGCGTGTAAGGTTGAATTTGGTTTGACGTCAGACTCGGTCGTAAAAAATAATGGCTTTTTGTACTGCTTTGTGATAACCACTGTATATACTGCACTTAAGGCTGATTTTAAATTAAAGTATATTTATTTTGACTACTTTAGACTGCTTAATACTTGTCGCCATTTTTGATAATGATGAGGTTTGTTCGAGACAGCGTATCTAGTGTATAAGTGAGTGATGGAGTATTAATGCCACCATGATTCCAATGCTAGAAAGAGATGGTGGAATTTAAGTCATCTTACAAAGACAGCTCACGTCTGTATCCAATAACTACTAAACAGTCATGGGCGTACCCCCCCTCCCCAAAGAAAATTCCGCAGAACATGTAGGAACTTCCCATATTACTCATCATCATCATCATTTCAGCTGAAAGACGTCACTGCTGGACATAGGCCTCCCCCAAGGTTCTCTACGACGACCGGTCCTGCGCCTCCCGCATCCAGCGGTTGCCCGCGACCTTTACCAGGTCGTCGGTTCACCTTGTCGGGGGCCTACCCACGCTACGTCTTCCGGTGCGTGGTCGCCACTCGAGAACCCGTCGACCCCATCGGGCATCGGTCCTACAGGCAATGTGTCCAGCCCACTGCCACTTTAGTATTGCAATTCTTCGGGCTATGTCTGTACTCTCGTTTTCTCAAACCCCAAGCGTAGCCCTCTCCATTGCCCTTTGAGTGAGTTTGAGCCTTCTTATAAGGCCCATTGTTAGCGACCACGTCTCAATTCCATAAGACATCACTGGCAACACACACTGGTCGAAGACTTTTGTCTTGAGACACTGCGGTCCTTCGGACGAGAAGATTTTACCTAAGTTCCCGAAAGCAGCCCAGCCGAGTTGGCATATTATTACTCATCAAAGTATAAACGGGGTCTTATACAGGATTATTTGCGTCTATGTGTCCTACACACTACACTACAAATACCTAATGTTTCATGTAGATGTGCTTGTGAAGTTTTTAAGACAAAATAGCCGGGGATGATTCAACCCTAAAAATCTGACTTGCCCCCAAGGCTAGAAGGTGGATACGCCCATGTAAAGTTATTAAAAACAAAACGATTTATTAAAAATGTTATTAATTTTTGAGCTAAGGTTAATAAACTCTAGTAAAGATGTCGCCGCTACATTCCGAATTCTCGGACTGCGGTCGCATATAGGCTGTTTCAAGTTACGCCATATTTTTTATAGTCATTATTTTTTAAATTATTGGATAGGAGAAGTAAGGTGTCTTTGTGAGGGAACTATAGCTCCGTGTCTGTTTGCTGGAAATGTGACATTGGACCGACATAATGCGGCAGGAGGGTACTTGTTACCGCTGTCAACGCCTCCCCCTGTAGCCGCCTCGGCCGCGGCGGTCCCTGTCGTCGTGTTCGTTTTGGTAGCCGCCTCTAGATTGGTACCCGCCCTGGTTGGATTGGTAGCCACCCTGGTTGGATTGGTAGCCACCTTGGTTGGATTGGTAGCCACCTTGGTTCGATTGGTAGCCCGAGTTCTGTTGGTAGCTTTGGTTGTTTTGAAAGGGCTTTTTGTAAGCTCCGCCGCCGCCACCTCCTGCAGATTAAACGTACGTTGCTAAATTAATAGTTAACTACCTCAACCAGTGAAGTGCGGAAGCAAATCAAACTACCCGGACCTGTCCGATATTCGGAATCAACCTTGAGCCTTAATGCTATAACCATAAAGTTGAAAATCTAACAAAGTGAGAGATTGTAGTAGCTTGATGTGCTGTCGTCTGTACATTCACAGTATTGTTATCAGATTTTAACAAGTGCATTAAAAAAAGTATTCTGACAGTTCAACAACGTCCATTGCGTTATTTACTTTGTCGAGTGGACACATTTTCCGAACTTATAGAGCAGTGGATTAGCAATATGCTTCAATATGATTCCAATTGATTGTTATAGCACAGTCTAAAAATCATACAGTCGTCCGACGAAGACGTCTAGACAGAGCAATCGTGCGGGGTGTGACGGACGAGACGCCGGTAAGCGGCACCCGAGCTGCGAACAAAATGATGTTCGTAGCTGGGTATCTATTATTAAGGGCTGACGCGTGTTTGTTTTATAATTTAATATGAGTGTCAATTTTGAGTATAATTGGGGTGCTTGTTATGAAAAAGCCATCCTTTTTGACATCCAAGATGGCGGATGTCATTTTTTTATAATTTAATATGGGTGTCAATTTTAAGTAAATATAATTGGGGTGCTTTTTACGAAAAAGCTATCCTTTTTGAAATTCAAGATGGCGGACGCCAATTTAAATGTAAGTACATATTTACAATATGATATGGGTGTTAATGTCGACGATGTCGGCATTTTACACGAGATCAAAGGCGTCGACCTACTGTATGATTTTTATACCGTGGTTATAGTGTGTTACACATTTAGGGTGCTGGCCTTAAACTGTCAAAGTTTTGATTGTGTTTAATTTTATTTTATTTATTTGGGACATTAATAGTTGGGAAAAACCACCATTGTCCACGGAATCATATTGATTTTACTTATTTCTTATAAGGAAACAGACGTATACAGAAAGGGACAGTGAGAAAACAACGAATGATAAAAGTAAACCTGAAAAGTCACACAAACCATAGACGTATACTAATGGACATGCCGTACGCGTATAATCTGCAGTAATTTATTGGTTAGAGAAGAGTGAGAGAGATGGCCTATGCTTTCGGTCCAGCATTATCTCTTTTCTCATAGGTGATTTATGATTTTGAGAGAGATAAAGATAGACGAAAGAAACGTCGTTTCCTCACTTTCTTTCGGAGTGTCGCAATTCCCATTTCTAAGGCATGTCCATTAGGACATGTCGATGACACAAACCAACTGAAGATTGCAATTTTTTCTTTTTTTTTTCACAATCGCGACAAGATTGACAATTTTTGTTCTGTGTTTGATTGGTGTACAATAAAGAATATATAAATAAATATTTTTTTTTTCGAAGCAATTTTTTGACAAGATTGAACCTTTTTTTTTAAATTCATAATGAACTTACCTTGATAACCTCCTTGGTTAAAACTCCCCATACTATCATACCCGCTCTGGTTATACCCTCCGCCATATCCAGTGTTATGCTGACCATGTTGGTTATAACTCTGTTCCTGAGGATGACCCTGGTTATAGGACGGCTGACCTTGGCTATTGTAACCACCGGGGGGAACCTCGTACGTTTGGTAGTTCCTGTTCTGTTGACGCCTGTAAAGTAATGATGAGAAATTATACCCATATTTTGCCAGAAATCGTAAAGTTACTTAGTACCAAGACGGCATGGTTGGAGCAGTGGTTAAGATTCTTATTTTTTCGACTATTGCCAGGTGGCATTTTGCAGCACCAACCCAAATGTGGCTGCAGTACTCCATACACGAACGGACGGATGTTTTTATTATTCATCATCATCATCTCAGCGTTAATCCCAGTCGCATCCGAAGCTTTTTTCAGCCTTGGAGTCTGGGGTCCGCTATTACCAGTCTAACTGCTCATTTGGCTAAACTTCGATATTTTCCGTGAAGAGACCGCCGTCTGACCTCCTCAACCCGAAAGCAATATCGAACCATTGCAGTTAGACCCATTGTTGAACTTTTGAGGGCTCGAATAACCCGTAACGACTGTCATTAGATGTTCGTATGGCAACCGGGACCAGCGGCTTAACGTGTTTTCCGAGGCACGACGAGACCAGTGCAAATATTCATATTCATGCATACAAATATTTGCATTGCCAACCCACGTCTCCTTTTTTTTATAAATTATAAACTAGCGCTTGACCGCTATCCCGCCTGATGGTAAGCAGTGATACAATCGTTGATGGTAAAGCGCGCTAGTTTATAAAGAACCTATTCACTTAAAAAAACTGAGTGGATAGGAAGGATGACGGCAGTTGAGCGAGGTGATGCAATGTTAAACCCAACAACACGACCAACGAAGCTGCGCCAGAAGGAGATTGATCTGGAGACAATCATTCAACCTGCCCCCTAATCGGCGATCACATTTTTGTCAAATGATTGCGACTAGTTGGGATCGTTTGTACCGAACGGACGTCATGCGCCGTCGTACGCCATCTCCAGTGTCCGCGGCGCGCCTCAGCTCAGTGAACGGCCGCCCGCAGTCGTGGCTGGTCGTTTGATGATATGCGTATGAGACCGCTACAATACCATGTTCAATCCTTACCTGCCGTGATCTCCTCCCCTGTCCTGGTCTCCTCCGCCCTGACTGTACCCGCCCTGCACTCTCCCCCCTCTCCCTCCCCTCCCCCCTCTGCCCCTGTCATTGCCCGCCGGGGCGGCGCCTTGTGAGTTATTAAAGTTGTTGTTTTGGTTGGATTTATTGAACCCCCCGCCGCCGCCGCCGCCGCCTCCGCCGCGACCTCCTCGGCCTCCGCCTCCGCCCTGTACAAATATTTATATTTTACGTTCTTCTTACTTTTTTTTGAACGTATAATAAAATAATAAAAACTTTATTGTTCAGAAAAACATTACAATATTTAAATAGCACTAGCCTCCACACTAGGATTCCCTGTGTCACGGAGACTAGTCTCCTTCGTCTAACAACATAATTAGATGGGTTCATACATAGTATCGGTCGGTATTGATTTTTGATGTGACAAAAAAAGGTTGTTTTCCAAACAAATTTTATTAAAAAAAAAGTATGTATCAACTTATTTCATCATCAACCTTTTTATTGGTTCAAAAACCTAAATAATACACACTAAATAACTTGCTTCGTCGTGGTGGCCTAGTGTTTAAAATACCAGCCTCTCAAGTATGAGTATGCAGATTCGATTACAGGTCAGGCAAGTACCAATGTAACTGTTCTAAGTTACATGTACTTTCCAGGTATATCTTGGACACCAATAACTGATTAAAAGGTGAAGATAAACATCTTGAGGAAACCTGGACTTTAAGTCTGAAATCGCCAACCCGCATTGAGCAAGCGTAGTAATTACGCTCAATCCTTTGTATGAGAGGAGCCCTGTGCCCAGTAGTGGGACGATAAAAGGTTGATGACGATTGCTTTGATATTCGCATAATCTTTCAGGATCTCTGGCACAAGGTAAACTGAGCGACACGATCATAAAACACTCCGTTCAGATAGGCAGGTGGTCACACACACTCTTTTTCTCGTTATTTAACTCAAAAATGTATAGAAGGAAAGAGGAACTCACGGCTTGTCTCTGTTGCCATGAGGGCATCTCAGGAGGAGGGGGTTGTTGCTCATTGGGGCGACCTCCTCGATCCGGGACCTGTAAATAAAACAATTATTTTAGTAGCTAATACATACCTACTACTTAATATTTTAAATGTGGAAGTAACCCAACGTTTGATGTTGGGAAATTACTAAAACTATTATAAACTATCCCAAGTAACACAAATGTGAAAGGCAGCAGATAAGCATGTTTTCTACGATCATTCGGGTAAACCGTACTACAATGAAACTTTTTAATTTTTTTTATGGCTTTGGCATCATAAAATCAGCATATGATTATGAACAAAGCGCGCGTGTTTGCGTCGCGACTAAACAAAGCATGTTACTAGGCTGTATGGATGAATTGCCTTTGCTTTTCATTTGTGGGATTATATAACAACAAAACAACTTGCGTGCGCCGCGCTTATTCATTCATTCATTTATTTCATTCTAAAAACAATTTACATTGTGTTGAATGTCTACATACGACCTACACACAAATATAAGAAACTGAGAATTATTCATTTTATGCATTATAAGCGAAATTTATATATGGTGCCAAACAGTTTTAAATATAATTAATGTCAATTAAAATCAAATACAATCATACAAGTCAAAAACAATTACTAATTGCAAATATCATAAGTCCTCATGTCTAAATATAATGTCAAATAGTTTTACATTTAATGTCAAAACAATTTACAATATAATCTCAAACAGTTTAATGTCAAAAGATTGTAGCATCAGAAAAAAAAAATATTCATTCCGCGCCATTGTTAACTTTTATCTGCATTTATAAATAATATTATTTTGAAAATGAGTGATATCAGTGATAATAGCGAAATTGACAATATCGTAACGCCTCCTGAAATGAGAGAAATGTACCATCCAGAATGTAAATTACTATAATTCGTAATAAAGTTCAACATTGACGGTTTTTTGTATTTATTTATTTGAAGGTCGTAGAAAATGTTTTATATGCCACTGTCGCAAACAGCTATTATAATACTCGTGTTGTGTAGCGTAGCTACCATGAGTTTTCATTACGAGACTCGATCGTCGATATTTTTTTTTTTTTTTTTTATACAATATGTAAAGAAAACCCTGTCCGACCCATAAGGATAACAAAGGTTAGGTTAACACTTGACCAAATATAATATAAAATTTTACATAATCATCATAGTAACAACACTAATGAATTTTGAAATAATCCTTTTTTCCCGGGAATTAATTCCAATTTCCCCGAAATTTGGTAATTTTTAAAACAGTGACAACACCGGTATTATTATAAGCGAATAAATTAGCGACGCGACCACGTCACAGGTGCCGCGTGCCCCGCCCCCCGCCCTGCGCCCGCGGAAGGGGTTGCATAACGCACATGTATTAAGTTACCTCTTTTTGCGAAATAATATTTATTTTTTTAGGGGGATTTTGAATCAGTTATCGATACCTAACAATACCTTAACGGATCGGACAGGGTTTTCTTTACATATTGTATATATTACAAACTAGCGCTTGACCGCAATCCTGCCTGATGGTAAGCAGTGACGCAATCGTTGATGGTAAAGCGCACTAGTTTATTAAGAGCCTATTCACTCTAGCCTTGAAGACACTCAAATTGTAGTCCGACGGAAACACCGCCGCTGGCAAACTGTTCCAGTCCCTCGATGCGCGTTTGGCGTTCTCATTGGCCCTACATTTTCAATATAATAACGCACTGAGGGTGCTGTCGGGGCTCCCGTGGCGTTGTAGTGCGTAGGGATGTTTGCAGATAATAATATTAATGGTTTTACTGCCATTATTAGGAGTAGATGCGCATCCCTGATGACGCATGTTCGCCGCAGTACCAACAGTAATAATAATAATTTATTGACATAACGACACATACATTAGTATACACAAATTAACTAAATGCTATACAATGGTACAAAAGTCTGTATACAGGTATTGCGAGCCCTGCCTCTTAAACTAGGGTGACCTGAGCCTGTAGCCAATGTAACATCGCTTCGTAGCGACGCGAAATCGAATATCAAACCAACCAATAACGAAAGCGATTGATCACGGGACGCGATAAATCACGTGGTCAAGCGTTCCCGCCATTGGTTGGTTTGGTATTCGATTTCGCTTCGCTACGAAGCGATGTTACATTGGCTACAGGGGCTGTATCTTAAGAGACAGTGTTCAGTACTTAGGTTATTTACAAAAGGATTTATACATACAACTGTGGATTGCGCCACTTATTGCTCTTGTCAACATTCAGATTAAGTTACAAAATAAATACAATAATATAACATTACAGTATTCTCAGTGTGTTCGCGGATCGGTGGGATTCTGCCATGTGGCAGAGGTGGATACAGCTCCACCCTAAGTTGTAATTTAATTTTTATGTATATTTGTGTCTGTAACCTACTAACACTAGAACTTAAGTAAAATTGTTACTAACCTTATGGACTCCGGTCTGAAATAAAAGTATTCTATTCTATTGGTTGAGAGTTCTTACAACCTTGAAGCGAGCCAATCGATGAGTCAAACGCGCTCGATATCGACGATCGAGTCTCGTAATGAAAAGTCATAGTAGCTACACTGATCTATTGTGCCACTCAGCAAACTATCACTCATATAGCTATTATTGCTTGACAGTGGCATAAATCCATACTCATCATCATCCCAGCTTTAATCCCAGTCGCATCCGAAGCCTTTTCAGCTTTGGAGTCTGGGGTTCGTCTTACCAGTCCAACTGCTGATATGGCTAAACTTCGACATTTTCTATGAAGCGACTGCCGTCTGACCTCCACAACCCGAAGGCGACATCGAAGCATTGCAGTTAGACAAATTGTAGGACTTTTGAGGGCTCCAACAACCCGTAACGACTGCCACTAGATGTTCGTAGGGCAACCGGGACCAACGGCTTAACGTGCTTTCCGAGGCACGACCAGACCAGTACAAATATTCATATTCATGCATAGAAATACTTGCCCTGTGCGGGGATCGAACCCGCGCCACCTTGCGCAGCGGCCGCGTCCGCTACCGCTACGCCACGGAGGCTGTCGGCATAAATCCATACTAATATTATAAATGCGAAAGTAACTCTGTCTGTCTGTCTGTCGGTCTGTCTGTCTGTCTGTCTGTTACGCTTTCCCGCTTAATCCTCTCAACCGATTTTGAAGAAATTTGGCACAGACAATCTTTAGACCCTGAGAAAGAACATATGCTACCTTTTATCCCGGAAAATTTGATATTCCTGAGGGAAATCTAAAAAGCGAAATATAACCGAACTCCACGCGGGCGAAGCCGCGGGCGGAAAGCTAGTAACTATTATACACAGATATTTTTTTTTTATGCGAAACCTGAGCATAGTTTGTTGAAAATAAGTAACTGAATCGATTCCAATCATTTTTATACCATGTTATATTTTTTGCCAAATACATTTAGACATTGTTGCAGTGCGGATAAAAAGCGCGTACACGCGGCTTACGATAGATTAGGTACTTGCGGACGGCCAACAGCTGACGTCAGAGGTCAATGCACCGCGTTCGCCCGCTTGAGCGGAGCTTTGACCATATTTTTGTTGGGACAGCCAAGTAGGATAACAAGCTCATAACTTTGTGGTTTTTCATGATATCTTCTTGAAATTTTCTACATAGATTCATTACTTAAAAATACTGGACACGTGTTTCGGGTTTCGCATGAACAAAAAATAATGTTGTACAATAATATGTATGTGTTAGTATACATATTGACAGCCTCTGTGGCGTAGCGGTAGCGAACGCGGCCGTTGCGCAAGGAAGCGCGGGTTCGATCCCCGCACAGTGCAAATATTTGTATGCATGAATATGAATATTTGCACTGGTCTGGTCGTGCCTCGGAAAGCACGTTAAGCCGTTGGTCCCGATTGCCATACGAACATCTAGTGGCAGTCGTTACGGGTGGTTGGAACCCTCAAAAGTCTAACAATTGGTCTAACTGCAATGCTTAGATATCGCCTTCGGGTTGTGGAGGTCAGACGGCAGTCGCTTCACGGAAAATATCGAAGTTTAGCCAAATTCAGCAGTTAAACTGGTAAAGCGGACCCCGGACTCCAAAGCTGGAAGGGCTGCGGATGCGACTGGGATTAACGCTGAGATGATGATGATGAATAATATGTATGTGTTAGTGAGTGTGTGTGTATGTGTTGTGAAGATTCTTTAGTGTTGGCACCCACCCGTCCAATAATAACTTTGTTGACATCAGTCTGGGTGTTCTTCCGAACGGTTGCGCTGGAAGTCTTCTCGACCAGTAGGAGCGACGTCCGGGCCGCTAAGAAATCGGATAACTTTACACCCGGCTTCACTTTGAGATTCTCGCGTTTCGGACGATATGTTGATTGAATGACATCTTTCTTGGACTTTAGACGATCGGACCACTGCAAGGAAATATAGTAGATTAAAAAAATATATATATATACGGACAAATCACACAGATTGAGCTAGCCCCAAAGTAAGTTCGAGACTTGTGTTATGGGATACTAACTCAACGATACTATATTTATAATAGATACATTTATAGATAAACATCCAAGACCCAGGCAAATCAGGAAAAGGTCGTTTTCCATCATGACCTGGCCAGGTTCGAACCCGGGGCCTCCACGTCGCAGGCAGGCGTGTTGACCGCTGCGCCACAGAGGACTAAATCATCATCATCATCAGCCTCTACTCGTCCACTGCTGGACATAGGCCTCTTCCATGGCACGCCAACAAGCCTGATAATGAGCATTTCTCCGCCAGCCACTACCAGCCACCTTTCTGATGTCGTCGCTCCATTTCGCCCAAAGGCGACAGATATGCTAAATTCATGTAACTAATACAAATGCACAAATTGTGCAATAAGATAATCCAATAAAAATCAAGTCATCTATTCAAATTAGACTAAGAATCAGCACTTTTTGAACGTCAATATTACATAAGACAGTCCCCCAAAACGCCCACTCATCGACACTTCCTAGTGCTTTCGCTGGGAAGAAGAAGTGGCGGAACAAACTTCTAGCAGCACAATTGTCTGTATAGTTAGAAAACGCATGACTTTATACAAAAGTATTTTTTTCTTTTGACGTGACAACGTCTTATAAATTGGTTTGCCGGGTGACACTTCAAGAAACTCACGTTATGCGCTCACAATGAGAGCGAGTGAGAGGCACGCGTCCCTTCCACTCGGGCATGGTTAGCCCGCCTAAGAGCGAGAGAGACAGACATAAATAAAAAGTGAAAGGCACGCAAGTGCATAAAAAAAAAAGAAGAAACTTCTTCGAAGCTACTAGGCAAACATGATGTGGAAGAATATGTTTCATTCTATAAGTTTGATGTTATTGACACTTAGTTTAAGTCCATCTCCAATTTTAGTCAGAATTCTCGAAAACAGCTCGTCAGTTTGTCGAATGAATATTCACATTAAAATTATTTTACCACTCAAAGTCGTTGTCACGTAAAACTTTCGCCCGTATACCGACTTTACAGGCAACCAATTTTTTTTATAAATTTTAAACTAGCACTTGACAGCAATCCCGCCTGATGGTAAGCAGTGGCGCAATCGTTCATGGTAAAACGCACTAGTTTATTGAGAGCCTATTCCCTCTAGCCTTGAAGACATTCATTCAAGTTCGACGGAAACACCGCCGTTGGCAAATTGTTCCAGTCCCTCGATGTACGCGGTATAAAAGAGGAGGCGAAACGCTGTTGCTGTCAACAACGTAAGGGTGGAAACTTGCCGTACGCAGGGTCGTCCGACGGGGTTCGAACCTACGTCTGATAGTCATCATCATCATCATCATTTCAGCCGTAAGACGTCCACTGCTGGACATAGGCCTCCCCCAAGGTTCTCTACGACGACCGGTCCTGCGCCTCCCGCATCCAGGGATTTCCCGCGACCTTCACGCGACACTCGAGAACCCGTCGGCCCCATCGGGCATCGGTCCTACGGGCAATGTGTCCAGACCACTGCTACTGTAGTGTTGCAATTCTTCGGGTTATGTCGGTTACTCTCGTTCTTCTGCGGATCTCCTCATTCCTGATTCGATCGCACAGTGAAACCCCAAGCATAGCCCTCTCCATTGCCCTTTGAGTAACTTTGAGCCCACTGCCACCACCCACTGTTAGTGACCACGGTTAGGACCACGTCTGATAGTGTGTTACGCAATTATCCTACTGCTCTGGGCCACCCATCTTCTTTTAAGATACGTACCTCAAAACTCTGTATAGTGCACTCAAGCCGAGTGATAAGCGTCTCCCTCCGAAGCCTGTACTCCTCGAACATCTCCGTAAAGGTGTTTTCCAATTGCTTCCATTCTTTCTCCGTCATTCCCTTGTTGTACAGCGGTTTGCCTACTACTTGGTCACCTGGCAAAGACAATCATAATTTAAAATAAAGTTGCTTCACAGAGGCAAACCAGGAATTTCTTCTGTATCTTTGAGAAGCCGTACGGAGGACGGGTTTGAGCAGTTGTGTTGCGATGTGTGCCGGGTACGATGCGCCAAATGTTGTTGACTCGGGAGTTTGGTCGTGGAGGGTCTCCAGATCAATCTCCCTCTGGCGCAGCATCGTTGGTCGTGTTGTTGTGTTTAACATTGCATCACCTCGCTCAACTGCCTTCTATTCACTTCCTTCCTATTCACTCAAAAAAACTGAGTGAATAGGCTCTTAATAAAAGCACTAGTTATCCATACTAAATATTATAAATGCGAAAGTAACTCTGTCTGTCTGTTACGCTTTCCCGCTTTAACCTCTCAACCGATTATGATGAAATTTCGCACGGACAATATTTAGACCTCGAGAAAGGACATAGGCTACCTTTTATCCGGGAAAAATTTGATGTTCCCGAGGGAAATCTAAAAACCGCGATATAACCGAACTCCACGCGGGCGAAGCCGCGGCCGGAAAGCTAGTAAATTAAAAAAAGAAAAAAAAATTAAGCCCGTACTGGGCCCGCGTGGTATGCTACGGCCCACTCCCGCTCCCCGAACATTATGGGCTGATTATGTTATTAATAAATAAATGTACAGATGACAACACATCAAGCTACTGCTATCTGTCAGATTTCCTTATTAGATTTTCAACTTTATATCTAAAGTACTGTTATGAATATACCTTATGTCGATGGCATAGGGTTCAATATTGCGTGACATGCAGTACATAACTTTTAAGTGCTACATTTCGAGACCTAGGTATTAGAGGTACAATATAAAAACGCATTGCTAGACCTAGGGTGGCCTATCGAATGGTACAGGTTTCATAAATATTGTTAACAAAGTGTCGAAAATTTCCAGAAAATCGTCTCCGGCAAAGTACATATAGAAGAATAATGTTACGAATGCACCTTATGTCGATGGCATAAGGTTCAATATCGCGTGACATGCAGTGAGTAACTTTTAAGCCCTATAACTCGAAACCTAGATATTGTTGAGGCACCGTATAAAAACGCATTGCTAGACCTAGGGCGACCTATCGAATGGACAGGTCTCAACATTTTTGTCAGCAAAGTGTCGACATCGAAATTTCCAGAAACTCGTGTCCGGTGAATTATCGTAGGTGCCTACTGAATGTACCCGAAGTTATGCGCTATTATTATTACGTCTAGACGAATCTGGAATGTTCGATCAGCTGACCTATATATAGCGCCGTGACGCCAGCGGGCAGTCAGTCTGCATTCGACTATTTATACGAAACAAGCGACAGTTAAGAAGCGATCTTTGAGAATACCTACTGCGACAACCGTAACGAGAACTTTGAGGACTACGTGAAGTAACATCTGTAGTGTTGTTGTGTGTGTACGACACGGACTTCGTGGACTGAAGGGAAGACTTCGGTGCTACATCAGCTACGTTCTACTTGTCATTGCCTACGATCGACTGTACCTTCGTTGCAAATAAACTTCAAAACCCTTAACCGGCATTTTAATACCCTTAGCCCATAATAGTATTAAGGCTCAAGGTTGATTGGGAATATCTGACAGTTTGGGGTAGCTTGACCTGATGTCGTCCGGATATTACGGATACTTGGAAACAATTTTTTTTATTGTTTCTAATATTTGTCATAATTATGTACCAAAATATGGTTGCCGATGAATAATAATTAATTAAAAAAAAAACACGTATATTTGTACCTTGTTTCTCTATAGTCTCCTTGAGCTTAACTTCGAGCTTTGTGAACAGCATTTCTGGGGTAATGTTCGGGGGCGGCTTGTTGAACTTCAGCACTATGAGGATCTCCTTCAGGTCTTTGGCTGTGGGTGACTCTTGCTGGAGAGAGAAAAGAACAATGGATTATTATTATTTTTTTTTTATTAATTATAATCTAGTGCTTGACTGCAATCCCGCCTGATGGTAAGCAGTGATGCAATCGTTGATGGTAAAGCGCACTAGCTTATTAAGCCTATTCACTTAAAAAAACTGAGTGAATAGGAAAGGAGACGGCAGTTGAGCGAGGTCATGCAATGTTTAACCCAACAATACGACCAACGCGATGCTGCGCCAGAGGATGATCTGGAGACCCTCCACGACCAAACTCCCGACACAACAACATTAGGCACATCGTACCCGGCACACATCGCAACACAACTGCTCAGGCCCGTCCTCCGTACGGCTTCACCAGACATCATGCCGGAACACGACGAATCGCTTGGCGGCAAGACTTTGTCTGGTGGGTGGTAACTTATGCCGGCGGCTGATGTTGTTGCCTACCACCGAGACATTATCTTGCATAATGGCGTTGGTTCCCTTATTAACAAACTTAAACTAAAAACTAAAAAGTTCAGTGAGTTTTTTTCTTTCGATTTCATTAAGAAAAGGACAGAAGACAACATATTAGTTTAGTACTACTGCTTGACTGTGACCGCAATCAGTGATGGTAAAGCACACTAGTTTATTAAGAGCCTATTCACTCAAAAAAAATTAAGTGGTGATGATGCAATGTTAAACTCAACAACACGACAACTGATGCTGCGCCAGAGGGAGATTGATCTGGAGACCGTCCACGACAAATCGCTGGGTGGCAAGACTTTGTCTGGTGGGTGGTTATGGTTACTTCTGCCGGCAGCCGATATTATAGCCTACCACTGAGAAAACTATACTTTATAGACTTCAAGTTATCCTTGGGTACACCTGCCCCACATCAATAAAACTTAGAGGCATTTCGCTTTCGCCCGTCATAGGTCTTCCAAAATATCGGAACCCCATAGTCTTCCAAAGGAATGGTTCTAAGATATTTTTAAAATACGTATAAATTGTGACATACCATAATTATCTCCATACCAGCAGCCTGCTTCTCTTTAGGACAGTCTACATTAACCATCCGTGCAGCCATCAGCTCAGATATTAAGTAGTCTAGCAGCAGCAGGCGATCCTCTTTCGTTTGAAGACGGGAGGACATGTGACCTAAAACACAACACATCTTTTTTTTTATATTTCTTTAAGATAAGGACAGAAAATAAAATGTTAGTTGCTTTTATTTAATTTAAGTGATATTTACAAAATTATAAAATTAAATAAACTTCAAATTTCTAAATGTAAATCCATACTAATATTATAAATGCGAAAGTAACTCTGTCTGTTTGTCTGTCTGTTACGCTTTCCCGCTTAAACCTCTCAACCGATTTTGATGAAATTTGGCACAGACAATCTTTGGACCCCGAGAAAGAACATAGGCTACCTTTTATCCTGGAAAAATATGATGTTCCCGAGGGAAATCTAAAAAGCGCGATATAACCGAACTCCACGCTGGCGAAGCCGCGGACGGAAAGCTAGTTACTAATAAAACTATTACCCAAACTAAAATCGAAATGGTAGTTTAGACCTGTCAAATTAGTCTCTGAAGTAGATTGACTTATTTTTTTGGTCACCATGTTTATAATCGCATCTAAACTGTCAATGGAGTATCTTAATTTGACAGGATTAAACTAAAATGTTATCTTCTATTCTGTGCTTTATGAAATAGAAAGGAAAAGATGCACTTAACTTAAAATTAGTTGGTGAAAAAGAGAATCAGTGCCAATGACTTTATTACACAAATTCTGCCTAGCCTTGGTGTTTGGCTAAAGCCGGCGCCAGACACAGACAAATATTTGTCTGTGTATAAGTACAAACGTTTTAACAAAGCTTTGAACAAATACTCAAATACCCATGCTACAGATGTGTCCAAACAAGTGATCAAATATTTGAGCTAAGTCTGGAGCCAGCTTAATAATATGTTAGTTTTGTACCTGTAACCAACTTCTTATATGGACATTTCAACTCTTTCAGAAAAGAACTGAGCTCAAGTAGGAAGGAGCTTGACTCTTCAGCATCATTCATCATATTAACAGTTTCCTCCAGATTGCACAGTCTTTTGATCTCTTCAGCAAGGATATGGATGAGTTTGGTGAATTCCAGCGACTTGACTCCTCCATCCAGAGCCTTAGACAAGGCTGCCTCATCGGAGAGCGGCCCATCATAGCTGAAAATTTTAGATCTTTATTAGTTTTGATATAGTGATTTTTTTTTTTTTTATAAATTATAGACCAGCGCTTGACTGCAATCCTGCCTGATGGTAAGCAGTGACGCAATCGTTGATGGTAAAGCGCACTAGTTTATTAAGAGCCTATTCACTCTAGCCTTGAAGACACTCAAATTGTAGTCCGACGGAAACACCGCCGCGGGCAAATTGTTCCAGTCCCTCGATGTACGCGGTATAAAGGAGGAGGCGAAGCGCTTCGTCCGGATCGTAATGGTGTTAACAACGTAAGGGTGGAAACCAGCCGTACGACGGGTCGTCCGCTGGTGGAACGGAGATGGGGGAATTAAATCATGCAATTCCCTCGCACACTCCCCGAAATGCATCCTATAGAACACCGAAAGACTGGCTACTCTACGCCTGTGCTCTAGGCTTTGGAGACCAACTCGAGTTAGATCAGATCTCGAATTGTTTGAAATGTTTTTTTTTAAGTCTAATGTGATTCCTGTTTCAATATTTTAGTTTGGAAAATCTTCATATTCATTAGACAATTAAATTTATCAATATTGTTACGAAGTAAATTTAATGTCGTAGGTAGGAAAAAGTCAATCTGCCATATTGGGGTTGGATTAGAGTCTAACTGAATACAATTGAATACTAATGTATTTTTACTTCGGGCAACTGCCCAACTGTGCAGTTACTGGGTAACACCCTGCAATAATTGAAAACATGGTTGGTGCAGTGGCTGAGTGATTGATTGCTGTGCTGCATGACACGGGTTCGATTCCCGCACGGAACAAATATTAAGTATATACAAATATTAAACATTTAGTATTAAAAATAATAAGCATCTAACAAAATTAAGTAAAAATTATGAATATATTAATGAAATATTCAATAAATAGGGTTAATAGTTCTAAGCTATGTAGTCCAGGCAATAATCTATTTCTAGCGTCTGACAAATGCTTCGCCAACGCAACAAGTTTAAAAAAGCAAGCATATTGATTACTTTCGAAGACTCTAAGCCATTCACGTTTTAGCCAATTATAAACACCAGAACAGTCACAGAGGCCGCCACACATGTATTCACACGCAGAACAATGCTACATTTTCTAAATAATTATTCCAAGAAATAATCATAATAATAAACATAATTTCTATAGATTTGTAAGGGAACATTATAACCTAAAATTATTAATAGTTTTCTTACCCTAAGTCGTTCAATGAGTCCAATATATCGTTTTCCATATTTATAGAAGTTTACACAGCATTCGTAGAATTATATAGTAGTAATTAATGAAAATAAATTCAGCCGGCAATAATTTCCGAGAAGAATCAAATGTCAGATTGCCGTAAAATATCGCTTGGATTAAGGTTGTCTATTCTGTGTATTTTAAGAACTTAGTGTAGTCGAGTTAATCGATTATAGCCATCTTAAATTATCATGTAGGTATAATTTAAACTAAGGGACGTATAATTTTAATCTCGTGTGATGCAATTGGAATAATTTCTATGGTTTTTAATTTGACAGCCCAGCCACGTTTATTACATTACTAACTTTCCGCCTGCGGCTTCGCCTGCGTGGAGTTCGGTTATATCGCGCTTTTTAGATTTCCCTCGGGAATATCAAATTTTTCCGGGATAAAATGTAGCCTATATTTTTTCTCAGGGTCTAAAGATTGTCTGTGCCAAATTTCATCAAAATCGGTTGAGAGGTTTAGGCGGGAAAGCGTAACAGACAGACAGAGTTACTTTCGCATTTATAATATTAGTGTAAGGATTTACGTTTTTGAGCGGATAAAATTTTTAAACTTGATTTAAGAATTTCTTTCAAAGTCCTTGGATTGTGAATGATTGTGTGGGCGAGATACGCAATAGTGCGCTGATTTTTATATGTTAATATTACAGAAAATAGATGTGCAAAACTGGTGATTAATTTAATATTTTTCTTCTTCAGCCTATAGATATCCACCTGCTGGACAAAGGCCTCCCCCAAGGCCTTTCCACGCTGACCGGTCTTGTGCTGCCCGCATCCATCGGCTAGCCGCGACCTGCACCAGGTCATAGGTCCACCTTGTTGGGGGTGTAGCAGCCCAGCCAGATGCTATACATGTTCTATGACCCGCTGCAAAGGGTTCCTATATCCCACTAGGATCTCGGAAGTCAAACATTCACATTCTATTCCTGATCACACTCTTGTACATGATTATCTTACATCACGTTATTGTACACATCTAACTAATTGTACTCTTTTACATTATTATGTATGGTTCAGAGATATTTTTTTTTGGTTCATTTCTTTCCGTTCATGGAAAAGGCAAAGGCATAGTACGCCATACAGCCAAGTCTTCAGTAATTTTTTTTTCTTCATTAAATATTTATCCTAACTTATCCTAGCATAACTTAACCTAAACTAACTCCTTTCGTTTTACGCGTTTGGACGATAAGGAGCGGTTTAGCCTAAAGACATGATGAGGCCACTATGCTACAATATTTCACTGTTCTTTTTGAATTATTCACTGAATGCACTTTTTACTACATAAATCACGCGTTTTTATTTAGTAAACGACACTATAAAAAATTTTAAAAGTCCAATGAAAAATGAGCGTGACACTCATCTTGACATTCCCACCAAAAAACGGTTCAGAGATAGTTGAAGATGAGTCGACGAAAACCACAGACTTCACAATAATTAAGTTTATTCGTAAAAGTACACGAAAGCAGTTTGGATGCTTTTCCCTCGGAGCTTTCAGTGACATGAATTTTGATTCTAAAAACTCGGCGAACTCTTCCAGGTCGAGAAATTCCCTGGGATGTTTGATCTCCTTCATGTATTCGTTATATGTTACGTTATCTAGTTTTTGAATCAAAAGGTGATCCCAAATTGTGGTGTCTAGACCGATGTTTTTGAGTCCGTTCAAGCACTCCATCATGATGTCGTGAAGCTTCCGTACACTTGCTGCGGTTGCTTACTGAATACTGGGTGGATTCAGGAGCGTGTTCATGTAGGATGTAAACAATAGTCGTTTGTTATCGTAGCGGTGGGTCAAAATCTCCCAGCAAGATGCATAGTTTTCAGCACTGATGCCAAGATGTTGAACTAGTTTCTCCGCCTCACCCTTGAGTTTTGTTTTCAAGTGTTGCAATTTTTGAGCTTTCGAAAGTATCGGATTGTTGTGTACACTTTCGAGAGGTAGAGGTCTCCAAAAGTCAGCCACTGATTGTAGTTGCCATGAAAATCAGGTATTTCAATTTTTGGCGTTGATTTCTCGTAATGTGTATTATTCCAGATACTGTCTTGTAGTTTCCTTCTCAGGTCATCATAAAGGTTCTCTGCCATCTTGTATTTCTGTTGATAAATTGAGTTCTCGTATTGTAGTATGTAGTCCAGTTCCCAATTTGCCTTTTCGATATGTTCTCATTTAGTTTTCAGGATATTAAGATTGTCTTCTAATTCCCATTTTTCCATAGACACCACCAACGCTATGTTTATTTTCTCCATAGACACCACCAACGCTATGTTTATTTTCTCCACAGTACGTTCGAATGCTCTGAAGTTACAGTCAAGTGATTACTTGCTCTGTGGTTACAGTATTGCTGACGCTAAAGGTCTTCTTGTCTTTCCATCGACTCGCTTGTTTCCCGAGGTGGTGCGTGGAATTTGGTCGCAGGTAGTTGTTCCGCCTTACTTGTAGATGTAGACGGCAATTCCGACTTTCGTTTTAACATGTCTTGCAGCACTTCTTCATACATCTTCTTTGTACTGCTGAAAATGTCGTCAGTAAAGTATTGAAGGTCTGTTGCTCCAGACTCTTCCAGCAATTGATGGTTGTGAACAAACTTCTCACAGTTACTGTTCAACCGAGAAAGTCGTTCCTCCAGGTACGCCAAGTTCTTTCTGGTCAGACTGTCTTTCTTATAGTTGGTACAAGTGAGCTTCAAGTCTCTGAAGATAGTTTCTTGACGGTTTATCAGTTCCATCACGCTCTGAACCATTGTTATTAGTAATTGGATTACCCGTTGGTGGAGATGAGTAGTTGTATCACCGCAGGTTGGTACACCAAAGTTGCGAAGTTTCCGCAAGTTCTGGATATAAGTGCTATAATAACCACTAACGCAATCTGCTTTTCTGGGTTTCCAGCTAGACCGATTTAGTTACGTTAATAGAAATAAAAGCACAATCCGGCTCGAAGGACCAGTTTTATGTATGGTTCAGAGATAGTTGAAGATGAGTTGACGAAAACCACAGACTTCACAGTAATTAAGTTTATTCGTAAAAGTACACGAAAGTAGTTTGGATGCTAATCCGCGGTTATAGCGCTACGGCAGCTATTGGTCAACTAACTATGTATTAATATTAACGTAAATAATACGAATCGCAAAGCAGGTCGCGACATAAGCGAATAATGCCTGTACGGAACCGTACAACATACCTGCAATACACAACGTTCGATGTATTTGAGTTTTAATTACGTAACACGACCTACGCGCTACATTGGTGATCCCGACGTGATGACAAGCCCGACGTGATTACAAAACCCACGTGATTCAAGACCGACGTGACGATATTACGTGATTAGCACATTCTAGTGGCTTCCCATAAGCGGGACTCACCACTAGGATTTCAAGAGGCTATATTCACGGTATTGTAACGTTACACCAGCAGAGTCTATTCAGGATGGCGACCAGCAACGCACCGCAGGTAGGAGGGCGAGTCGACACGCTCACACTACAAGCACGGCTGTCTGACTTTTGGCCGGCTTACCCCAGACTATGGTTTACGCACTTCGAAGCAGGAATTGCGCCACAGAAGCAAGGTGATGACGCGCGCTATTAAGTAGCTATCGGCCGACTAGGCCTGGACGTACTTCAGCAAATAAGTGACATTATAGCTAAACCACCCACTGAGAACAAGTACGAAACCCTGAAGGCCAGACTCATCAGCGTATACGAGGAATCCGAGAGCCGGAAGCTGCAGAAGCCGATGGATGAGATGGAACTCGGAGATCAAAAACCCTCACAGCTGTTACGAAAAATGCGGGAACTAGCCGGACAGAAAATACCCGACGGTACACTGCGTATCATGTGAACCAAGCTGCTTCCACCCTCAGTACGCGCTGTTCTCACCGTGAGTGACATAACGGAGCTAGAACAGTTGGCGCAAGTAGCAGACACTGTAATGGACAGTATCGCGTAACCTAACCAGGTCGCGCAGATAACACGCACGAGCGATATGGCTGTCCTACATGAGCAATTGCGGCAGCTGTCACTGGAGCTAGCTGAGCTCAAGAACAGGCAGGCACCCAGACCAAGATCACATAGACCATTCGACAGACGGCGTTAAAGATCGCGTTCAACAAGCAAGGATAATAGCAACCGCAAGTATTCAGAACACTCACTTAACTGTTATTATCATCGAAGGTTCTGCAAAGAGGCGCGAAAATGTACACGTCCGTGCAATTTCGATAGCAACAGCGCCCATCCGGAAAACTAACGCTTGCGTCGGTTGAGGCGGCAACTGACGCGAACAACACTTCTTACAGCCTATTCATAACTGATAAGAATTCGCATCTGTCATTTCTAATTGATACCGGCGCAAACGTTTCCCTGATACCACCACTAAAAATCATACAGTCGTCCAACGAAGACGTCTAGACAGAGGAATCGTGCGGGGTGTGAGGGGCGAGACGCGGATAAGCGGCTCCCGAACTGCGAACAAAAAGTTGTTCGTAGTTCGGAACATATCATCAAGGGTTGACGTGTGTTTATTTTTTATTTGTTTATTTAAAATGTTGCATACAATTTAATTTACCATAGATTTAAGTAATTTAGGTTTATGTCATGTTACTTTTTGGCATACCATAAACTAATTATATTCTATTCAACAATGATTAACTGAGTTTTGTGACAACGTTTTCAATTTTTTTCACTTTCTATTATTAAAAATGTAGAGGGTATGTTCCGTAATATACATCAGTATACATACAGCCCAGTGATAATGATGTCATGAATCTGTCGCCAAATGTGAGATGAAATATGGCATACTTTATTGACATAGCTGGGCACCGTTAATCAAATAGTTAACTTCGTTAATCGTTAATCCGCTACAAAAAAAGTTAGCTTCGTTAAACGTTAAAGCGTTACATTTCGGAAGAATTAACGTAAGTTAACGTTAATCGTTAATCCGTTAATAGGTATGTGTAAAATTGCATTTTTTAGGCTTCCGTAGCCAAATGGAAAAAAACGGAACCCTTATAGATTCGTCATGTGTGTCTGTGTGTCTGTCCGTCCGTATGTCACAGCCATTTTTTTTACGAATCTATAAGAGCTATACTGTCGAAACTTGGTAAACTTGATAGGAAGGTATTCTATGAACCGCATTAAGATTTTGATGCAAAAATAATAATAAATATTGGGGGCTCCGCAGTTTGGACTGCCTTATCGGAGGTAAATTTTTTCCCCTGCAAAATGTTATCCAAATTTCTAAAAAAACGTAAAACGTTGTATTGTAGTAGGAGTGGTTGGGTTGGCGTTACATAGCTTGTGTTATCATCTTAATACACAAGTTTGTGAGTAGGGTATGGATAAACTTAATAAAATTACCAATAAATAAAAACAATAAACGGTGGCTGCAACTATGCTCTTTATTAATAAATTGATTCAGTGCTTTAACAAATTATGCAAGCTTCCATCATGGCCGTTTATGAGTAGCATGTTGTCGTAAACATAACACTTATTGAGTTATAACACTTATTGGTGGTCTTCTATTTGTCTTGGTCATCGTTATTGCTTCGGAGAAAGCGCCATAATTTCTGTAAAATAAAATAATTCTTTTAAATCTTTTCATGCAACCTTATTACAAGGTAAATGGAATAAAAACTATTAACTTTAATAACTTGCAGGATTAGGACACGAGCTTCAAAGTGAAAAATCATCATCATCAACCTTTGTATCGTCCCACTGCTGGGCACAGGTCTCCTCTCATACAGAGAAGGATTGAGCATAATACCACGCTTGCTCAATGCGGGTTGGCGATTTCAGACTTCAAGTCCAGGTTCCTCAAGATGTTTTCTTTCACCTTGTAATCAATCAGTCATTGGTTTCCAAGGTATACTTAGAAAGTATATTTAACTTAGAAAAGTTTTGTTTTGTTTAGCGAGGTGATGCAATGTGAAACCCAACAACACGAACAACGATGCTGCGTCAGAGGGAGATTGATCTGGAGACACCCTCCCGACACAATAACATTTGACGCCGGGAAAGACCCGGCACACATCGCAACACAACTGCTCAGACCCGTCCTCCGTACGGCTTCACCAGAAATCATTCCGGAACATGTGTATGTTTTACTCAACCGTTTGGCAGTAATGCATCATACAGTGCAGCGCAATAATAGCTGCGTTTTTAGGAACAGGACATTAAATCTTTAGAAAAGGTAATACGACCATTGCAGACATAAGTACTATGGAGCAAAATTTGACAAACTTTTTCGTATTAAGGCGCACATCTACGGTACAGGTCAAAGGTTACCTTTACGGCATTACAGGAAGGACGGAGACATATCCCCCTATCATCTATGTATCTGCTTCTTCTTCTGCCTTTAGAGGTCGCCTGCTGGACAAAGGCCTTCCCCAAGGCTTTCCACGATGCCCGGTGTTCTGCTTCCCGCGACCTTTACCAGGTCATCGGTCCACCTTGTTGGGGGCCTCCCTACGCTGCGTCTTCCTGTACGTGGCCGCCACTCCAGAACCTTACTGCCCGATGGGGCAGTAAGGTAACACACACACGGGGGCACATATTTGCCTTAGCTTCAATACTAATATTAGCCTGCATATTTATTAAAAAAGTAGTACTAATAGTACGTACAACATTACATTTCACTGGGCGCAAATTTTAAACATGGCACCGAAATAATCCTTCTTCTTCTTCAGCCTATAGAGGTTCACTGCTGGTAAAACGCCTCCCCTAAGGCTTTCCACGATGACCGGTCAATGTCCCCGCCCACTGCCTTTTTATTTTAGCGACACGAAGAGCTATGTCGATGACTTTGGTTCTTCTGCGGATTTCCTCATTTCTGATTCGATCGCGCAGAGAAACTCCGAGTGTTGCTCTTTACATCGTCCTTTGTGTGGCTCTGAGCCTTCGTATGAGGCCCATTGTGAGCGACCACGTTTCAGTTCCTTAAGTCATTACTGGCAACATACATTGGTCAAAGACTGTCTTGAGACACTGTGGTATCTTGGATGACGAGAAGATGTAGTGTAACTTCCCGAACGCTGCCCAGCCGAGCTGGATTCGACGACGAGACACCTCTTTCTCGAAGTTGAACCTACTTAATTAGACTGTTTGTCCCAGGTATACTCGTCAACAACTTCGAGTGCAGAGCAACCAACTAGAATTGGAGTGGGTGCGACATGAAAATTCGATATAATTTTCGTCTTATCCATGTAACATGTTCATCTTTAGACCCACTTGTTGGGAAGCTCTGCTGAGGTACATACATATTAATTAAATACATACGTGTAATTGTACATATAACTTTTACGCTTTTACTTACGTTGTTTTGTGAGTTGCTTTTGTATTCCGACGATCGATCACTCTAAATAAAGAGAAAATTACACTTAGAATTAAATGTTCCTGTTAAAAGCTAACACATCTAAATTTAATAGTTAAACAATATGTAAAGAAAACCCTGTCCGATCCGTGAAGGTATTGTTAGGTATCGTTAACTGATTCTAATAATGCCTACAAAGCCGGGCTAAACTTAAAAAAAAATCCCCAAAAAAAAAAAATATTATTTCGAAAAAGCGAGGTAACTTAATGCATGTGCGGTAGGCAACCCGATAGCCCCGCCCCCCTTCACCCGCGCATGTATGCGCGGGTGAAGGGGGGCGGGGCATGCGGCACGTGGTCGCATCGCTATTCGCTCCGTCACAAATGGTGTTGTCAGTTTTTTAAAAATTACCAAATATCGGGGAAATTGGAATTAATACCCGGGAAAAAAAGATTATTTCAAAATTCATTATTATTGTTACTGTGATGGTTATGTAAAATTTTATATTATATTTGGTCAAGTGTTTACCTAACCTTTATTATCCTTATGGGTCGGACAGGGTTTTCTTTACATATTGTATAGAAACAAACGCCAAGAAAATCCTGTGAAGAAGTGATTAAAATCGCTAAGTTTCGATGTTCATTGCTCCATTCGTGTACAAGACGTCTTTGATTAAAATATTACTCTATCAATGAACATAAAAACACGCTGACATTGATCTTTAGAACAATTTGATTTCAGGTTATAGTAACACAGGATTTAAACATTATGAAACATTTACTTACATTGTAGGCGAAGATTGGTTTACTGTCCAACAATTCAAGCTAGCGAAAACGACACTCATTAATTAAAAAACTTAACATTCAATGCATATAAGTACTTTACCAGCCGGTGAAGTCCTGAGTATATTAGCCGGCGCTATAGGCCCAGTAGTTTGAAACAAACACACTAAATGCCTAGTAGATTAGAGGGTGAAGATACAATAGAGTGACAAAATAAGACAAAAGCAGTCTCCAAGATCTTTCATTAACATTGATTAAATAAAATAGGGCTCTATAAAATAAGATTAGATATAAAATCCACTTTAGAATTGAGTAATTTTACATTGGATTCTAAATCTAAGCAGTCAGGTCTAGGGGAAGGCAACTCAGGCCTAGGGGGGGCAAGCAAAATTTTTAGATTGGGTAATCTGTGTGCGCTATAGGCGCACGCGGTTTTTTTGGCAATTACTAGTACATTTTGCTAGTGTCTACTGCGTGATTTATTTAAAAGTTATTAATAGTTTATTTCAACTGCTCGGTCCAGATAAAGATATAGTGTATGCGCTGTGGAATGGTTCGCACACACCTTGGTTATTAGCTTGAATGATAACCATCCATAGGTCGCTGGTGCATATCCGGCTCGAAGGACCAAAAAGATGTATGCACTGCTGAATGGTTCGCAGACACCTTTGGTGATTAGCTTGTATGATAGATAAATCTAAGTAGTCAGGCTAGGGAAGGCAACTCAGGCCTAGGGGGCAAGATTAGAGGGTGAAGATACAATAGAGTGACAAAATAAGACAAAAGCAGTCTCCAAGATCTTTCATTAACATTGATTAAATAAAATAGGGCTCTATAAAATAAGATTAGATATAAAATCCACTTTAGAATTGAGTAATTTTACATTGGATTCTAAATCTAAGCAGTCAGGTCTAGGGGAAGGCAACTCAGGCCTAGGGGGGGCAAGCAAAATTTTTAGATTGGGTAATCTGTGTGCGCTATAGGCGCACGCGGTTTTTTTGGCAATTACTAGTACATTTTGCTAGTGTCTACTGCGTGATTTATTTAAAAGTTATTAATAGTTTATTTCAACTGCTCGGTCCAGATAAAGATATAGTGTATGCGCTGTGGAATGGTTCGCACACACCTTGGTTATTAGCTTGAATGATAACCATCCATAGGTCGCTGGTGCATATCCGGCTCGAAGGACCAAAAAGATGTATGCACTGCTGAATGGTTCGCAGACACCTTGGTGAACCTTCCTTTAACTTGAATGATAGTCAAGGATAGCCAAAGATGATGCTTTATTGAATATGTTCAACTAACTCGTAACTAATGATATATGAATAATGTATAAATGAGTTTGTCTTTCAACGCTGATCGTGTACTGTCGCCTTACAGTATAATGTGTGCAAGCTAACGAAAAAGTGCGGATCTATGTAATGTGCGCGTGTCATGTACGATAGGTTGACTCGTACATATAGGTTCTTAATAATATGTCTGTTTATTAAAGATGGCAGTTGGTCAGCAAACTTCGCCATTATCAACGTTAATTATTATTTGATTCGTGTTACCTGGCTTTGTCTCTGCAGTGATTTTAGATATGGTGCAATCTAAATACAAACAAAATATATTAATATATTAGGTAAAAATAAAAATGCTGTAAGATGCATTTGGCTTAGACCTACTGGTGAACAACATTAGCATAATTTGTGATATTCTTTGTATTTTGAGATCGCTCTTCACTATAGTCATCATCATCCCAGTGTTAATCCCAGTCGCATCCGAAGCCTTTTCAGCTTTGGAGTCTGGGGTTCGCTTTACCAGTCCAACTGCTGATATGGCTAAACTTCGACATTTTCCATGAAGTGACTGCCGTCTGACCTCCACAACCCAAAGGCGACATCGAAGCATTGCAGTTAGACCAATTGTAGGACTTTTGAGGGCTCCAACAACCCGTAACGACTGCCACTACATGTTCGTAGAGCAACCGGGACCAACGGCTTAACGTGCTTTCTGAGGCACGACCAGACCAGTACAAATATTCATATTCATGCATACAAATACTTGCACTGTGCGGGGATCGAACCCGCGCCACCTTGCGCAGCTGCCGCGTCCGCTACCGCTACGCCACGGAGGCTGTCTTCTCACTATAGTATTGCTGATTGTTTCGATATTCTATTCGTTCTTGAATAACAGGATTTTTATTTTTCGTTTCTCTACTTACCTCACAAGATGTGTAAGTATATACTAAAGGTCCAATGTAGCATCGTATTATTATTATTGATTTGTAAGTACACCCTTGCTTCTCTTCACTTGCCATAAATAAAAATACAATAGAACATGATTTTTGGAGTTTTGACGGGAAAGCTAAGTGTCACGCGCATTTTTCATTAGACTTTTAAAATTATTTATAGTGTCGTTTACTAAATAAAAGCGCGTGATCTATGTAGTAAAAACTGCATTTAGTAAATAATTCATAAAGAACATTGAAATATCGCAGCATAGTGGCCTCATCATTACTTTGCAACAAACCTTCCTCATAGACGGTTCACGCGGGCCGTCTTTTTCAACTGTCATTGGCGATATCCGCCATTATTGTGAAATAAAATTTTCAAAGATTTATTTCTATAATTTGTTACACGTGTTATTGGCAAAATTGTGGTGTATATTCCACAGAGGCCATGGATCAAGAGTTGAGGTTGAATCTCACCTTGAAAACAGAAGAAGAACGACAAGATTTTTATTACTTACATATTTGAAGTTAAGATCCTGGAACAAAAATATAATTAATGATTTAAGATTTCATCATCATCATCATTTCAGCCGAAAGACGTCCACTGCTGGACATAGGCCTCCCCCAAGGTTCTCCACGACGACCGCTCCTGCGCCTCCCGCATCCAGCGGTTTCCCGCGACCTTCACCAGGTCGTCGGACCACCTTGTCGGGAGCCTACCCACGCTGCGCCCACTGCCACTTTAGTGTTGCAATTCTTCGGGCTATGTCGGTTACTCTGGTTCTTCTGCGGATCTCCTCATTCCTGATTCGATCGCGCAGTGAAAACCTAACCTACCCAAAAATATTTATGATTTATTATATGGTAATTATACCAACAACTATGTAATAAAAATTCATAATATTACAGAAATATTCAATGATGTGTTTATTTATTGCTTTTGCCATTCTATTGTTGAAATTTTCGTTCACTTACGCCCAAGTTGTAGACTCCTGAAGTTCGCTAAATATTTAAAAGAATAGAATAGGATACTGTTAATTATGAACACCATATAGATAACAGAACAAAAATATAAAGATTTTACAAAGGGTGACACAATGGGCGGTCTTATCGCTAAGAGCGATCTTCTTCAGACAACCTTTTAAACACCAAGATGGTGTTTAAAATTTATTAGGCATATCAGAAATATTTTTTATTTAATTAATTAAAATAAATACGTACGCTTGATGAACTGGATCTTGGTGCGTTCTAGAAATAAAACAGAAAAAGCGTGTTTATAAGAAAATATTTAAAAAAAACGGCTTTTTGAAAATGCGTTCTAATAAAATACGATGCTTACGTAAGAAACTGTCAATATCTGTAAAAGTAAACAAGAAAAAAATATCGTTAAAAAATATGTATATTTGGGCCAAATTCTATAAAGGATAGACGTAAACAAACCGTTGCTAGGCAACGAGTAGTTTATGCCTAAAATACAGATGTTAACAACCTTTTCTAGATAGACGATTTTCATAAAAGTAATAATGCTACTTCCTACTAATGTAAACAGTTTATTTATGATTTGCATGGAACGCCTAACTGATTTGAATGAAATATGATACACATTTAAGCTAATTTCCTAATAGATTAATTTTTTTTTATCCATATATATTATAATTAGTCCATACTTGAAAGTATTACAATGCATGTGTTATGCAGTTAATTTGAAAGTAATTTTAATACTTAAAATTGTATTGACAAATGCCCCAACTTTATTCATTGGTTGAATTCCACAAAATGTGTTTAATACCTGGAGATCATCCACCTTTCTTTTTTTGTAGGGCTATCACATAAAATTAATGTCGACTTTTTAATGGTTTTTCGAAATACCAAGTTATTATGCATGTTATTTTAGTGATTCTATTGAAATATGCTGCAATAGGAATTGTTAATAAATAGTTAAGATGTAAAAGTCGATAATCATGTAAATAACAGGAGATTTGTAAAACGTGAGTTGTGATAACCCTAAATTGGTTTGTTTACCTGTATTCTTTAGGGAGCCCGGTGATGGTATAGTAGTAACATTTGATAGTGGCGCCGATTCTCATGCTCACGCACTAAACTAATTTTAAGTGAAGTGTAAATAATTTAAGTCAAAATTATACTTACTCCTTGACCTCCGTATCTCTAAAGCGAACAAAAACGAAGTAAGTATGTAAGTGAAAAATAAATGCAAAACAGTTTGGCAGTTTCAACAAATGCCCGTCAAAAAGGTCTTATTTAATTTGCCAGAAGACAATTGTTAGATATGAAAAGATGTGGTAAGAACAACAATCTTACGAAGGCAATTAAAAAGAAATAAGTAACAGAAAGAGATAGCATTTACATATTTACTTGCGCCAAACACAAGCTCACACAATTTAATTACGTACAATTTTTTTTTTATGCGAAGGGTAATAAAATAAAAAAACATATTTATGAATACTTGAATTGGAAAAACAACAAGGCGCGGGGCGATGACGGAGTAACGGCTAAGTTTCTGAAGGTAGAGAACCGATCCTTAGGGCCCTTCAGAAGTTATTACAACCTACAGACCCATCTCACTTCTGAGTCATGTCTATAAGTTGTTTTCGAGAGCCCTCACGAATCGTCTCGCTCGCAGGTTTGACGACTTCCAGCCTCCCTATCAAGCCGGTTTCCGAAAGGGCTTGAGCACTGTAGACCACATACATACGCTGCAGCAGGTTATACAGAAGACCGAGAAGTATGAAAAGCCTTTGATTCGATCGAGACCTAGGCTGTACTCCAGTCTCTCCAGCGGTGCTAATTAGACTATCGGTATATTGAAGCGCTGAAGGGTTTGTACGAGAACGCCACCATGTCAGTACGAATACAGGACCAGACATCGAAAACAACACCTCTAGAGCGTGGTGTTAGACAGGAAGATTTTATCTCCCCGAAACTGTTCACCGCTGAATCGGAGGATGTGTTCAAGGTTCTCGACTGGAAAGGCCTGGGCATTAACATCAATGGCGAGTACTTTACACACCTTCGGTTTGCTGATGATATCGTACTCATAGCTGAAACGGCGGAGGACCTGAGTACCATGATCGAAGAGGACAAGATGAAAGTCATGTCTAATGCCCATGTTGTACCCAGTCCTTTAAAGATTGGAGACTCTGTTCTCGAAGTTGTTGACAGTTAGGTATACCTGGGACAAACTATCCAGTTAGGTGGATCCAACTTCGAGAAAGAGGTCAATTGTCGAATCCAACTCGGATGGTCTGCTTTCGTGAAGCTACGTGGAATCGAAATAACACAGTCTCTTAAGACAAAAGTCTTCGACCAGTGTGTGTTGTACTTATTTCCATAGGTCATCACTAGCAACACACACTGGTCGAAGACTTTTCGGTCGAACACTCAAAAAGGTCACTCGAAGGCTAATGGAGAGGGCTATGCTGGAGTTTCACTGCGTGATCAAATCAGGAATGAGGAGATCCGCAGAATAACGAGAGTAACCGACATAGCCCGAAGAATTGCAACACTTAAGTGGCACTGGCCCTGGGCTGGGACATTGCCCGTAGGACTGATGCCCGATGGGGCGACGGGTTCTCGGGTCGACGACCAACCACCGGAAGACGCAACATGGGTAAGCCCCCGACAAGATGGACCGATGACCCGGTGAAGGTCGCGGGAAACCGCTGGATGCGGGAGGCGCTGGACCGGTCGTCGTGGAGATCCTTTGGGGAGGCCGATGTCTAGCAGTGGACGACTTTCGGCTGAAATGATAATGATGAATTGGAAAAGAAAGTAAGACATAGATAATCAAATATTATAATTACTAACTGATGATAGTACGTCCACACTCTGGGCGAGGATGTCCAACTGTGAACTCTGTAACCCAAAAGTCTATATAACATTTGAACAACATTCGTTTTCAACTGAAGTTACGGTTTTTGAATGCACTACTGTTTATTGGGCGAATTTATGGCAACACCATGGCCCGCGTTTGCACAATTCAATGTGCATTGATAGTTTTTGGAATTTATCGACGTCTTGTATACGAATGGAGCTTGGACATTGAAATGTGAAGGAGCCACGGTGAGCCAGCGATAACAGTGTGCTCAGTATATTTTTAAAGCGTTTATGCACTAGATTTAAATGTAATTTATCGAATTTCTTTAATTAGCCGCATTTAAAGATATACTGTATGGACAGACGACGGCACATCAAGCTACTAAAATCTGTCAGATTTCTTTATTACACTTTCAAATTTATTTATAAAGAATTAAGGCTCAAGGTGGATTGGGAATTTATGACAGGTTCGGGTAGGTTGCCTGCTGTCGTCCGTACTAGTAAATATTGCATTTATTACATATTTCCACATGGGGAGGAAAACAGAGAATGAAGGATTATTCGGAGGAAGCTTCATAATATTTACCTTCAATGCATTTTCAAGGCTTTCTTCATGGTCATCTTCGCGATCGTTCTGGTTTAGCTAGAAATAAAATAATAATAAAAATGGCGCCGCTTATCAAGTTCGAAAACTAATTTTAAGTTTGAGTGTAGCTTTTTCTTTCCATTTCATAAAAAAAGGACAAAAGATAAAATATTTTTTTTTAGTCTGTCAAGTTAAGATATACAATATGTAAAGAAAACCATGTCCGACCCATAAGGATAATAAAGGTTAGGTAAACACTTGACCAAATTTAATATAAAATTTTACATAATCATCATAGTAACAATACTAATGAATTTTGAAATAATCCTTTTTTCCCGGGAATTAATTTCAATTTCCCCGAAATTTGGTAATTTTTAAAAAAGTGGCAACACCGGTATTATTGTAAGCGAATAGCGACGCGAACACGTCACAGGTGCCGCGTGCCCTGCCCCCCGCCGCCCGCGGAAGGGGTTGGTTATCGCACATGTATTAAGTTACCTCTTTATGCTAAATAATATTTATTTTTTAGGAGGATTTTTTTTTAAGTTTTGCCCGACTTTGTAGGCATTAGTAGAATCAGTTATCGATACCTAACAATACCTTCACGGATCGGACAGGGTTTTCTTTACATATTGTATAGATAGATAGTTTAGGCGTAATTATAAATTTCACTACTAAAATACGTCAACATAAGTTAGTTACGGAGGACGGGTCTGAGCAGTTGTGTTTGTGTTGCGTTGTGTGTCGGGTACGATGCGCCAAATGTTGTTGTGTCGGGAGTTTGATCGTGGAGAGTCTCCAGATCAATCTCCCTCTGGCGCAGCATCGTTGGTCGTGTTGTTGGGTTTAACATTGCATCACTGCGCTCAACTGCCGTCTTCCTTCCTATTTACTCAGTTCTTTTGAGTGAGTAGGCTTAATAAACTGGCGCGCTTTACCATCAACGATTGCATCACTGCTTACCATCAGGCGGGATTGCAGTCAAGCGCTAGTTTGTAATTTATATATATATTAAAACTACATTTTTATTATTACGTTTCTTGTGTTGTGTATTATCCCAATTAATGTTTCAGAAATACAGACTTCGAGATTTTCAACTGTCTATCAATTATGGGTCATAAAATCATAATATCACAGACATATACTAATGGACATGCCGTACGCGATCTGCAGTATTTTTTTGGTTTGAAAAGAGTGAGGGAGATGGCCTATGCTTTCGATCTAGCACTACCTCTTTCCTCATAGATGATTGATGATTTTGAGGGAGATAAAGATAAACGAAACTTCGTTGCCTCTCTTTCTTTCAGAGTGCCACAATTCTAATCTCTAAGGCATGTCCATTAGTATATGTCGATGCACAATATGCACAGATCGCTGACAGAAGGTCAGCGGAGGCTTAATAACCTCTTCTTTCTACCATACAAACGGTTATGAGCGTTTAGTACGCACAACTGGCAATTTAGTGTCATATTTCGTGGTTTACAATTTTCATTATTTAATTTAGAGCTATATTTTGAAAATGTGTTCCAGAATAGAATACTCTTTATTATGTAGGTACACCATATAGGTAGATTACAGAACATAAATAAAAATATTTTACAAAGGGTGACACAATGGGCGGTCTTATCGCTAAGAGCGAGCGGAGCGAGTGTTCTACTAACTGTTTAGAATTAGGTGAAAAGTTTGTAAAAGGTTAGAAATAATTGCGTTGATAGTTCTATTAAAATTTATATGCAAATAATGCATTGGAAAATTACAAGGCCTTTTTTTCATAGTAAAATACCTGTAAAAATTACGGTTACTTTTTATCCACTATTCACCTAATTCTAAAATGTTAGTAGAGAACATTTTAAAATATAGCTTCAGTTAAATAAAAAAAAAAATTACGTAATCAGACACTTAAATGGAACGTTGACACCAAAAAATAAAGCCTGTGAAACTTACGTTGCTCGAATCTCGGTCGCTCCTGTCATTCTGTGAATTTAATTAAAGTAATGTATTAATTATTTGCATCTTTGTTAGTGAAACAGTTTTTATGTTAAACACAATGAAATCTCGAAAATTAAAATAAAAGAAGACCAGCACTCTAATTGAATAACGCAATATTATCATCAATTGGAATCATTTAGAAGCACATTGCTCCATATGTCAAAAAATGTTTCTGCTCAACAGCGCAAATAACGCAATGAATGTTGTTGAACTGTCAAAATGAAACTCATTGCTAATGACAGTGTGTTACGTAATCACCCTCTTGCAGGTTGCATGCAGGTATGAATCATGCAGATATTTCGAATTATATACAATATGTAAAGAAAACCCCGTCCGACCCATAAGGATAATAAAAGTTAGGTAAACATATGACCAAATAAAATATGAGATTTTACATAATCATCATAGTAACAATACTAATGAATTTTGAAATATTCTTTTTTTCCTCGAATTAATTCTAAATTTCCCCCAAAATTTGGTATTTTTAAAAAAAGTGACAACACCATTTTGACTGTATTATTATGAGCGATGGGACCGCGTGCCGCATGCCCTACCCCCCTTCACCCGCGTATATATTGCCTACCGCACATGTATTTAGTTACCTTGCGAAATAATGATTATTTTTTTATGGGGATTTTTTTTTTAAGTTTAGCCCGGCTTTATAGGCATTAGTCGAATCAGTTAACCCAACCTAACAATACCTTCACAGATAGGACAGGGTTTTCTTTACATATTGTATACTAGCTTTCCGCCCGCGGCTTCGCCCGCGTGGAGTTCGGTTATATCGCGCTTTTTAGATTTTCCTCGGGAACATCAAATTTTTCCGGGATAAAAGGTAGCCTATGTTCTTTCTCAGGATCTAAAGATTGTCTGTGCCAAATTTCATCAAAATCGGTTGAGAGGTTTAAGCGGGAAAGCGTAACAGACAGACAGACAGACAGAGTTACTTTCACATTTATAATATTAGTATGGATGTCTAGATGCACTAATTCCGAACAAAATAAGAAAGTTTTCAGAACAAAAGAGTCTGCCGTTAAAACAAAATTCCCAATTTTTTTTTTTAAATACATTATTGTTTGCGCAAATATCGGATTAACAATTTTGACTCTGATCTTTCATGAACCAGCTTACTGTATTACATGAACAATTACTACTTTTCATTGTCTGTTGCTTTTGTCCAGGGGGGGTGATCGCGCTAAATAAAACGGTAGCAGTTCAACTCTTGTTCGTATCTAATCCAGTTAAAGTTATGGTTTAGTTTCGATCACATTTCGTATCGCGCTAAACTTTTAACTTTGGTTGAAGTAAAATCAATGTAGGTATGAGTGATACATTTCGTCAGATATAATAATTAAAACTAAATACATTAGAAGTAAATCTAATCGTTTAGACGTAAGTTTGACATGACATAGAAAAAGTTAGCTTTGTTTAACCTTTTCATTTGACAGCGGTTACGTTTCAATTGCGATCCAGTTATGGTTAAACCATTTGTCAAAAGGTTAGCACGATACTAAACATAACAAAAGTTATGGCTTGGTTGCGATCCAATTCTATTAGCGCGATTGCCCCCCAGATTAGTGAGTCAATCATCGAAGCTTAACAGCTCACAAACAAGACTTACACCATCGTCTGGTCTGTCATCATCTTCTCGGTCATCATTTCGCATATCATTTGATCTATCTAGTGGGTTTCGTCTGTTATTGCTGTATCTGTTTGAGTTACTTCTATTGTTGTCCCTTTTGTCGTTGTTGTCATCGTCGTCATTTTCATCGTTATTATAACTGTTTCGTGAGTTGCTTCTGTCAGAGTCCTGTCCGTTACTGTCGTTTAGGTCATCGTCGTTGTCATTTCTATCGCTACTGTAACTGTTTCTTGAGTTGCTTCTGTAATGGCTCTGTCTGTTGCTGTCGTTTAGGTCATTATCGTTGTCATTTCTATCGTTACTATAACTGTTTCTTGAGCTGCTTCTGTCTCTGGCGTTTCTATCATTATTATAACTGTTTCGTGAGTTGCTTCTGTCATTGTCATTTCTATATTTATTATAGCTGTTTCTTGAGTTGCTTGTGTAATGGATTTGTCTGTTTCTGTCATTTAGGTCATCATCGTTGTCATTTCTATCGTTATTATAACTGTTTCGTGAGTTGCTTCTGTCAGAGTCCTCTCTGTTGCTGTCGTTTAGGTCGTCATTGTTGTCATTTCTATCGTTATAATAACTGTTTCGCGAGTTGCTTCTGTCATTGTCATTTCTATCGTTATTATAACGGTTTCGTGAGTTGCTTCTGTAATGGCTCTGCCTGTTCCTGTCATTTAGTTCATCATCGTTGTCATTTCTATCGTTACTATAATTGTTTCGTGAGTTGCTCCTGTCACTGTTATTTCTATCGTTATTATAACTGTTTCGTGAGTTGCTTCTGTCATTGTCATTTCTATATTTATTATACCTGTTTCGTGTGTTGCTTCTGTAATGGCTCTGTCTGTTGCTGTCATTTAGGTCATCATCGTTGTCATTTCTATCGTTACTATACCGGTTTCGAGAGTTGCTTCTGTCACTGTCATTTCTATCGTTATTATAACTGTTTCGTGAGTTGCTTCTGTCATTGTTGTTTCTATATTTATTATAACTGTTTCGTGAGTTGCTTCTGTCATAGTTCAGTCTGTTGTTGTTGCTTAGGTCATTATCATTTCTATCGTTATTATAACTGTTTCGTGAGTTGCTTCTATCATTGTCGTTTTTTTTCTTATTATAACTGTTTCGTGAGTTGCTTCTGTCATTCTCGTTTCTATCGTTATAATACCTGTTTTGTGAGTTGCTTCTGTCATTGTGGTTTCTTTTATTATTATAACTGTTTCGTGAGCTGCTTCTGTCATTGTCCTGTCTGTTGTTGTCTTTTAGATCATCACGCCAGTCATTGTCTTTTCTATCGTTATTATACCGGTTTCGTGAGTTGCTTCTGTAATGGCTCTCTCTGTTGCTATTGTTCAGGTCATCATCTTTGTCATTTCTATCGTTATCATAACTGTTTCGTGAGTTGCTTCTGTCATTGTCGTTTTTATCATTATTATAACTGTTTCGCGAGTTGCTTCTACTGTCATCATACGGTAGGTTGCTAGCGTATCTGTTCTGGATGGAGCGCTTACTTCTTATATCAACACTAGAACTGCTGCTTTGACTACTGCTATATTTATCTGCATTATTCAGCCTGGCGTTACTTCTACCACAGCTTCCGCATTTGGCACGCGTGCTTAATTGGTTACGGTTATTGTTGTTATTGCTTTCAGGTCGACTTGACTGTGAGTTTGATAATCGATCGTAGTCCCTATTTCCGCGATTGTTCCGTTTTTCCTTTCTGTCCTGGTTATTGTTGTCATTACGGCCACGTCTCTGTAAAGTCAAATAATCGAGTTATGTAATGTATTATTTTATATTCTAATTAATTCGTTTCATTTCTTATGGGGTTAATATTCTATCTTTAATAGTTGAATTTTATTAAATGTCTCGTCAGTGGTATTACGTAATTAGTTTTAATGTACTTGTCACGAGCGAGTCTGTGTTTTGTTTGGATAAGGTATGCTTAAGCTGGAGAATATTCAGAAGTATTTATATGTTAGTAGATAATGAATGTAGACTTCAAAATGACCACAGCCTACCATCGCATCGTGAAGTTGTATTTCGCTAAAGCTAGCCCAGTAAAACTGTAACATATAGAGCATAACCGTCTTGTTATGCTTTATATGTTACAGTTAGCTAGCTAGTTCTAGCCCAAACCTTCGAGGCAGTTATTATATTTTGAAGTTTATTCCGACAGACGTAAAGTTCTTAATGTATAATTAGCAATTTAGATTCTGTTACCAAGTAAGTTTTTGTATTAAGAACTTTTAGTCGTCGGAATAAAGTTCAAAACACTAGTCGAGGGTTTGAGTTCAAGATAAAGTAAGAAACTGGTTTGTATAAGAATGGTGAAAGTTTAGGAGTCATAATACTCAGATTACCTCTGGTCTTGTCCGGCACAGGCTCGGTTCTTTGCCGGGCACATCGCGGGGTGGTAGCTTGAGAGCAAAATCGGAAACCACACATGTCCATGTGTCCACGGTATATAAATCCTAATAACACTTAAATTAAACTTATACTTCAATTAAATGTTATTAGAATTTTCTATTTGAAATTTGCCAAACAAATCATCAGGTAGGATTGATGACAAGCACTAGTTTACAGTATAAAAAATCCTCAGTAGCTACCCGGAGCTTAGAATTTGGCGGTGTGACACTCTTGTGCCTGTGAAAGCAGGCTAAGCCTTTCATGGGCGTGATTCTTCTCCTGTCGTGACGGATAGCCATCCCATCGGACTTAGAGAGAGACAGAAACGAATGCACTTATCTCTTTGCACTTCTGCACTATCTCTTGCATCAATGGATAGTTCCCGCTTGATTGGTCACCATGACCGAAATACGGCTATGGAGACTAATAATATGGTTAATTATATCAGTAACATTCAAAGAGATGGCATTCAACGTCGCCGATTGCTAGCAAAATGTCGTTAATCTGAATAATGTAAGTGTAAAATTGATGACAGTTTTGGTGTTCCCTGGGAAATTGTAAGCATATACATACGTGTAGAAATATCAACCGGTTGATTTTGTAAAAATCTCACTGTGAAAAGTTGGATGAAAAGAGCTCGGTAGTAGGCCATAACATCCGCTGCCGGCAGAAGTTAACATCCACCCTGAGAATACAGTGCGGCATAGGCTGGAAGAGTGCCCGGCGTGGGACGAGCCGCGCCGTGCGCTAGTAGCGGCGCTAGGCGGGAGCGATCTTTCGCTTCCGGCCGTCTGCATACCCATGGTCGGGATCGAGAGCGCATGGGACGGGATCATCTCCTTCTGCGAAGCAGTAATGCAAGCGAAGGAGACGGCTGAGAGGGACATCCGCTGCCGGCAGAAGTTACCACTCGCCCTGAGGATACAGTGCGGCATACGCTGGAAGACTGCCCGGCGTGGGACGAGCCGCGCCGTGCGCTAGTAGCGGCGCTAGGCGGAGCGATCTTTCGCTTCCGGCCGTCTGCATACCCATGGTCGGGATCGAGAGCGCATGGGACGGGATCATCTCCTTCTGCGAAGCAGTAATGCAAGCAAAGGAGACGGCTGAGAGGGACATCCGCTGCCGGCAGAAGTTACCACTCGCCCTGAGGATACAGTGCGGCATACGCTGGAAGACTGCCCGGCGTGGGACGAGCCGCGCCGTGCGCTAGTAGCGGCGCTAGGCGGAGCGATCTTTCGCTTCCGGCCGTCTGCAAAGCAATGGTCAGGAGTGAGAGCGCATGGGACGGGGTCGTCTCATTCTGCGAAGCAGTAATGCAAGCAAAGGAGACGGCTGAGAGGGAGAGAGAGGCACAGAGTTCTCTCCCTTCCTGGCGGTCGCCGGTCGCCGGTCGCCGTCGCTGGGCCAAGGCCGACCTACTGTCTCCATGATAATGGCCAACGAGCAAAGGACCCGGGGAGTCCAACGTGCGTACATGGCCGAGTTGACGTTGTGACGCGTTCCCACACGCCACTCAGATGAAGAGAGCAGCCGCTGAGGGCTGTTAGCGCGAGAAGAGACCCGTCGAACTCACAACGATGGGTCTAGGCCTGCCGGGGGTACCGTAGAATTGGGAGGACCCGGTACCCTGGAAAGGCAGATGACGAACGCTGAGGTGGTTTTTTAGCTGGTAAGAGTCCAGCACACCCCTCTGCGTCCCCGAGCGGAGGATAAACAATGAGGATTTTTTCACATTCGGAAGAAAAAAAAGAAGTTTCACCAGACAGAGTCTTGCCGCCAAGCCCTTCGTCGTGTTCCGGCATGATGTCTGGTGAAGCCGTACGGAGGACGGGTCTAAGCAGTTGTGCTGTGATGTGTGCCGGGTAGGATGCACCAAATGTTGTTTTGTCGGGAGTTTGGTCGTGGAGGATCTCCAGATCAATCTCCCTCTGGCGCAGTATCGTTGGTCGTGTTGTTGGGTTTAACATTGCTTCACCTCGCTCAACTATCGTCTTCCTTCCTATTCACTCAGATTTTTGAGTGAAGAGGCTCTAAACTAGCGCGCTTTACCATCAACGATTGCATCACTGCTTACCATCAGGCGGGATTGCGGTTAAGCTCTAGTTTATGATTATAAACAAAAAGCTTAGAGTGGGCTATTAATAGTGTCAAACAATCGTTGGAATGGCAGCTCACTTCTTGATGATTTCGCTTAAGTTTTTACGCTGAGATTTTTGCACAATCGCACTGCTGAAGTAAAGTAATGTTTGAGTGAGCGTGTGTTGCGGGCGTTCTTGTCCGGAGTTGTAAAGTTATAAGTAACTTATAGCAAGAACTACATTTTTTCATCATCATTATCATCTCAGTCACATGAAGTCTACTGCTAGACATAGGCCTCCCTCAAGGATTTCCAAAGAGAGCGGTTGGACGCGGCCTGCATCCAGCGCTTCCCTGTGATTTTGGTCAGATCATCCGACCACCTAGCCGATGGGCGCTTGCCGGTACGTGGTCGCCAATTAAGAGCCTTTCTGTCCCATCGGCCATCGGCTCTACGAGCTATGTACCCCGCCCACTGCCACTTTAGAGAGCTAATCTGCTGGGCTATGTCGGCGACTTTAGTTCTTCTACGGATTTTCTCATTCTTGATTCGATCACGTAGAGAAACATCTAGCATAGCCCTCTCCATAGCTCTCTGTGCGACCTTGAGCTTTCTAATGAGGCCCATAGTGATGTACGTTTTTGTGAAAACCATAAACATTTTTCGTTTCATATGCTGCTTTAAACGTCCAATTTCTTCACGGTACAGTCCCCGCTACCGTGCATAAGCATCTTCTATACCTATCAATAATTTAATGTTGCCTTTTTGCCAATATGTCGTATGGACATCAAGTTTCTTATGTCTGCCACATCGAAACCTCGTAGTGTATCAGTTCCTTAATCCAAGAAGCCCTGGATGAACTCCCATATCAATGATGGGAATATCACAAATAAAAGTTTACAAATTTCTACAACTAATACAACTAGGATTATGTGATAATGATAGCCTAAACATGGCATCAAACTAGTAAATTTTCTTACAAGCGATATTAAGTTTTGGATTTAGCTGCATTTGTATTAAAACATCTATATTATTAAAAGAATATTATACCCAGCCATCATCGTCTTCATCATCGTCATCATCGTCACGGCTATCCCATTCCTGTGAAATTGAAAAAAAAAAAAAAAATACATTCATCAATCTCTTAGCGATGACACTGCCCATTGTGTCACCCTTTGTAATTTTTTTTATATTTATGTTCTGTTGTTTATATGGTGTACATAATATAGGGTATTCTATTCAATCAATTGAATATTAAACTTAACTTTAATTCCTGCATAATAAAGTTCAATTTATGTTACAACATTATAATATTTTTTGATTTTTGCTAGCCACTCTGTAATCATCTTAAATGTCATTGAATTAAAGTTGACATTTATTTAAGTCGAAATTTGAAACAAAACGGGTGTGCAGCACTAGGCCTCCTTCTGTCGGTCTTATTGACCGACTGCCAGGAAGAGTTATTTTCTTGTATGTATGTAATGTTCTTTATTACCTTGTATCTCCAGAACCGTTAATCGGATTTTCACATTTGTGATATCATTAGATTTTTCTTAATAGCCCAAGTGTTCTTAGATATATGACATTGAAAAAAAAAAGAAAATGGCGGATGCTTTCCGCCATATTGTTAGATAAAAAAAGAAAACAAAACCACCAAGAGGGTAGATAGCGCGCTCTTGTCAACATCACATATTGTTGTGCTCCGTTGCAAATTATTTAAATGGTATTTTTCTCGTATAATTAGATAGTGTACTGTGTCTAAAAGTAATATTGAACCTTTAAACCAGCAGTGACAGTGTTGTGGAGTACCTATTATGTACATTGTAAACATAGTGTTTTTTCTCATTTACTGTGATTTCAAAATCTAACTGAACGCTAATCGGACGTATGCCAACGTAGCTAAACTAAGCTTTAAGAAAGAAAAAAAACCTTCTAAATTCACATAAAAGTAGTAAAACTCAGTGTAATGACTATAATTTCAAACGTGGAAAAATTCAAAACGTTTTAAAACAGTGGGTAAATCAATAACAATTCACCACAACTTTACGCTTAATTATAATAAAATAGTGAACGTAACTGGTTTTATCATAATACTAGTGAAATAATTATGAAATATTACAACATTAAAAACCACAAAAACCGTTAAAATGAATGTTTTGAAAATTAACCTTTGGACTATGTAATAATGTTCCACAACTAGCGCCAAGTTGTCGCCAAGCGGCGAATAGAGGAACCAATATAGTACCACTACTTGCCACTAGTAGTGCAAAACTATGGACTGGGGATACCAGTGCAAAATAGTTTAGTTTTGGTAGATTTTTTTTTTAATTTTCGGAGGAGTTCGAACATAGGAATTAGAATCCCAGGGAGTGAATTAGTACATTATTTTGGAAATCTAACTAGAATTTACAATATGAATTTCTTAGAAAATATCACTTTCCGAAGAAAACGCACGCAGTCAGAACCTGATAACAGTGATGTATTCTCGCAGACGTTGGACTGTACCTCAAATTCTTTGCCAGGCGTGTCTGACGATGAAGATGAAAGTCAAATAAAGATCTTTAAGAAACAGCTAGAAGAGCTTGAAATACAACTGCAAAGCGCACATAGGGAAATAGAATTGCTGTCATTAGAAAATAATAATCTGAAGAAAACGAATGCTGATTTAATAGAAAAAAATAAAGCATACAAGGCCATAGCCTGTAGTCCCCTTAAGACCAGAGCCCAAACACCGAAAAGGAAAGCACCCGTATGCACAAAGACAACACAGACGCAGACATCAGAAAGTATGAATATTACACATACCGCACAGCGAACAGATATTGACTCAGAAAGCTATCGGAACGTCGTGAACTCACGGAATAATGTTAACGTAAAAGCACCACATCCTTCACCCCTCATTGTAAAATGTAATTTAAGTGTTCTGAGCAGTGAAACATCAAACAGAATATATTCAATGAGTGAAAGAACTCATTTGAATAACTACAATATCTGTCATTATCGTACTTCTAAATGTGGAATAAAACATTTATTATATAATATTGATCAAAAAGTTCAGAACTTCACTCTTGCTGACTATTGCATTATTTTTATCGGTGAAGAGGATTTCAGAAAAACCCATAATTATATAGAATTAGTAACCTATATTCGTGATATGTTAATAACACTAACTCATACTAACTTTGTAATATGTCTGCCTACATTTAAATACATGGATAATACTAATATAATGTTTAACAGCCGAGTAGAAACTTTCAATAATTTAATTTATATGGATGCTGAAACATACAATTACGCATTTATCTTGGACTCAAATTTAAATCTTCCATACACATGGGATACTTATAACCAAAGACACGGATACCTGAATAACAAGGGCTTTATGCAGATAATCTGGGATCTGCATTACTTAATCCTAGATCTAGAAGTAAGTACTAATTCCAACTTAAGACTTTTGAAGGATAAACCTTATACTGATTTAAAAACTAATCGGTCGGATAGCCCATCTAGTAAAATTGAAAAAACAAATGAATCGTCACAATCAAACTGTTCTTTTCGCCTATAACTTTATTCGAATCGAACTCATACGGCAAAAATTAATTATTATTTGTGTATACAGGCCACCGAAAATTAACAACCTACACATGTTCTACGAAAAACTTGAAACTGTTGTGAAGGCTTCTTGTATTAATTCGAAACTGTTGTGAAGGCTTCTTGTATTAATTCGAGTAAAACTGTTGTTCTATGCGGGGACTTCAACATTGATACCTTAAAGGAGAATAGAATGTCCCTAGACTTTGAATGTTTTCTTTTGGGCTTCAATCTTAGGCTGGAACTGAGGCAACCAACTAGATTGTGCAGTAATAGCTGCATTGATAACTTTGCTCATAACTCTCGTCAAAAATGTAAAAGTGAAGTGATCGAATTGGCTCTTTCAGATCACACGGCGCAAATTCTGCAAATTAAAGTAAATAAAACATTTATACTAAAATCTTGGCGAATCAAGAAACGAGATTTGTCATTAGAAAATCTAGTTAAATTTAATAATCATCTTAGTTGTATTTCGTTCTCCGAAATATACAAAACAGAAAACGTAAATGTAGCATATGATATTTTCTTGGAAGATTACCGTATGTTGTATGACCTTTGCTTTCCCTTTAAATTTGTTACTATACGACCATATACAAATGTTAAATGGGTTTCTCGAGGAATACGTGTTTGTAGTAAAAATCAACGTCACCTTTTATGGCGATACAGACTTAGGCCAAGTAATCAAAATAAAATAAAATTTAAAGAGTACTCAAAAAAATTTAGGAAAATCATCAAGTTAACACAAAAGTCACAAAATAACTATTTCATACAAACCTCATACAATAAGTCGAAAGCATCTTGGCAAGTCATAAATAGCAAAACACACACTTGTGATCAAGTATCCCATATTAGACTACATGGTAAAACAATTACAGATCCCCAAAAAATTGCTAATATATTTAATGACTATTTTATTGATCAAGTTCAACAGTCACCTCAAGCGTCATTTGAAAATAGAAATATTCCGAATATCCTAAACTCAATGTTCATGGCACCAATTTTACCCCAAGATGTTATTAGAGCAATAAAATCTTTAAAAAACAAAAATAGCGTTGGGTATGACGGCATATCAACGAAAGTCGTTAAGTTTGCGGCGAACAATATAGCTGTACCTCTTAGCCACATTATTAATCTAAGCATCAACTCTGGTGTGTTCCCTAATAGTTTAAAAACTGTTATAGTAAAGCCAATTTACAAAAAAAACAAAAAAGAAGAAATAGCTAATTACAGACCAGTAGCCTTAATTCCGATATTGTCCAAGGTAGTAGAGAAGTTAATTTACGAATTACTTAGCAACTTTTTATCGAAATATGACATTCTGTGTAATGAACAAAAAGGTTTTAGGAAAGGAAAAAGCACCAATGCGGCTATTTTAGATCTATACCATATGGTTATAAAAACGTAGATAGTAAAGTGCCTATTTGTGCAATCTTTACAGATATGTCAAAGGCTTTCGACTGTGTCGATCATGACATTCTACTAAACAAACTAAGTGTTTACGGAATAAGGGGAAATGCACTGAAACTTATTAAATCATATCTTAGCGATCGTAAACAGTACACGGAATTAACTAGAATATGCCCTAAGACGAAAACTGAAATAAAGTACCGATCCGAAGTACGAACAATAAAATATGGGGTACCACAGGGTAGTGTCCTTGGACCACTCCTTTTCTTAATTTATATTAACGATTTGCCACGTTATGTTGAAAATCCTATGGTATTGTTTGCCGATGACAGCACTGCGTTGGTTAAATGTAAGAATCTGAATACCTACGAACAGGACATAAATAAAACCCTGGAAGATATCGTACATTGGCTTGATAAAAACAACTTGATGATTAACTTGCAAAAAACCAACATAGTCCACTTCCACCAACGCACAACTTTAAAAGAAGTATCAGTAGAGTACAATGAACAAAAAATTGACCAAGTTAAAGTTGCAAAATTCTTAGGGATTTACATTGACAGACAACTAAATTGGCAACTACAAGCAGAGGAAATCTGCAAAAGGGTTAACACAGCGGCATATGTCCTTTCAAAGTTGTCCAAAAAAGTCGATATTAAAACTTTATTAGTAGCTTATCATGGTCTGGTTGCATCAGTTCTACGGTTCGGAATTATTTTCTGGGGCAATTGCAGCTCAAGGGAATATATATTCAGGACACAAAAACGTTGCATTAGAGCAATGTGTGGGTTGCAGACCACAGACAGTTGCGAACCAAAGTTTAAGTCCCTAAAACTGCTTACATTTCCGTCATTGTACATTCTGGAAATGGCCATATTTGTAAAGACCCATAAAAATCTTTTTCCTACAATGACGGAAACTAGAGAGCGACCAGTTAGAAAACAATATAAAAATTTATTACAAATCGAGTCCTGCAACACAGCGTTAATGAGGAAAAGTGTCATTTGTATGGGTCCCACTATATATAATAAATTGCCGGATGTAATAAAAAATGATACAATTAAGATTTTTAAAAAGAATTTAGTGGCCTTCCTAATAGAAAAGTGTTATTATTCTGTAATAGACTATTTAAATGACGATGACATTTGAATTGTGCAATTTAATGTATCTAATTTAATTAACTAACGGACCAAATTACTCAATTTTAGTTTTTTTTATCATATTTGACATACCTAATGATTTAAATTTTTCTTTGACATAACCTTATGACTAAATTGTTTTTTTTTTTGACAGAGTTGTAATGACGTATTAATTTGACGTATTAATTGATTATTATAATTCTTTTTTGTCATTGTTGTTTGTTGTTATGCTTTTAATGTTTTTGTATCAATTAATTTTAGTAAATTTTAATACTTATGTAGATAATTCTAACTATGAACTATTTATTATTTGATTTATTATTCTCATTGTTGTTTGCATGCCTAATATCAGGTAGATTGTACAAGGCTCGCTCTATTATTGTAACATCCTATTTAATGTACCTACAATCTTAGCAAATAAATTTTTTACTTACTTACTTACTTACTTACCAAGAATATCGAGTGGGGTTATCAAAATGAAGGATTTTAAACACTGATTCCAAATATGTATATAACATACTAATAAATAAGAAAACTAAATAGATAGAAATAATGTTCAACTTATTTATGACTTTTTAGTTCGTTTGATTTTTATGCAGGCGGGTTTTTTGTTTGTAAATATTTTTTTTTTATATTTCTAAAGCTTTTATCAGTCCAATGGTATTGACATTAGTTCAGTGTTGTAAAAATAATTATTCTTTTTAAAATTCAATTCTACGCTTCGAAAGAGCATTTAAGACTAAACCTCTGAAAATAAGGATACATCAAACAATGTTAAAAAATGTGGAAATATATAAATAATACTTACGTCATCATCATCTCGATCTTCGATCAGCTGATGCAAAAAATTCAAGTTATTTTAGTGCTAAATAGCAAAATTGGTTAAAATATATGTAAGGAAATGAAATAGCAAATCATCATCATCATCAACCTTTTTATCGTTCCACTGCTGGGCACAGGTCTCCTCTCATACATAGAAGAATTGAGCGTAATCACCACGCTTGCTCAATGCGGGTTGGCGATTTCAGACTTAAAAGTCCAGGTTGCCTCAAGATGTTTTCCTTCACCTTCAGTTATTACAATCTTATTGGGTGGGTTGGGTAAAGAGAAAAAAAATGTATATTTTTTTTAATCAGAAAAAAACCGACGAGAAATTCCACCACTGGGGGATTCAGAATCATGTACTGGATCCATAGTACTCGTTTGTGCGTCGATGGCAGATACACCCTTTATAGAAGAAGTAAGAGAAGAAAAAATTACTCTTGATATTAAAAACATGTCGTTACATTTAAAGTCAGCCTGTGTAGTCGTCGTCGCGATTCTTGCTGTAAACAAAATACATTCAAAATAAAATTCAAAAGTCATTTATTCAAATTAGGCTGAGAATCAGCAGTAGTTGAACGTCAATATTACATAAGAAACGCCCAACCATCGACACTTCCTAGTGCTTTCGCTGGGAAGAGGAAATGAATTTCTATAAAGCACATTTTGTTTCGAGGTTTTTTGACGGGAAGCTAAGATGAGTGTCACGCGCATTTTTCATTGGACTTTTAAAATTATTTATTAGTGTCGTTAACTAAATAAAAGCGCGTGATTTATGTAGTAAAAAGTGCATTCAGTAAATAATGCATAAAGTAGCCACATAGTGGCCACATAATGGCTTAGCATTAAATCTCCTCTAAGTCGGCTCACGCGGCCGTTTTTTCAACTGTCATTGGCGATATCCGCCATTATAGTGAAATACAATTTTTTAAAAATTTCTATAATTTCTGACACGTGTTTTTGGCAAAATTGTGGTATCTAACCACAGAGGCCATTGAAGAGTTGAAGTAGAGACACTCTAAAGAAAAGAAAAGAAAGAAAGAATTTCTATAATTTCTGACACGTGTTATTGGCAAAATTGTGGTATCTATTCCACAGAGGCCATTGATCAAGAGTTGGGGTTGAATCTCACCTTGAAAAAAGAACAATAAGAAGAGTACTTACACAGGTGGAGAGATTCCATAATAAGAATAGACTCACCAAGTCTATTCTCTAAGCCTGCTTTAGACTTACAGTATGTAAAGAAAACCCTGTCCGATCCGTGAAGGTATTGATATGTATTAATAACTGATTCTACTAAGGCTAAAAAGCCGGGCTAAACTTAAAATTTCACCCTAAAAAATAAATGTTATTTCGCAAAAGGGGTAACTTAAAACATGTGCGGTAGGCAATACATGCGCGGTCGAAGGGAGCAGGGCACGCGCCACGTGTTGGCGTCGCTCATAATAATACCGTCGAAAATGGTGTTGTCACTTAAAAAAAAAACAAATTTTTAGGAAGTTGAAATTAATTTGCGGAAAAAAAGATTATTACAAAATTCATAATTACAAAACTAATTTCATATTTTATTTGGTCATATGTTTACCTAACCGTTTTTACCCTTATGGGTCGGACGGGGTTTTTTAAACATGTTGTATATTAATCTTCGTCATGTAGTCTCAGTGAGTCGTGAATGTATTTTTTTTAATTCAAATTATGAATGAAAAATCTTACCTGGTCATCTGGGTCTTGCTAAAAAAATCAGAATATTATTTTAATAACAAACGTTTTTTTTATAATTTAAAGTTTATAAACTAGTTTATCTACTCTCATATCAAAAAATTAAAAATATAAAACCAAAAAGGAGTTTATATTGACGTACTTTACCAATAGTATATCGAAAAGAAATTAAAAAATTAAATTATAACATTATTTCTCTAACAAAATAATGTAATAATTTTTTTTTTCATTCCGGTACAAACCATAGACAGCCATTGATATAATATTAAACTAAGGTAGATAAGTCACTAGCGCATTGAACTTGAAGCATACAAAATATCATATCTGTTTAATATTATATCAATGTAGACAGTACTATTTCATTTTTTATCTGTGGCTGCGCGCGCTTTGGCGCATGCGCTGTGATGCAAGGTGCCGAATTGTTAACATTTTGAATATTACAATTTATTATGAAACTGAATAAATGGAATTGTGTTGCGTTGGCGTTAGACGCACTGAGATTAGATAAAGTAGTGTATGAAACTGTACATAATTAGGTATTACACACTCGTGTGATACTATTAAAAAACTCGCTTTGCTCGTTTTTTAAACTCACACTCGTGCTTAATACCCCTCATTATGTATCAGTATCATAAACTACTATTATATATTATAGCTGTTAATAAGTTCCTTCATCATCATCATTTCAGCCGAAAGACGTCCACTGCTGGACATAGGCCTCCCCCAAGCTTCTCCACGACGACTGGTTTTGCGCCTCCTGCATCCAGCGGTTTCCCGCGACCTTCACCAAGTCGTCGGTCCACCTTGTCGGGGGCCTACCCATGCTGCGTCTTCCAGTGCGTGGTCGCCACTCGGCCCCATCGGGCATCGGTCCTACGGGCAATGTGCCAGCCCACTGCCACTTTAGTGTTGCAAAACTTCGGGCTATGTCGGTTACGGACTCGTTCTTCTGCGGATCTCCTCATTCCTGATTCGATTCGGCGGGTTGGGGATCACAGTAATTTGATATTCCACAGAAGAAGCGCTGCTGCACGCCTTCCCTGGTGAGAGTTCCCTTAGTCGCCTCTTACGACACTCACGGGATGATATGGGATGGTACTATTCTAAGCACGGTACCACACGGAGCTAATGGGTTATTAAATTAAATGTACTGATATACTAGGCACTTTTTATGTAGATATGTACACACACATGTCTAAACAAATAAAATATCTTATCTAGTGCTTGACCGTGATTCTATTGAATGATCCAAACGTATGATGAATGGTCATTAGTAAAGCACAGTAGTTTATTAAGAGCCTATTCACTCTAGCCCTTAAGACACTTACCCCTTTGTTCATAAATGTTGCTTAAAGTTAACTAGTGATTAGCGATTGTTTAATCATACATTTTAGACGTCGGCAGGTCACTTAACTTTAATCATCGTTTATGAATAAACCCACTAAATACTAGTGTTTATTCATAAACGATGATTAAAGTTAAAGTTAAATGTATGGTTAAAGAATCGCTAATCACTAGTTAAAGCAACGTTTATGAATAGAGGGGTTAATTTGTAATCTGACGGGAAGATATTATAGTTATAAGTAAGGTTCGAATAAGGGTCAAGTTTGTAAGATATGATATGCCTAGCCTTTTTAGGGTTCCGTAGCCAAGTTCATAGCCAATGGCAAGAAACGGAACCCTTATACATTCGTCATGTCTGTCTGTCCGTCCGTATGTCACAGCCATTATTTTCCGAAACTATAAGTTGAAACTTGGTAGGTAGATGTATTCTGTAAACTGCGTTAAAATTTTGATGCAAAAATTAAAAAAAAATTATAAATACTGGGGGCTCCCCATACTTAGAACTGAAACTCAAAAATTTTATTTTCTTCAAACACATTCTTGTAGGATAGGTATCTATGGCCCATCCATAGATATCCTATAAGAATGTGTTTGAAAAAAAGAAATATTTTTGAGTTTCAAAAATGGTATCGAGGATGCTAAAATATTTTTTTCTAAACCGAATAGTTTGCGTGACAGACGCTTCCAAAGTGGAAAAAAGTTACCCTCTAACTTCTAAAATGAAAAATCTAAAAAAAACATATGATGTACATTACTATAAAAACTACCAACGAAAATGATTTTGAACGAGATCTAGTAAGTAGTTTTTTTTAATACCTCGTAAATCGTAAACTGCTTATTACCGCGTAATCTTTCATACAAATAACTTAAATCCTTTAATTTCATAAATCAATGGTACGAAACCCTTTGTGCGTGAGTCCGACACGCACTTGGCCGGTTTTATTTGTTTGTTTTTTCCCTCGGGGTGGACAATCCTTATGGATGTCCACCGCCATGGGGTGGGCGGCGGGGTCTGTCGGACTCTTCCTGAGTAAGAACCACCTCGGTGTTCTATCTCGCACCTACGCCGGTAGTTGTGAGAATGAACACTGCTTCCGCAACCCCCGATTGGTGCTGGCCCGCTTAAGAGAGGACTCTAGTGCCGAGGAATTTGAAAAATAGGTATTTGAAGAAACTATAGCCGTCGCGCCGCTTTCAACCTCTCCCCGTAAAGTGCGAAAGGGACAGTTGCAACTCAGGCTGATTTTACCTGCAAAAACGTTGACTAAAAGACGTTTCATATTACGCTGTTTTCTTGTTCAAAACACGACAAATCTCAATTATTTTTATAACAATCTTTAGAGTATACCTATGCCTCTATTGTTTTCTTTTTTCAAAAACTTATCACATTTGTGTAATAGTTGTCTGAACATCGCGGTAAAAATGGGTTATTTTTCGAGGTTTTGAAATATCATATTTCTTTTATCAAATATATATATATTTTTTTTTTATTAAATATATGATATTTCATCAAAATATTCAAGGATTTATGAACAAAGATTTAGAGGTAGATTTATTCATGAACCATTATGGTATTGATATTCTTTGCATAACCGAATATTGGCTAAAAAGTCACCAGTTCTTGTTTAATTTTAAGAATCACCAGGTTGGTAGTTCGTTTAGCAGAATTAATGCTATACATGGTGGCTCATTAATTTTAGTTAGTAACCTGTTGAAATTTAAAAATCGTAAAGACATTGTGGGCCTGTCTGTTGAACGAACAGCTGAAATTGCCTGTGTAGAGTTGGAGGGCTTCATTGTGTTAAGTGTGTACAGACCCCCCTCAGGATTGTATGACTGCTTTGAAAAGGTAATGGATGAAGTCTTACACAAGATTTGTGTTTCAAACAAAGCCATTATCGTTTGCGGTGACTTTAATATTAATTTATTAGAGAACTCTGGTTATTGTAATAAAATTATAAGTCTATTTCAGTCCTACAATCTTGTAAACCTATTTTTGGAGCCCACAAGAATAACACCTACTTGTGCCACATGCCTAGATAATATTTTTACAAACATAATACCAAGCCACAAAGAAGTTTTAAATTTATTGATTCTGATCACTGCGGACAAAGGATTACTATTCCAAACCATAGTAAAAAAGTGGCCAAAAAGGATATCACTGTTAACCCCAAAACTGAAAGCCGCTTGGAGGTTTTTAGATTTAATCTCATCAATAAATTGCCAGTCTTATCCAGTGCTGTTAATGCTGATCCTAATCATATCTATGACAATTTTTTTAATATATACTGTAAGCTATTTGATTCCACCTTTGTTCCCAAGACTATCTCTGTTAATAGTAAAGCATCTTTCTCTGATTGGGCTACCATCGGTATTCATAAAAGTAGAACTCGGCTTTATGAATTGTACAATGAGAGGATTTATATTAACACTGTTGAATTCAATTTATATGTTAGAAAATATTCAAAATTATTCAAACAAGTTTGTTATATGGCCAAGTCACGTTACTTGAGTTCAAAGATAATGAACAGTGGCAATGTAATTAAAACGACTTGGAAAATTATTAATAGTGAAACGGGAAGGTCCAGTGATAGAAATACTGACTCTAGCCTGTCTATTAATGACAACATAATTAAATCAGACTCGCAAGTCTCTGAGGCATTTGAAAATTTCTTTTCGGATATTCCTGTTTCAACTACTAAATCCCTAAACTCATCACCTTCTGTTGCGGAGTCTTTGCTTAAAGAAAATGTTAATGTTTGTGATTCGGAGTTTCATTTTGAACATGTTATCAGTAGAGATATAATTAAAATCTTTCACACTCTAAATGTAAAAAAGACTGCTGACCTATGGGGTCATTCGGTGGAAGTTGCTAAGTCTATTATTGATATTGTGGCACCCACTCTAGCTGTTATCTTTAATGCTTGTATTGACTGTGGAGAGTTTCCTGATCTCATGAAAAATAGTAAAATAATACCTTTGTTTAAATCTGGTAGTACATCAGACCCCACAAATTATAGACCTATTTCTGTACTACCTACCTTTAGTAAAATTTTTGAGAAATTAATTTTAAACCAAATGCTAAATTTTTTTAATAAACATAAATTATTACATAGCAAACAGTTCGGTTTTACAAGGGGTCGTTCAACTACTGATGCCGGTGTTGAACTTCTAGGTCATATATATAATGCATGGGAGGATAAATGCGATGCCTTGGGCATCTTTTGTGATTTGTCCAAGGCATTCGATTGCGTTCTTCACGATACGTTAATCAGGAAACTCCGCCACTACGGGATCCGGAACTCTGCACTGGATCTTATTACATCTTACTTGAGTGGTAGGATTCAAAGCGTTGACGTTAATGGAAAAAGATCTTCCGGATCTTTAGTAACAATGGGAGTCCCACAGGGGTCAATTCTTGGTCCTTTTTTGTTTCTTGTTTACATCAATGACCTGCCGTACCTAATAAAGGATAACCACGATATAGTGTTGTTTGCAGATGACACTTCACTTTTATTTAAACTGAAACGTCAGCAGCAGGTTACTGATGATGTAAATAGCGCGATCTCTAAAGTAGTCCATTGGTTTAATGTTAATAATTTACTCTTAAACGAGAAAAAAACCAAATGCATTAAGTTTACTCTACCTCACGTGAGGCAGGTGGAAACTAAAGTGTTGATAAAGGGCGAAGAATTGAAATCTGACGACAGCACAGTGTTCTTGGGTATAACTCTGGATGCTAAGCTTCAATGGGGTTCACATATAGAAAAATTGTCAAAAAAGCTAAGTTCTGCTGCATACGCAGTTAGAACAATTCGTAATTTGACTGATGTTGAGACGGCCCGTTTAGTGTACTTTGGCTATTTCCACAGCGTAATGTCGTACGGCATTCTGTTGTGGGGAAATGCCGCCGATATTCAAACAATATTTGTTTTGCAGAAACGAGCTGTTCGTGCAATTTATAAATTAAGTCCGAGACACTCTCTCAGAGAAAAATTTAAAGAGATTAATGTACTGACCGTGCCGTCTCAATATATTTATGAAAATCTTTTGTATGCTCATAAAAATATAAAATTGTTTAAAAAATACAGTGATGTCCATGATATAAATACTAGGAACAGGCACAAATTTATTGTACCTACAACAAGGCTCAAGAAAATAGGTGGCTCTTTCAGATGCCAATGTATACATTTTTACAATGGACTTCCAGAGGTGGTTCAAGATCTAAGCCTGAATAAATTCAAATCCTTCATTAAACGTAAGTTGTGTCAGAAAGTATTTTATAGTGTGAAGGATTATATTGAGGACAAAAAGGCTTGGGCTTGAGCTGCATCCGATTTCTATACAATGATTGTTCTTTGATTTTTCCTCTTGTAGTTTTAATATGTAATTGTTTATGTTATTTATTCAAAGCCTGTATTACACACTATGTAGCCAAGCATATTGTACGTTACGGAATTGTATCGCTGACAGAGGTGTTCGGCACTTGTACAGCTGCACAGGAGCTAAACTTTCCACAGATTCGGGAACACTGTTGGAGCTGCTGAACCTTGGACAAAACTATCTTAGCATTGTGTAGATTCAATTTCTTAGTATTGTATAATTGCATGGCAAACGTGTGAGCACAATGTACGAATGTGCTGTAAGGCATTTATTTGTTGGGTTAGTCTTTTTTATTGACTTAATTGTGCTCTGGCTGTTGAGAGTATGTCATGCTCACTCAAATGTCTCGCTGATGGTGGCGTGTGTTTTGGGTCATTGGGTTCCCTTCGATATGGTTGAGCTGAATGATGCTGATCCATACGTCATGTTCGTGAACGGACGCCGTCGGAGGGGACTGGTCATCTCTTAGCTGCCACGGCGTATTTTAATTTCTGAATTGATTTTTGTGTGTTTTCCATAATGGACGCTCTCAGCGTACAATATATTTCTGCATCGTTCTCACGCGGTTGATTTCAACATGAATGATGTAATCGAATATTTGTAACAACAGCTTAAAAATTTAAAAGAGTGTCCATGGAGTTTCTTGCCCGTTCTTCTCCATAGGTACCTACTCTTTGGAATGGGCGACTAGCTTCATCTAATTGACTGACCGACCTTCTGACAATTCAAAAGTGCCTGTAACTGGTTTATTTGAAATACACACATCAAAAGTGTCTAGGGATCAAGCATTTTTATGCGGATTTCTTGAGATTGAGATGTGGCTTTGTAATAAATTTATGATTTTATAAATTTATATGGATCCTTTTTGGTGCATTTCATAATTTGAATCAGGAACTGTGAATCAAATTCGAGTAAAAGATGAAAATCAGCTGTCAATATTTTCCCTATAAAAACATACAACGCATTGAAGACATTATTAGTGCTACTGTTTCCCTACTACTGATTAAAACCAACGTTATTATGGAGCGGCGACGTCATTTAAGCAGGGAAGAAATGCTCAGAGCCGTGGGAATGATAGAAGCTGGTTCCCGGCAACGTACTGTGGCTTTAGCTCTGAATACAAGTCAGAGTGTTATCAGTCGACTTTGGACACATTACCGAAGCACTGGTACCGTGGCTGAGCGCCATGGAGGACGATATCGCTGCACCACACGGAGACAAGACCGATACATTCAAATCTTAACTCGAAGAGCTCCAACAATAACCGCCATGATGTTAACCGTGAGGCTTCATCACTCTTCAGGGAACTTAATTAGCGACCAAACAGTCAGAAACCGCTTGCATGAAGTGAACCTTCATTCCCGAAGACCGCTACGGGTACCACCTATAGCAATGCACAATCGTAGGATTCGATATCAATGGGCTCTTGAACACAGAAATTGGGCAGAAGAACAATGGCGTTTCGTGTGCTTTTCTGATGAGTCTCGTTTTGGTATGAGACCGGATACAAGACGTATACGACACTGGAGAACCCCTGGACGCCAACAGCGATTAAAATCCTGCCAGGAAGTCCATCCTTATAGTGGTGGAACCATCATGGTATGGGCGGGTATTTGGATCGGCGGAAGAACTGAGTTGATTTGGATCAGAGGCAACCTCAACGCTCAAATTTATGCTGAAACGATTGTATCAGACGTCATCGTTCCTCTACAAGTGCAAATCGGTCCCTTATTTCAGTTAATGCATGATAATGCACGACCGCACACCGCAAGAGTTGTAAGACAGACTCTCGCCGCAGCTAACATCAATGTCCTGCCCTGGCCTGTTCAGTCGCCAGACTTGAACCCGATTGAGCATGCATGGGATATGCTACAGAGAAGAGCTCTGCCGAATATGGAGGGTATCCAGTCGCAAGAAGACCTTTTTTTGTTGTTGCAACGAACATGGGCGGCCATTCCACAGCGTGATTTGGATGAACTCATTTTGAGTATGCCAAACCGATGTTCTTGTGTTGTTAGTGTTTGCGGTAGAAACACGGATTATTAATTGTTTAAGTTACCCAATAAAATTTTAGAGAAAACTGTTATTTCAGTCTTTTTTTCGAACTTTTGTGTTAGTGGTTCAAATGTCAAATATCCCTTTATTAGGAAAATGGCAAATTTCTTTATTAATGCAAAGGTGACTTGGTTTATCGTTACTGTGACAAACGAAAACACTTTATTTGATGAATCCTTAAAGAAAATTTTAATTAATATCAATCAGGAGAAAAGTTATTGCAAAAATATATGTTGATCCCTAGACACTTTTGATGTGTGTAAATGATTTGATTTGAAATAAGTTTTCGAAAAAATCAAATGAAAGGGGCACGTATAATCAAGGTGTGAAATTGTAGAAAAAGAAAATAATTGCTCTAAAAGCGTTATCCACGAAGAAAACAGAGGAATACGTTTGTATGGAGAAAACGCCAGTAGAGTCCTCTCTTAAGAGCGCTTAAAGCGATTGCGATTGAAAGGCGATATCGAAGCATTGCAGTTAGACTAATTGTTGGACTTTTTGAGGGTTCCAATAACCCGTAACGACTGCCACGAGATGTTCGTTTGGCAACCGGGACCAACGGCTTAACGTGGTTTCCGAGGTACGACAAGACCAGTGCAAATATTCATATTCATGCATACAAATAATTGCACTGCGTGGTGATCGAAACCGCAACTCCTTGCGCACCTGCGTTCATTACCGCTACGCCACGGAGGCTGTTGTCGGCATGGTTAATATACATATTGGTACCAATTTCAGCTCTCTAGTCTTAACGGTCACTGAGATTATTCGCGGACTGACAGACAAACAGACAGACAGACTTGGTGAAACTATAAAGTTTCCTAGTAGACTACGGAACCCTAAAAAGATAAAGATATTTAAATAAGTAGGCACAATGCGTAAATACTTTGACCTTCAACAAATTATAAAAAAAAAACTCAAAACAATAAAACTTTTGTTGTTAACACCACTACGTTCCGAACGAAGCGTTTCGTCTCGTGTTTTATACCGCGTACATCGAGGGACTGGAACAATTTGCCAGCGGCGGTGTTTCTGTCTGACTACAATTTAAGTGTCTTCAAGGCTAGAGTGCATAGGCTCTTATAAACAAGCGCGTTTTACCATCAACGATTGCATCACAGCTTACTATCAGGCAGGACTGCGATCAAGCGCTAGTTTTTATTTTAAAAAGAAAAAAACTAGTTCTTAGAATACACTGGTCTGTATCAAAACTTCAAAAAAAGAAAAAATAAGCACTACATTCTCACAATAAAAAGATGGTAGTTAAGTGCACAAAAAATGGCGCGAAAATATTTATTTATGTTTTTAAACTTACCGAAAAAGGTGCAGCTAGCACGATTGCAAGGCTAAGAGAAAATAGGATTATCCACCTCATTTTAGCTGCGAGCTCAACGAAACGCTGTGGAAGAAACCTCCTCACCCAGTATATATATGAAAAACCGGTGAATACCGTAAATAATCAATATTAATGATTGCACAGGTTTCATTAATCGGGCGTGAAATTTTAGTGAGATTGTGTAATGAAAAGTTTTACATATTTTTGGATTTTTAATTATTTATTGTGTTATTATTAATTGAATTACAGTCTTACAATGTTCTAATTATTTTTTTTATTATTTTGGTGTAAAGAAAATTAGATTTTTTATTTATCTTGATTAGTAATACCGGACAAAAGAAATGGTTTTTACATATTCAAAATTCAATAGGTTTAAAACTGTTTGATTTATATCGAGAAAAAACTTCAGCCATTTTACAAAAAACTTATTTCTTCTTCTTCTTCAGCCTATAGATGTCCACTGTTGGACAAACGCCTCTCCCAAGGCTTTCCACGCTGACCGGTCTTGTGCTGCCCGCATCCATCGGCTTCCTGCGACCTTCACCAGGTAATCGGTCCACCTTGTTGGGGGCCTCCCTACGCTGCGTCTTCCAGTACGTGGCCGTCACTCCAGAACCTTACTGCCCCATCGGCCATCGGTTCTACGAGCAATGTGCCCTGCCCACAGCCACTTAAGTTTAGCGACTCGCAGATCCATGTCGGTGACTTTGGTTCTTCTGCGGATCTCCTCATTTCTGATTCGATCACGCAGAGAAACTCCGAGAATAGCTCTTTTTATCGCCCTTTGTGTGACTCTGAGTCTTCGTATGAGGCCCATAGTGAACGACCACGTTTCAGTTCCGTAAGTCATCACTGGCAACACACACTGGTTAAAGACTTTAGTCTTGAGACACATCTTGTTACCTTGATTACTATTATACCATAAGTTAAACTTTTTCAAGCTTTTTTTTTATGACAGTAGCATTTATATTGTAATACTCATAGACATATACTAATGGACATGCCGTACGCGTATAGTACGCATTATCTCTTTCCTCATAGATGATTGATGATTTTGAGAGAGATAAAGATAGACGAAACGTCGTTTCCTCTCTTTCTTTCGAAGAGCCACAGTTCTCAGCCTGTTAACTCAAAACAACTGACTGAATATGAAGGAAGACGGCAGTTGAGCGAGGTGATGCTATGTTAAACCCAGAGGGAGATTAATCTGGAGACCTTCCACGACCAAAGTCCCGACACAGCAACATTTGGCGCATCGTACCCGGCACACATCGCAACACAACTGCTCAGACCCGTCCTTCCTACTTCACCAGACATCATGCCGGAACACGACGAATCGCTTGGCGGCAAGACTTTGTCTGGTGGGTGGTAACTTCTGCCGGCAGCCGATGTTATGTCCTACCACCTACCTACAGATATTTTGTTGAAGGTTAATACTGATTTTGGCCAGAAGTTAAAAGATTTAAGTAAGTATTAAATAAATTATTATTCTGACATTAACCGATTGACAGCAGGTAGAACGTCGTTATAAATATTTCAACGTTAATTGTTTTTAGCCAGCTGTCGTCCCATTCTTGTTGCTGTTACAAAATTTAACTTACAAAGCTAATTCTGTTAAAAGCTTATCAGAAGTTTATTTTAAATTAAAAGCTTCTAGGGATTAACTCCACGGCTACTTACAAATGAGATTAGATTTCATTTGTCTTATTTACAACCGAACATAAATCCGGTTATACTAATAGGTTTTACTGTTTTTTTATGTCTATGGTTAGAGCATATTTTAGGAATTTTGATTCGATAACTTGTTACATTGTGACACGCACATAGCACCTAGAACGCTGACACAGCGTCGCGACAGCTCAACGTGACGCATTCAACATCCGCATTCAAGATCCCGGCCCCTATAAAAATACCTTTCTATACAAAAATATCGGATCACCTCATTTCTAATGCGGTTCTTCAGGGAGACGCCCAACATAGCCCGCTCCATAGCTCGCTGAGCGACTTTAAACTTGTGGACTAGTCTGACCGTTAGTGTCCCGTCTCGGCTCCGCAAGTCACGACGGGTAGGACGCACTGGTTGAAGATTTTAGTCTTCAAACATTGAGGTATGGGCGACGAGAATACCCGACGAAGTTTACCAAATGCTGCCCATCCCAGCTGGATCCTTCTATTTGCCTCCTTCTCGAAGTTGTTTTTCCCTAATTGCAACGTTTGCCCGAGGTATACATATTCTGAAACAACTTCGAGCGGCATTACGTTTACGGCAACCGGTCCCGGAGTGACCCGTTCATTGAACATAATTTTGGTCTTATCTAAGTTCATCCGGAGACCGATGCGTTGGGAGGAGTCAGCTAAGTTGGCCAGCATATGTTCCAACTCTTGCTGCGTTTCCGCCATGATGATATCGTCCGCAAATCGCAAGTGTGAGATGTACTCGCCATTGATGTTAATGCCCCGACCCTGCCAATCCAGCATCTTAAACATATCCTCGAGGGCATTGGAGAACAATTTGGAGACAAATTTAAAGAAAAAAAAAAAAAAAAACCTTGCCCCACATTAGAAATTTCTCCTGGATCGTGGGTATGTTTACAAACATATATCTTACATACACATACATCCAGACCCGGAACAACTACTTGTAGGTCATACAATATTTGTTCCGTGCGGGAATCGAACCAGCGACAAGCAGCGCAGCGGTCAAAAGCTTAAACATTGCGCTAACCGTGCACGTTTAAAATTCCGATATTCTATTCCCACGCCAGAAAATTATCTGTCGTTTGAAATATCAGCTCTAGGACATGTTGTAACCTCGGTTTATCTTTGCGGTTAAATAAATAATTAGGGTTTGAAAATATAATAACCGCTAGGATAATAAGAAACCCGCACGCGTTTCAAGATGTCAGCCCATAGTGACGGGGTCCAAAAGGACCTATGCCAGTGTCGTGGCCTTTGGGAAATAGGTAAGTAAAGGAACATGGGTGGGTTTTAATCAGTAAAAAATTGTGATCTGCTTGAAGGTCATGTCATTGGACCGCCCTGAGGACACGGTGGAGCATACGGTGGAGGTCTGCCCGGCTTGGGTAGAACACCGCCGTGTCCTCGTAGCGGCGATCGGCGGCGATCTCTCGCGTCCGACCCTGGTCCAGGCCATAGTCCGGAGCGAGGGTGCATGACAGGCCGTCACCTACTCCTCTTCTGCGAAGCAATGATGCTGGCAAAGGAGGAGGCGGAGCGCGTGAGGCAGCGGGAATCCCAGCGCCCTCACGCCACTAGCCGCCGCAGGAGACACACATCGTGACGGGGTCCACGATGACCGATGCCTCCTGGGCCAGGGTTGCGAGTTTGTTAAACAAGAAACCGTGGCCATGGCCGTCGCACAGGCAAGTGAAGAAACAAGGGTGGTTTTTTTTTTTTAAAGTGTCTCTCAAGAACACAAACCAAATCACCTAATATTCATTCAGCCATTTAAAAAAAGTAAATTATAGCGAAGATCTGAAGATATTAAATCCTGTGAAGTGTTACGTAATAAAAACCCAATTTCGAAGGTCTTATCCTTATTCGAGAGCCCTTTGAGATCTGACCCACTCTTCGAGTCTGATTATCGGAATATTACCGTAATCGATGTTAAAATGTTGCTCAGTATAGTTTGCCAATTACAGGTCGAGTTGGTCGCCATTTATCGAGTACAATTCGAGCATGTAATTTTTTTGAGATTGGGTATTCGAGTATCGAGTTGAAATGAACGGCTTAAATCTCATGGGGTTGGGAGTATATTTTCGTATTTTATTAAAATAGTTTGCTTAACGTGATTTATATGTGAGTTTTGTGTTGATATACGTATCAATGAACAACAAAAATGTCGCGGTGGCCTAGTGATTAAAACACCAGCCTCTCAAGTATGAGTGCGCGGGTTCGATTCCAGGTCAGGCTAGTACCAATGTAACTTTTCTAATGTGATATGTACTTTCTAAGTATATCTTGAACACTAATGACTGAAGGTGAAGGAAAACCTCTTGAGGAAACCTGGACTTTATAAGTCTGAAATCGCCAACCCGCATTGAGTAAGCGTGGTGATTACGCTCAATTCTTCTCTGTATGAGAGGAGACCTGTGCTCAGCAGTGGGACGATGATATGTATCAACAATTGCTGGAAATCATAGTGAGATAACCAGCACGTCCTCGGACCAAAATTATTTATTTATTTATTTGTTTACTAGCGGCCGCCAGCGACTTCGTTTGCGTGGAGTTGGGTATGCTCCGCTTCTATTGGTCGCAGCATGATGTTAGCCTAAAGCCTTCCTGGATTAATAGGCTATCCAACGCAAAAAGAATTTTTCAAATCGGTCTCGTAGTTTCTGAGATTAGCGCGTTCAAACAAACAAACAAACTCTTCAGCTTTATATATTAGTATAGATTTATTTAAACTTTTGTAAAAGGGTAGAAAGGCTGACCTGCTTGCTGCTTGTTTGTTTGCCTTGTTTGAGGCTGCCTTAGGCATACTATACCAGTCAACCAAGGGCTGGTGAAGGGATTAGATGGCGACGAAGACATCATCATCTCAGCTTTAATCCCAGTCGCATCTGAAGCTTTTTCAGCTTTGAAGTCTGGGGTCCGCTTTACCAGCCTAACTGCTCATTTTGGCTAAACTTCGATATTTGATGTTTTCCGTGAAGCGACTACCGTCTGACCTCCACAACGCGAAGGCGATATAAAGCATTGCAGTTACCTAGACCAATTGTTGGACTTTTGAGGGGTCCAAAAACCCGTAACGACTGCCATTAGATGTTCGTATGCTAACCGGGACCAACGGCTTAACGTGCTTTCCGAGGCACGACCAGACCAGTGCAAATATTCATATTCATGTACTGCGTGGAGATCGCCGCGCCTCCTTGCGCAGCGGCCGCGTTTTGCTACCGCTACGCCATGGAGGCTGTCTGATGGTGATAAAGTGACATCCGCCAACCCGCACTGAGCCCTTGTGAGGTTACGCCCCACTCCCTCTCATAAAGAGGAGCCCTGGGGCCCAGAAGGAGGACCATTGCAGGTTGAATATACACTTCGCTATATGCAGGAGTACACACTGTGTTGTGTTTAACATAATGCCTATATTCTTCGACGGAGAAGCAGTAGAGATGGAGATGAAGATGAAATGATGAGATGATGATGATTCTTCACCTTTTTTTACTGAGAAATGGCGATGAAATCATTAACTTAGTCGTAACCGAGGAACTGAACTCGTAAATTAGGTACTGTTGTTATCACTGGGCCAACACCACCTAAACTAACCCTGAATTGTCTGATATTTATGGTTTAGAATCCAGAAAGGAGTTCAGCGAAGATTGAGCAAACTAACAATGATCATAGAGTATTAGAGTATTCCACAACGTTCCTTGATAAATCTTTCACTGTTCAAGCCTCTTGTTCGTGGAATGCGTTGCCAATTGCGTTGAAAAAAAATACGCGCTGTCGTTGCAGGAATTCAAGAGATTTGTGAAGGAACTGACTCGTCGTTATGATCTTGTTCAACAAACACTTTTTGGCTAATTTATTTGCTTACCTGTTATGTTCAGTATCAATGTATGTATTTATTTATGTATATGTATGTATTTGTGTATTTATTTTAGTTTATTGTCTTAAGGACCGAGATTCCGCGGCTTCGGCGCGGATCTCAAAAAAAAAAAATCGGAAAATATTTTTTTAACTCAGCGCATCCAGATCTATATGATTATCTATAATGGTGAGGGTTTTGAGCAACTTCGGGCACATACATACAGACAGACATACAAACATACGCACTTTATAGGGATGGATAATATTTGCACTAACGGCAGTCCCATTTGTGGTTCGGGAGAATCTGTCCATTCTTTGGTTGCCTGGAAGAGATTGCATTAACGATAAGGCCGCCTATTGTATGTTTTGTTGGGTTGAATGTATTTTGTTTGATGTATGTTTTTGGTGTACAATAATGAATATATAAATAAACTAGCTGCGCCCTGCGATTTCACCCGCGTAGGGGCCTATATGATTTTTTTATATGTTCCGCTCCTATTGGTTGGAGCGTGATGTTATATAACCTAAAGCCTTCCAGGATTAATGGGCTATCCAAGACCAGTAGTTCATGAGATTAGTAATAACACATAAACGCTAAAGCTTTTTATGCAATAACGCATAAAAGCTAAAGCTGAAGAGCTTTATATATTAGTACTAGCAGCCGCCAGCGACTTCGTTCGCGTGGAGTTAGTTATACTCCGCTCCTATTGGTCGCAGCGTGATGTTATATAGCCTAAAGCCTTCCTGGATTAATGGGCTATCCAACGCAAAAATATTTTTTCAAATTGGACCAGTATGTTCCTGAGATTAGCGCGTTCAAACGAAACAAACAAACAAACTCTTCAGCTTTATATATTAGTATAGATAAATAATTGCTAAAAATGTAAACAAGCAGGTGTTTAAGGAGAAATAATTTTAACTACTACACAATAAAATATATTTTATGCTATGACTTCAAACATTTTTAAAACGTTTTCAAGTCACTCCGATATAAACTTAATTACTACTATAATAAGGATGATTTTTAGGGTTCCGTTACCAAATGGCAAAAAAGGAACCCTTATAGATTCGTCATGTCTGTCTCTCCGTTTGTCCGTCTGTCCGTCCGTATGTCACAGCCATTTTTTTTTCCGAAACCATAAGAGATTGAAACTATTGAAACTCAGTAGGTAGATGTATTCTGTGAATCGTATTAAGATTTTGATGCAAAAATAAAAAAATAATAATAAATATTGGAGGCTCCCCATACTTAGAACTGAAATTAAAAATTTTTTTTCAATATGTACACATACGTCTGGGGTATTTATGCATAGGTCTTCAAAAATGATATCGAGGTTTCTAAAACACTTTTTTTCTAATCTGAACAGTTTGCCTGACAGACGCTTCCAAAGTGCTAAATAGTTGCCCGCCCCCCTCTAACTTCTAAAATAAGAAAATGAAAAATTCAAAAAAAAAAAAACATATGATGTACATTACTATAAAAACTACCAACGAAAATTGTTTTGAATGAGGTCTAGTAAGTAGTTTTTTTAATACCTCGTAAATGGTAAATCGCTTATTACAGCGTAATCTTTCATACAAATAACTTAAATACTTTAATTTCATAAATCAATGGTGCGGAACCCTTTGTGCGTGAGTCCGACACGCACTGGGCCGGTTTTTTTTTTATTTAGTAACTTCTGTTTGTCGCCAGTCCTGTGAGTGTCGTCCAAAATGAGATAATTTTCAAAGAATAATTCAGTTTCCTATAATAACTTCTACATTTTCTGTGTTGATAAAACTTTCAGAGGATCCGTCGTACATAGCAATTTTCTGTTTTAGTTTGCACGAAAATCCTCGGATCATCTTTAGACTTTTAGGGGCTCTACTGAACATAAACTTTATGATAGAATAAAGCTGAAAAACAAAAGTACATAATGCTGACGATCCAAAAATGCCGGCTGCGTCATCTAGCAAGAGGCAGCTAGTTTTATTATAAAGTTTTTCTGCCTTTTTCTAACTATGTTGAAGCCGGCTTCCAGTCTAACTGGATTTAGCTGAATATTAGTATTTTACATGGAGTGACGGTCTATCTGCCCTCCACAGCCTAGTTATTGGATACTACTATAACCCTTCGTAGGACTTGTGGTTAGACTTTCAGATTTTTCACGACCGGTAAGGACCGTCAAAGATGTACAAATGACAGCCGGGACCAACGGCTTAAGGTGCTTTCATAGAAACAGAGGGGTCTCGGTATTTGAAGATGGTCACCCATCCACAGAGCAACCGCGGCAAGCGTAGCTTAACCTGATCGTACGACCAACCCCCTAATCGGCTTAATCATTTTTGTCAAATGATTGCGACTAATTGGGATCGTTCGGACCGTCCATTGGTCCGTTCGGTCCAAACGATTCTAACTTTTCTTCTTCAGCCTATAGATGTCCACTGCTGGACAAAAGGCCTCCCCCAAGGCTTTCCACGCTGAATTGTTTTGTGCTGCCCTCATCCATCGGCTTCCCGCGACCTTCAACAGGTCATCGAGCCACCCTGTTACGACGATCCCAACTAGTCTTAATCATTTGACAAAAATGTGTTCGCTGATTAGGGGGCTGTGCGGCTCTTTTTATTTAGCTACGGCCCCTCAAGCAAAAGTTTTTCTCCCTCATATAGTATATTTTTTTAGTTCTTAGTGATCTGTCAATCGAACAATATAATGTGGATGGTATAAATCCAGTGCTTCCATAAATAAAGTTTATTTAAGTTAAGCGAGGACCACCTATATAGGTAAAAGACAAAATCCCTAGACTTCTAAACAATAATTTTCCATTATAACTTGTTCAACTTTGTATTCTATTGTGTGAAACTTGTTGAAACATGGTTCACAATGGAAGAAAAGGGTTGTTGCGTAACTACAAATGTAGATAGTTTTTTTTAATATTCACCATTCATTTCTACTCTGTATAAAAAGAGGTTTTCCGGTATAGGGGAAATAGCATAATGATAATGATGATGGTGTTCCCGACCGATTTCGGCCACGACGACCACTTCGACTCCTAGCCGATGATTTGGCGCTCATGCGCCCGAAGATGGCTTATGTAGCCTATCTTGGCGGCGAAACTTCGTGCACACTGAGGGCACGTAAGCACGCCGTCGACGTAGTTGTATGTGATGGCAGCAGGTGGGCGAATAGCATAGCAGCATTATTAGCCTATAATCTTGTCACTGTTAGGACACATCCTCTTTTCTGTGAGAGAAAGTGGGCCGTAACGCTATCTACCGTAAGTCAATGGTGACATTTGACAGTGATATCGTCCCGACCTATTTCGGTCACGGTAAACGGCAAAACAACAGGAAGCCGATGGATGCGGGTAGCATAAGACCGGTCATCATGGAAAACTTGGTCCTCTATAGGCTGAGATGAAGAAGAAACGGCAATCCGACACGACTAGGGAGAGGTTAGACGTAGGACCAACGTCTTCGCGACTTTTGCGAGGCACTGGGGCTTCCCATAACGTAATGCTCTAGCAGTAAAATAATTATACAGCCCGGAGTCTACTCCGGGCTGTATATGTATAATCATCAATTTTTTATATTTTTTTTATTACTGATGTTTTAATTTATTAAAATTTCTGAATTCCGTTCTTTTGAATTGTGAGCTAAATTTAATTTTAAAAAATGATAATTATCAATTTTTCATATTTTGTTTATTACTGATGTTTTATTTATTTAAATTTCTGAATTCCGTTCTTTTGAATTGTGAGCTAAATTTAATTTTATGAGTTTGTGTTTTATTTATTTATTTTTAAATGTTTGTTACGTTTGATCCATTTGTGGGTAACCTATAGATGTGTATCAGAAATAAATGAAAAGATTTTTATTTTACGAACGACGAAATTGTAAATATTTCATTTTAACCTTATTTACAAAGAGGTTAAAATGAAATATTTACATTTTCGTCGGGTTATCAGCATTCGGGTTATTGTGGGCACACACAATACGTCAGAATGCTGACGCTGTTCATTTTGTTAACGGAAATTACTGCTATTATTGCGGTTTCAGTTATCGAAATGTATCATCATCAACCTTTTATCGTCCTACTGCTGGGCACAGGTCTCCTCTCATACAGAGAAGGATTGAGTGTAATCACCACGCTTGCTCAATGTGGGTTGGCGATTTCAGACTTATAAAGTCCAGGTTTCCTCAAGATGGTTTCCTTCACCTTCAGTCATTGGTGTCCAAGATATACTTAGAAAGTACAGTCAAGACCAAAAGTCGAGTTACAATCTCACAAAACTATGCCCAAGCAATACTAGTTGTAGTTACGACCTTTTTCTATAATAAAGTTTGATACACATTGACAACTTACTGCCCGCTTATGATTGTTAGGTACTACTTACTAATTTCAACGCTCACAGTAAGTGTTCTAATAGCCTAGCGGTCCTCGCCTTGATAGGCATTCAAGGTGGTTCGAGTTCAAATCTAATAACTTACAAAATATTTTTGAAATGTTTATTGATGAATTATGAATTCTGACAACAAAAATATGTAAAAATACCGATCCGCAACTTAACGATGATACTTTATTTTAAGATTTTTCTATATTAGAGTCATTATAAAAAGTTGACGGTAGATTTGAAACAAACTGAACAAAAAATATTCCACTACCTACAATAACTATTATTAACTACAATAACTCAAATAATATTACTTAGCTGTTGTTGGTTGGTGAACATATATCTAGTTACGAGTTCGGGTTATTAGTTTTACTTTTTTAATCAATATGCAGGCATATGTAGCAATATATCTCAAATATCATATATGAAACCGGCTTTTGTGTAAGTTGTTTTTATTATTATTTGGGCAAGGTGCAAAGCAATCGTTTGTTGTAAGTGTGTAATAAAATTGTTATTGTTTTAGAGAAATACTGTAAGCCAAAGTCAAGAGGTTGGAAGACGAAGGTGGCTTATGTGTCGAGACAAGTGGAACGATACAACAATATTTACCGTTGAATAAACTTTTAAATCATGCGAAGAAGGGAGGTTGCATTTGTGGTTTAAAAATAAACTGGCGAGACCGGTGGACACTTATCGAGCTAAACAAAAACAAAAAAAAACAATTTATAACAATCACAGTGCAGAAGTGTCCTACAGAGTGTTTTAAATAAAATTATATATCCTAATAACGGACTCTAAACCAACTCGTAAAGTAATTTAGCTAAGTGACAGTAATATGTTCGGTTGGCTTAATGGCTAACAGATGTCGCCTTTTGCAGTTTCAATACAAATTACTTTTGGCAAATTATAAAAACAATAATTTCGGAATTCGATAAGAAATAGCTTCGTTTACTTTTGAACTAAGAAAGCGCTTGAAGATTATAATCTCATGCCTTCAAACTCCGAAAAAAGGCACTGCAGGATGGCAGCCATGCTATACACGCAAAAAAATTGTAAATGTAATAAGCACTGTTTTGTGTTCTAAGTATAGATTATTTTATGATTGTAATAACGTTTCAGGTTAAGCTTCAATCCTCTTTTCTTTAAGAAAATGAATAATTAAGCTATAACCTCTTTAATGATAACATTTAACACTATAACTTTCATATCTAAAAACCAAAAATGTTTTTTATATTTTTTACCATAATAATATCATAAGTTTGTCAAGGATTACTTTTGTATAAAATATTACAATGCTGCCATTTCAACGTTTGTTTCATTTATTAGTATAAGTATATCTATACCGAATAATATATAACTTTATAATATATTATGGCGTCGGAGGGGAGCGAATAAGGACTCAGTTATCACAATTACAGTTTAATGGTCCAGAAACACAAGCTTAACACAATAACACAAACAATAACTTCTAACTTTTGTGACAATGTTCTATTCTAAAGCGCGAGTGGTTAGCGCGCACGCACCTCTTCACCGCCATCCACAGACTATCTCCTTCTCTCTATGCCTCTCACGGATGGCATAGACAGCGCGCAATCGGGTTGCCACGCTATACACTCCCCCTCGAGTTCCAGAGAACGTCCTCGCTCGTGAACTCGCACAAAGGAAAACTTAATAGCTAACACTACATTTAAGACTTAACTTACAGGACAAACATGCTTTCGAGGACGCCCTCTCTGACGTTTAGGCATCATGGGACGAGGAGGCGAACACTCTCTGTTGTGGAACCGCGTAAGATCCGACACATGATACTTGCCCAATATGTTTTCAGGGTTGTCTAAACTTGCAATAACGTAAGCTGTAGGGCTAACTCTTTTTACGATGACGTAAGGACCATCTTTCTTTGGAACAAACTTAGCTGTTATGTTCTTTGCAGCACTGCTAAGAACATGTGTCTTCAAGAGAACCTGGTCTCCGACTTCAAAGACTTCGGCAGGGGTTTTGGCCTTGTCAGCACATTCCTTGCGTCGGTCCTGCTGTGCCTCAACTCTTTCCCTGACAGCGGTAAAAGAGTTAACAAAACTTTTCAAATATGGTGTTATTTGAGGTACGAAATTGTCCTTATCGAGTATCGACCGAATGTCGTGTTGAACGTCGACTGGTGAGCGAAGTTCTCTAACAAACATTAGATATGCTGGAGATACACCAGTAGTCTGACAAACAGCTGAATTCATGGCGAACCTTATCGCAGGAAGGTGATGTGGCCATGACGAATGATCTGTTTCAACTAAACGTGACAACTGAAACTTTAAATCTCTATTTTTACGCTCAGCTGGATTAGCTGACGGATGATACAAAGGTAACAATTCTTGAGTAATACCTAAAATGAACATGCATTGTTGCATGACGGCGGACACAAACTGGACGCCATTGTCTAACACAATGCGTCGAGGAAGTCCATAGCGGAGAAAATACTCCTCAATTAGAGTACGTGCACACATCTCAGAAGTTGCCTCCTTCAGAGCATATAATTCAGTCCAACGAGTTGCTGTATCTTCTACCAAGAGTACCCAACGTTCCCCATTGTCCGCAATGGGAAGCGGACCAAACAGGTCAATTGCTAACACTTCTCCTCTTTGACTTAAAACGGGAGTCTGTAACAGCCCTGATGGCTTTTTGTTTGAGGACTTATATCGTTGACAAGTCGCACATGTTTTGACATATTCTGTTGTAGCTCTGTACATACCTGGAAAGTAGAACCCTTGAGCGACTCGATTATACGTTCTATCGACCCCATGATGACCGCCTAGATCGGAGTCATGACATTCTTTTAGAATTTCCAAACGCAGTGAAGCCGGAACAACTAGCTGGGCTTCTTCTGTATCGACATCGGGATTATACCTGTATAGGACACCAAGTTGCATGAAATACCCTCTTTCTGACCATCGCTTAGTACCTATAGACTGAGCATCAGATGTATCTTCCAATTCACTAATGTTTTTTTTTAGTTCTAGGTCATCGAGCTGCGCGCGTCGTAGATCTGAAGCACTCCTGGCAGGTAAGTCCACGACAACAGAACAAACACCGCATTGATCCTTATTATCCTCTTTACAGGTTGGGCGACTGAGCGCATCAGCTATAATATTTGCCTTTCCAGGCGTATATTGAAACTGAATGTTAAAGCACTGCAGCTTCAAAGCCCAACGAACGAGTCTACCGGACGGCGACTTTAAGGTAAGAAGCCACTTTAGCGGCTGATGATCGCTGCCTATTACAACCTCATGACCTTCGATATAACCCCTGAAACGCTCAACAGCCCAAATAACAGCGAGAGCTTCACGCTCTGTTGTGCTGTAATTTCGTTCAGCTGGAATGAGAAGACGGCTGGCATATTCTATAGGACGTTCATCTTTACCTTCACCTTGTAGTAGGACCGCCCCAATGGCATAATTGCTGGCATCTGTCCTTAACACGAACGGCTTGCTATAATCCGGTTGGATAAGAATCGGTGCCGTAGTCAAGCGCTTCTTCAACTCCTGAAAGGCACTATCTTGGTCTTTACCCCAAGACCAAACCTGATTCTTCTTCAGTAAGCGTGTCAAGGGCTCGGCTATTGCAGAAAAGCTTGGAATAAACTTCCTAAACCAAGAGCTGGTTTGTAGAAAGGTTCTCAGGTGACGCAACGACGAGGGTGTCTTCATCTCTAGGATTGCCCTAACCTTATCATCATCTGGCGAAATACCATCTTGGGTGATCACATGGCCGAGGTATTTTATCTTATCCCGTGCAAAGACACATTTTTCTCTGTTCGCACGTAACTTGAACAAGCGTAACCTCTCAAAGACAACATGCAAGTCTGCAATATGCTTTTCAAAGCTACCTTCCGAGATTATCAGTAGATCATCTTGATAAGCTAGAAGCGTCATGTCCTTCAACGAAGCGCCCGATCGAAGTCTATCTATCAGACGTTGGAAGGTTGATGGCGCGTTCTTCAGACCGAACGGCATACGCTTAAAACGGAATGAACCGAAAGGCGTTGAGAAAGCCGTTTTATCTCGGTCCTGTTCACGAACGCTGACTTGCCAGAATCCACTGCGCATATCAATGGAACTCATGAAAGATTGCCGCCTTGTTGATTTAATAAGCTCGTCTATCAAGGGCATGGGATAGACATCGGTCTTAGTAACCGCATTGAGCTTTCTATAATCTACACAGAAACGTACCTTTCCTTTTTTCTTTGGAACGAGAAGCGCCGGAGAAGCCCACGCGGACTCGCATTCTTCTACAATATCATCAGCTAACATCTTGTCCAACTCAATGCGCATGACCTCTTTCTTAGCAGGGGTTAACCTATATGGAGGGACAGCAATGGGGGGGTGATCGCCGGTATCAATTATATGTACGGCAAAAGGAGTCGCTTCTCCCCCTGGCTCGAAGATATCCTGATTTGAGACAAGGACCTGTGCCAGAACTTCGCGTTGACTATCGCTAAGGGAGGTCGCCTCGTCATCCCGGAGCACTTCTACAGCGGCACACGAAGACACTAGTGGCACTCCTTCAAACTGTATTTCGTATTTTTGCTCATCACTTTCAGCAAAATGCCAGCTGCTGTTACCAAAATTAAAAACGAGATTGAAGATAGTAAGAAAGTCTATGCCTAACAAACTTTCATTATTGTTTGCTTCAGGAAAAACAATAAATTTAATGGCTCTAGTTTTATGTTGGAGTGTCACCTGTACCTCCGCGGTAAGTACATTCATCTCCCTATTAACACCATCCGCTAACCTAACAATTTGTGTTGACGGCAATAACTGGTGTCCTAGCCTTAATAGGAGAGCGTAGAGCGTATGGCCGGCAATACATGTCTTAGCTGCAGAATCAACTAAAGCCGTACCACAAAACCCTAGAATGCTTATATTTAATATGGGGCGGCGAAAAGATGTACAGTCATTAACATTATTGACATACTCACAACTATTATAACTATTATAATCATAAAAACTAGGCGAACTTGTGTTTACATTAACAACATTATTGTTACAAAAATCCCCTACGGTAAGTGTAGGGTTACCTTGAGTCGACATTGGTCTTAACGGGTTGACTAACGACGACTGCGGCGCGGCGACGGGAGCAGGGACGGCGCCGGCGGCCGGGCCATGCCGGTGATACCTACGGCCGCGCGCTCGCGGGGATGCGCGGGAAACTGACGTACTTAGTACCCCGTCATGCGACGAAATGTTCAAGGAGTAGAATGACGACTGGCCTTGTGGTGAACAGTTTTTGCACTTTGATTTGATCACGTTTGCGGCACCACAACCGTAGCACTTTACCTCACTTTCTGAACTTTCCTTATTGACGTTTTTATCACACTTATCACTAACACGTTTAAGTTTCTCACACTCTTCTTTACTGTGTCCTAATCGCTTGCAGTACGAACAAAACGGCTTCTTTGACTTGGCGACGAGACCGCCGCTGGCGCCAGCGGGCGACTCGGTCGACAACACGCGGCCTGCGGTACTCGACGTGTTGGCGTCGGTAGATATATACCGCGACGATGACGATGAAACTTTACGCGACGTCGAGTGTTTGCTGTTATTACTATCGTGTACTTCTTTTACAGAATCTTCGACCTGTCGACATTTGTAAAGCAACTCGTCGAAACTATTCACGCAGTCTCTCGTCACGCGTTTTCTAATGCGAGTATTGAGTAGTCCGTACGCCATATCTAATTGAACCTTCTCTGAAAGGTCGTTCTTTGGGAACTTAGCTAATATTGCACGTACCTTAGCAATAAACAAATCTGTGTTTTCGTCTTCATTGTGTATGAGGCTGAACAGTTTTCGGTAAAGGCGATGTGGCGGGTCGTGTTCACCGAAGGCGCTGGTTATGCGGGTGATGGCTTCCGACCACGTGCTGGTTGATTGCTTGACACCTTGCCACCATATTGCAGCAGGTCCTTCCAATAGCATCGAAAAGCCGGAGGAGAGCATTTGCATCAGATACATTTACGCAGTCTTTGTAGGTTATTACGGCGTCCATAAAATTATCTAACGACTCGTCCGCGCGTCCGCCATAACGCGAGGTACATTTCGCGAAGTTTCCGTTTGCGTCAAAAACATACGATGCTTGTTGGGCCTCGGAGACGTTATGCGGCGTCGATGAGCGTACTTCTCGGATCAGCTGCTGGCAAAATTCGTTCTGAGTTTGTTGTATTGATGTTATAAAGCTGGCGAGAGTTTCTTGAGACATTGTAATATGCATGGCGGCCGCGCTCGCGGCGTTATTGGAGTCCGATTTTTCTTCTGACCGTGTTTTTGGCATTTTTGGCCACTAAAGACACGGGACAAACAGGAAAAACACACTCGTAGGTTCGGTAAAGTCCCCTACGTCCACTTTTATTGTGAACGTTGTAAGTTATTTCGCAAACTGCACTACGTAATACACGACACGAAATACCTACACACGTTGGGCAGCCACTTATGGCGTCGGAGGGGAGCGATTAAGGACTCAGTTATCACAATTACAGTTTAATGGTCCAGAAACACAAGCTTAACACAATAACACAAACAATAACTTCTAACTTTTGTGACAATGTTCTATTCTAAAGCGCGAGTGGTTAGCGCGCACGCACCTCTTCACCGCCATCCACAGACTATCTCCTTCTCTCTATGCCTCTCACGGATGGCATAGACAGCGCGCAATCGGGTTGCCACGCTATAATATTGCATTATAATATGCTTATTGTTTTATTTTCATATATTTTTTATTATATTACATCTATAGTAAACTAAAACATATAATAAAATCCTATTTTGGTATAAATATTGAGTAAATTTTCCTATTCGTTTAAATATTCTTTGCAAACATTTTTACTTTAAAATACAAATCAGTTATCATAATTTTAAATTATATGAAACAACAAAAAGATTTGCCATTATTAAGGATCGAACCCACAATCGCTCGCTTATGATAGACCATTGTTAAGTGCGGCCGCTAACTTAACTTCAAATGAAGTAACGAAATTTTGCATTACTTTAAAGAAAGATGAAGACTGCGATAATAAAAATAATGCGTTAGTGTGCGTGGCCGGTTTAGCGCAGGCGACAGTAGTCTTTAAGGTGGGAATGGACTTCTACAGCTGATTGTACATATAACTTTAGAAAAGTTACATTGGTATCGAAATGTATGAGCAGATTGTGTTATTATTATTTTAACAGTTGTATTTTGTTGTTCCTAAATGCAATGTTGGTCTAAGCTGAAATGACGCGCCCCACTACCGAGTTTACGCATACATGCAAATTTCAAATATGGAATCAACATACAAAACCAAGCAATTGTAATTTGTTGTTCAGTTGTCAGTTATTTAGAAGAACACATCGTTCGGAAATAACGTCCGATTAGTTGATGGAGTTTTCTGGCGGGAAAATCAAGCTGAGTGTCACGCTGATTTTTCATTGGACTTTTAAAATTATTTATAGTGTTGTTTACTAAATAAAAGAGCGTGATTTATGTAGTAAAAAGTGCATTCAGTAAATAATTCATGAAGAACAGTGAAACATCGCAGCACAGTGGCTACATCATGACTTTGCCTCAAACCTCCCTCGTAAGACGGTTCACACGGCCGTCTTTTTCGACATGAATAATTCATTACGTGGCATTGGCTAAATACACAAACCGTGCGAAGCCAAAAAACCCAAAAAAGAAAGAAAGACTAGTTGGTGTGTCATTATTGATATTTGCACTCACATAGCTATAATATAACCTAATAAGTAGTAAGGCGTGTATGATCTGTACCTATATTTATGACTTCTCAAACTCAGCTCAATTGTAAGCAACTAAGGTGCGTATTACAGAACGTCAGTCAAAACTCAAGTTCTACATAAGTCTCTTTTCAAGCCTTTTGATTGGTTGAAACTAGTTTTAAGTAATGCTTAAGCAGAGATCAATGCTTGAGTAACGTTCTGTAATACGGACCTTAAACAGCTGCCAGTGGGCTTAATTCATTTTTATATTTTAATTAATTTTACATTGTGCTCACATGATAGAAGCAACATAAATACCCATGTAACGAAGAAATGTAACCCATATATTATGATTTTAAAAGAGTGTCCATAGAGTTTCTTGCACGTTCTTCTCCATAGAGATCTACGCTTTGGAACGTGCAATTTAGCTTCACTTTTTTTGGACTGACCGGAATTGACTATTCAAAAGTACCAAGTGATGGTTAATTTGAAATAAACGATTTTGATTTGATTTGATTTGACTAAAACGGGGCAGGAGAGTGATGGTGAAGGTATGAAGGTCAATTTGATACACAAACATTAGGCAAAAGACGCCCACTGCTGGGCATAGTCCCAATAAAACCTCTACTTCAACCGGTTCTGTGTCACATTCAATGGGTCAGCCTACACAAGGTCGTCGGTCCACGTTGAGGGCGGCCTTCTAACGCTACGTCTTCTGGTCGCCACTCAGAACCTTTTGAAAAGGAAAGTAATTGTTCAGTGCGTGTTGCCAATGATGATCTATAGTACTTTAATACACATAGGTACATATACGCACAAATCATACAGATTGAGCTACCCCCAAAGAAGTTCGAGACTTGTGTTATGGGATACTAACTCAACGATACTATATTTATAATAGATACATATATAGATAAACATCCAAGACCCATACCAATCAGGAAAAGATCGTTTTCGTCGCAGGCAGGCGTGTTGACCGCTGCGCCACGGAGGACGACAAACTGAAGTACTGAAGCGACCAGCTCACAATGGGCCTTATTACAAGGCTTAAGTTATCCAGGTCAATGATACACAAAAGTAAATTGAATTCAATCAAAGTCTAAACCGAAAAAGGTTCTTTTTTTCAATAATCCCCTAGTTTTCTTCAGGAAAATAAAACAGGAACAAATGAATCCATTCCTAGTGACGGATATAAGCCCGGATATCCGAAAGCATGTCAGAATAACTCAGCATTTTCTCCAGGAAACGCTAAATGTCTTACTGGGGGTGACGAATTAATCAAAGGGATGAGTCGATGAGGGAAAGTCGCTTTCGGCGTTCTTTTGTTTGCGGTTAAATGAGCGAAATTGTTTATTTTCAATATTGTGGCGATATTGAATTGCAAACCACTGTCATTTATAGCGCAGACCAGTATCTAATTATGTAACACACCATAACTGTCAATTTTAATCATCAATCACATTATCGTGCAACTTCAATACATAGTATAAAACAAAGTCGCTTTCGCTGTATGTCCGTATGTATGCTTAGATCTTTAAAACTACGCAACGGATTTTGACGCGGTTTTTTATAATAGATAGAGTGATTCTTAAGGAAGGTTTAGACTACCTTTTATCCCGGAAAAAATTTATATTCCCGAGGGAAATCCAAAAAGCGCGATATAACCGAACTCTACGCGGGCGAAGCCGCGGGCGGAAAGCTAGTAAAAAATAAAAACAAAAAAAATAATATACTAAAATACTTAATTATATATACTACATTTATAATAATGAATAAAATTTAAACGAGTACCACATAATATTTATAACAATACTAGCTGTGCCCCGCGGTTTCACCCGCGTAAGCTTCGAACCAAAAGAGCTCAGTTCATATAAAATAAGCGCCTGTTAAAATAATGGGAGCAATATGTACGTCCGCGTATGCTCCCGTTTTCGCAACATGTTTTGTTCCTGCTCTGCTCCTATTGGTCATAGCGGGATGTTTTATAGCCTATGTCCTTTCTCAGGTACCTGTTATCTGTGTACCAACTGTTATACTATTAGTATGGATAATTAAATAATTAATACGATATGTATAATATAAAGAGATTGCAAGAGAATAAATACTCAATAACAATACAATTAATAACAAAAATTCGCTTTCCCGCTTAAACCTCTCAACCGATTTTGATAAAATTTGGCACTGACAATCTTTAGACCCTGAGAAAGAACATAGGCTACCTTTTATCCCGGAAAAATTTGATATTCCCGAAGCAAATCTAAAAAGCGCGATATAACCCACCTCCACGCGGCCGAAGCCGCGGGCGGAAAGCTAGTATTACTATATTTACCACCTGTAAAACGATTTTGATTTGATTCAACTTTGGATTCGGTGGAGAGGCGTGCGAAGAGGCTAATTGGCGACCCCGATTTAGTTCAATACGGTTTCCAAAGTCTGAAGCACAGGCGAAGTGTAGCCTGCCTGTTGGTGTTCTTTAGGATACATTTTGGAGAATGTGCGGTGGAATTGCATGACTTAATTCCCCTATCTCCGTTCTATCATCGGAGGACCCATCGTACGGCGAGTCGTACGATTACGTTATTGATACCACAGCGATCCGGTTGAAGCGTTCCGCCTCGTCATTTATACTGCGTACATTGAGGGACTGGAACAATTGGCCAGCGGCGGTGCTTCCGTCTGACTACAATTTAAGTGTCTTCAAGGATAGAGAGAATAGGCTCTTAATTAACTAGCGGGCTTTCCCATGAACGATTGAATCACTGCTTACCATCAGGCGGGATTGCGGGAAAGTGCTAGTTTATAATTTATACAAAAATAGCTGCTGCCTGCTTTCCTGGTGAGATATCCCTCACCAGGGAAGCAGGCAGCAGCGATTTTCCTGTGGAATATCAAATTACTGCTATCTCCAACCCGCCTGCCAAGCGTGGGGATTATGGCAAACCCCCCCAATGGAAGTGGAAAGTCTTGGGGGAGGCCTTTGTCCAGCACTGGACCTCTATAGGCTGAAGAAGAGGTGTAAAAATGTGTTTAAAGGTCACACAGTTCAAAAAAAAAAACAACTAGATAATAGACAATTTCTGACTATCCTCATTCTGATAAAGTGGTTTTTCTATAATCCATCCCTATAAAGTGCGTATGTTTGTATGTCTGTCTGTATGTATGTGCCCGAAGTTGCTCAAAACCCTCACCACTATAGATAATCATATAGATCTGGATGCGCTGAACTATTTTTTCCGTTATCGCAACTAGCCTTCTATGCTTAAAATCGATTTCAAAAGAAAAATCCGAAACCCGGCGCCGAAGGCGCGTAATCTCGGTCCTAGGAAATATACTTAAAAGAAAAACTAAAATCCATCCAAATTTCGCAGACTTTTTCAGGCCTTACTCTGCAATACAAAATACCTTGTAGGTAGGTTTTTTTTGTTAACTTAAAATTTGGTCAAAATCTAAGTTGGAAATACAATAAATAGCAAAACTGTGCATTGTGTATTAAACAGATTTGTTCCTAAAAAAATTCATTGACTGTATTATATCATATTTCAATTTGAAACTTTATTATCTAATTTGAATTTTGATAAAACATAGGTACCCGTAACCAACAAAATATGAAACCGGCTTTAAACTCCAATAAAAACAAATTTATTCCATTTTCAAATCCCCTCAAACATGGCGGCATTGACAGCTAACGTCAATTTTAATTATGGAACCGCCATATTTCAAAACAAGTGCGAGAGCGTAGATTTAAAAATTCAAAATAGGTACGCAACGAAATCGGAGCGTTGCTCGCGTTGGGGGAACGATCGCCCGTTGCCTAGCAACCGTCTCCGGGCGATCGCCATAGACCTATAGTAGGTTCAGAAATGGATAATAAGATAAATGAGGGAATTTTTGGTGCATTTTTTTCTATTTATAGACAAAGATATTAAATTATACTATTAAGTCTAGTTGCACAAATATATATTTTTAAAATTTTCTTTTACATATGTGTACACTAAAGTAACTCTATTTGTCTAAAACAGCTTAACGGATTTGGATGAAATTTGGCACACAAATAGACCTTGACTCCAGAAGGACATAGGCTACTTTCCGTCCTAAATTACAGTCGAAGTGGCGCGAAGCAGTGAGCAATATATTGATTTCGATACATGACACTAATGAAGTCACGTTTAAGTTTTAGAAGTCAACTTTCACTGTTTCATAAAAATAGCAAAGCCTTATAAGGCCTATGTTCAGTCGCAAACTACGACAGGCTGAGGGAATTGACAAAAACTGATACAAATGTTTTTAATTACGCAATAAAATTGATTAAAACTTATACAAATGTTTAAAATTAACTAGGTAATTAATTAATTAAAACTTTTACAAATGTTTAAAATTAACTAGGTATTTAATTGATTGTGACCAGCGTGTGTGGGTAGCTCCCGCACGCGCATTGCACTGGTCACCACGTCTGGGGATTATCCGTTCCCGGGTAATCCTCCCTAGGCGCGGAAACCGGCCTAAATTAGGCCGGTAAGCCCTGAGAGTGGCCCGGAGTCAGATCTTCGGGCCGAGCCCGGGTCACTCTCAACGCAGGGCTCGAGGGAACCGAGTGTTTTTAGTGGGTATTCCCGGCTCCGGCCGGGCGAGTCCCACACACGCCTGTCGCCTAGCTAGCGGCGGTTACGGTGCGTAACGCATTTTCACTCGTATAAAAAAAAAGGTATTTAATTGATTAAAACTTATACAAATGTTTGCAATCACGTAATTAATTGACAAAAACTTATAGAAACGTTTACAATTACGTAATTAATTGAAAAAGCTTATAAAAAATAGGTCATTAATTAAAAAACAGTCCACGTCTGCCCAAGCCATGCACATGATGTGCCTAACGTACAATAATTGATTGATGTACACTAATTGATTTGAATTTGGAATGCGCTGCAATGGCTGCGGTCGCCAGGCTGCAATAACTATGGAGCAGGTTTAGATATTCTGCTTTTATGATATCTGTTGGCTGATTATTATTAGGATTTATTGGAAAATGTTTGGTGAAGAAAATGTATCTAATAACGGTCCCGATTGCCTTGTTCACAAACTAATCTAAATTTAAGTTTAGTACATCTTTTTCTTACTATTTTTTTAGTCCTGTCAAATTAGCTCGTAATTTGACAGAACTATAGTTCTGTTTAACTTCTGTCATTTTTGCTTTGTCACCAGACGTAAATTGACGTTTAGTCGCAATGTTTTTAATCCCTGAATATCTTAATTTGAGTGGACTAAACTAATATTTTATCATCTATCCTTTTCACAATGAAAAATAAAGAAAAAGATGCTTAGCTTCTGAACAAAGGAATCAACAACCTAATTGCGTAACACACTATTAGGTACTACCAATTGGAATTAAAGCATATAATTGCTAATCCATTGCTCCATATGTTTGAAAATGTGTCTGTTCAACAATGTAAATAACGCAATGAATATCGTTGAACTATCAAAATGAAACCTATTGCTACTGGTAGCATGTTACGTAATAACCCTGCGGGTAAATATTATCTTCTTAACGAGCCTGTGGCAAAAATGTACTCGGGTCAGATTTATCTAGGTATGTGTTGGCCGCCAACAAAAATATACTTGGGCCAGATTTATCTATGTGTTGAGTGCCAACAAAAATGTACTCGGATCAGATTTATTTATGTGTTGAGCGCCAAAAAAAGAAAAATAAAAAAAAAATGTACTTGGGCCAGATTTATCTAGGTAAGTGTTGGGCGCCACAAAAAAAAAAATGTACTCGGGTCACATTTATCTATGTGTTGGGCGCCAACAAAAACGTACTCGGGCCAGATTTATCTATGTGTTGGGCGCCAACAATAGCGTCCAACATTTTCTATAATGTGAGGTTGATAGGACACCCTATGTTCCATCATTTGTGGTATAACACCATTATACACTCCTAGGCGGAGTCCCTTACGTTGTTGACACCACTATGATCCGGACGAAGCGTTTCGCCTCATCTTTTATACCGCGTATATCGAGGGGCTGGAAAAATTTGCCAGCGACTTAAGCAATTTAAGTATCTTCAAGGCTAGAGTGAATAGGATCTTAATAAACTAGCGCCCTTTACCATCAACAATTGCATCACTGCTTACCATCAGGCGGGATTGCGTTCAAGCAAAAGTTTTCTGTTTTTTTTTTTATAAATATTGTCATCTTATAGTGTGGCTGTTTGTTAGACAAACCGTCAGTGACACGATCCTGTTGCAATATCTACAAAAGCATTAACTTTATTGCATTAAATCCGCAAAAGAAAGTAAATAAAGCAAAAAACAATTTTTCAGCCGCATAAGTAATAAATCCCTCTGTCGGTTTTCATTAGTCTGTGAGTGAGGCAGACATCACGTCGCCTGCGTGCGAATTTTCTCCCCACCCGCCCGCTACCATGAGACATATACAACAAATGCGTGGTGTCGTATTGTATCGCTATCGTTATAAGTACATTGATGTTACCGTGGAAATACGAAAGATGGGCGAATGATATTCACTTCCAAAGGAGATTTTTTTTTTTTTTTTAGGTATAGTTACGCTATAGTTAACTGTTTTTAATGTTAATTAAATATATTTTGGCTTAGTTTTTATACAGATTGAATTTAACTCGGCCAAGGAGTGCAACACAACTACTAATAAATATGGTGGTCAGCAATAAGCGAAATAAGATTTTGACAGTGACATTTGATTGACGTGTCATGTATCTAAGGCTATCGTATCTTTATTATCTACCATATGACCGCGAAAAAAACAAAACATGAATTCCGAACATATGGCCCATTAAATAAACACAACTCAAATCAACACTCGACACGAACGCAACGGGAAAATAGAATGGCTACCTGAATAAAGGGTTATCTCACTTAAATAATTAATGATATATATTTGTATACGTTTCAAATAATTAATTATATATAATTGTATTTTTATTCAAATTAATTTAGTAGTATTTTTATGAAAATCTCCTATATTTTTCCTTTTTATCTATATAGCGTACGTAGTGATGGCCCAAAATGAAACATCTCCTTTAAAGGGTTACTTGCTGTATAAAAACACGAATCGCGTTGATCTCATGGTACCAGCAACATAGATAGTACTATCATAATTTTATTCGACCGGGTTGTCCGTAGATGTGAATTTTCTCATAATGCACGCTACATGTAGCAGAGCGTTTTGTGACGTTTTATAATACTCTGTACGATGTGTGTTATGGATTAAGAATGGACAATGAAAACTATAATAATAATAATTTATTTCCAAAAGCTTAGTACTATTATACATGACATGTGGCAACAATTTCAATTAAAATATAAGAGTTTAGTCACCAATGCCTTCAGGGTCTTCATGGGGCTGCCCTGTTTTTGTAGCGCATCGGGAATGTTCGCGGACGCACATCGTCATCATTCTCCTGCCCTTATACCAATTTATTTGGGTTCGGCGCAACATGTCTTTTTCTTCCATACATCCCTATCAGAAGCCATCTCGGCAGTCACCCCCTTCTTAGCCATATCATCCTTCACACATTCCATCCATCGTTTCTTTGGTCTTCCCCTACTCTTATAGCCATCAACATTCATAATTAAAACTCTCCTCATCTCCTTGCGGACGCACATATTAACTGTTTTTACGCAACGATGCGAATGAGATGTGCATCCCTGGTGCGCAGAGGTCGGGACAGCTCCAACAAGATCCTGAAAATGATCGCTAGCAGGCTCGATTGTTTATATGTGAATCACTGCAATGCCATCTCTCACGGGATGAAATAAATTTAAATATAAAGTAATTTTTTTAAGATAGTTCTTAAGGTTTACTAACAATATGAGACTTTGTTACTTGAATAAAGATATAATTATACTTCATATCACTCCCGAAGATGATTACCAATTTACATGCAGCAGTACGTAGTATGGTGCCGTCCTTGTCACACTTTAAAGACTTTTCATAAAGAAAAGAAAAAAAAAATATTCAAATACCCGCTCATCGACCCCACTCCGGTCTCACTGTCCTATGTTCATTACGTTTTTTTGTGCTGTCCGAGTCACACGCATCATTTTGTGCAAAAAATTACCGTTGCGACTGAGTTGTTTCCAGATTGTCCAATCTGATTTTGCGTAATCATGGTGAAGAAAAGTTCACGTTCGAAAGATATTGATGATTATAGTGGTTTATTTAAGAAATTAAAGAAATTAGGGAAAAAGTGAAACATAGATCTAGATTGAGATTGCCTTCAACGTCATCCTAAAGTGATCAGGTTAAGCGTGATACTCACCAAGAGGAAGTTATTGAAAGTAAGTAGCCTAATCTGTAGTTGCTAATATAGATGTCTAGTAGGTACCTACAATGCGCAAGCGCCTGCCGCCACGCGCCGCCCGTCAGGCGCCACTCTGTCGGCCTCGGGTACCGGTACGATCCTGCGTTGCCGCTGTCACAGCACCGCTAAAAATTGTTTTTTATCTACCTTTTTTATTAACTTTATATAACAAAAGTTTTATGTAAATCATGAAACAAGTTTTATTGGTACTAAGTATATTTAAACTAGTTATTAGATGGTAATAAGCAAAGATTAATCGAACTATAAAATGTATGTATTTGTAGTCGTATAAGTAGCTAGGTATTAAATGTATGAACGTAACGTAACGTCTATATTAAATCGCGATATTGTTACCTATAAACATCGCTCGGTGTAAACCGCCTATGAGCGTTGACCTACCTATTTTTTGTTTTTTATTTACTTCGTTTATATTGCGCCTAAGTCTTATAAAAGTACTTACCTAATGTGCTCCGCGTAAATCGTGTCTGAGCGTAAAGTACTTGCACACCTTGCTCCGCGTAAATCGCGTGTCTGAGCGTAAAGTACTTGCACACCTTGCTCCGCGTAAATCGCGTGTCTGAGCGTAAAGTACTTGCACACCTTGCTCCGCGTAAATCGCGTCTGAGCGTAAAGTACTTGCATACTTTGCTCCGCGTCAATCGCGTCTGAGCATAAAGTGCCTACTTGTATACCTTGCTCCGCGTAAATCGCGTCCGATCAAAAAGTACTTGCATACCTTGCTCCGCGTAAATCGCGTCCGAGCATAAATTACTTGCATACCTTGCTCCGCGTAAATCGCGTCTGAGCGTAAAGTACTTATCCCAACTTGCTTCGCATAAGTCGCATCTGAACGGAAAGTGCTTGCATAGCTTGCTCTGCGTAAATCGCGTCTGAGCCTGGATTACCTATTTACATCCGCGTTAATCGCGTTGCATTACTAGAATGGCTACCAATATTGTTATTATAAAGATTTTGCTTGCTATTTGCTATAAAAGAGAGATTCTTGATATGTTAGGAGATGATCCTTCCTTGGATAAAAGTTTTAGTGAAACCTTACATGAAGACATTGCATCCAGGTGCGAGCACACAAGTAAAGAAAAGCCAGCTGATCGAATAAAAGAATATTTGCCTCCAGAAAACTGTTCTCACCTAAAAGACCCGGCGTAGAATCTCGAGATCAAAGCTGCGCTTACAGAAACAATTAATAAGAGAGATGTTTACAGCCAAAGTCACCAGAATCAGCTTGGTAGTGGTCTGGCTGCGCTCGGAAAAGCGATCAATATAGCTCTAAAAATAAAACAGATTTCCGAGATATCATAAAGCCACTCAGTGATGCAGCTAAACTTTTTTGTGATATACACTATAAAGAATCTCTCTCAAGACGGTTTGCCGCTATAAATACTCTAAATAAGCAAACCCGACGTACTATAAGAAATACGCAAATAGACAATTTTTTATATTTGGTTCAGAGTTGGCCGAACACTTGAAATCGTCCAAAACTATATCAAAATCTAGTATGGAACTACGCCCTCGTATGCCAGCAGTGCGACCTGCCATTAAAACACAGCACGCGCTCTAATCTGGTCCATCCATATCAGCGCGTCGAGGGGCTTTAAACGCGAGGGGGGCGTCGCGGACTGCCACCGCCGGGCCGCGAGTGTATCTGCCCCACTAGACGGCCCGACAGCCGCTGTCGCGCAACCGCAACCCGATGCACACCAGGAGCCACACACGGTACCGCTCAAGGAGGAACTGACTTCAGAACCAGAGGTACACTCATCAATTGTCGGCAGATTGCAGTTTTATTATAATTATTGGTGTACTATTACGAATGACTCCAATATTCTGTCTTGGGGTCAAGGTTATAAAATTCCCTTTAAGGAGGAACCCGTACAAAAAATAATACCTAAAAATGACCGATTTTCTTCTTGTCAATCTAAAATAATCCAAGAATCTGTACTTAAACATCTTGATCCAAAATATATTTCATTGTGGAACCCCTGTGATGATCAGTTTTTTGTCGCCCGTATTCACAGTTCTAAAACCGAATGGTGAACATCATTTTATACTAAATTTAAAGGAACTAAATAAATTCATCAAAGTGGAGCATTTTAAAATGGAGCATTACCGTACTGCACTAAAGCTCCTAGACCAAAAGTAATTTATGGCTACATTTGATTTAAAGGATGCTTAGGCTCACTTTTTGATAACAATTAATAATGAAGAACGTAAAAAGCTACGCTTTTATTGGAATTCACAACTTTATGAGTTTAATGTTATACCATTTGAGCTTTGCACTGCTCCACTTGTTTTCACAAAGCTACTAAAACCTGAATTACAATCTCTACGTTCGGACGGCTAAATGTCGGTTAATTACCTATACGATTTTTTATGTATTGGCTCTAACAGTGAGTGCGTTGGAATGTTACTGCTACAAGAGAAATATTAGAATCATTTGGACTCCTAATAAATAATTTAAAAAAGGACCAGTTGACACGAAAATTCGCATTAATAACGCAGTCAGGTCTTTTTCACAAACGAAAATGTGCAGAATAAGACAACTTGTGGAATTTCTAGGACTTTTGACATCAGCATGCCCAGCCGTACAGTACGGTTGGGTGTATACTAGGCAAAAAGAACGCGACAAATTCTTAGCTTTATACTATTCTGATAATTATAATAAGCGTATGGTTTTGCCTAGCTGTCTACAGCCAGATTTTAAATGGTGGAGTGACAATATTGAAACAAGCTATTCATCTATTCAAAGTAATGATTATTTACTAGAAATATTTTGCGATGCATCTCGTACAGATTGGCGAGTACCATGTAACAGCGAAATACCTGGTGGTAATTGGAGTGCAAGAGAGATTAAAAATCATATTAACTTCTTAGAACTAAAAGCTGCCTTTTATGCGATAAAAATGTTTGGCTCTCATTTAAGTAATTGCAATTTCCTTCTCAAAATAGATAATACAACATCCATTGCTTACATTAATAAATTGGGAGGAATACAACACACTCGCTTAAACGATCTTACACGACATATGGAAGTGTTTTGAAAAGTGTAGAATTTTCATATTTGCGATATATTCAATCTAGCGATAATGTTGATGCAGATCGCGCTTCACACTAATAGTCCATCGATACCGAGTGGCAACTAGCTGACTACGCGTTTTCTGAAATTTGAGCTAAGTTTAGCACCCTCCATTTTGATCTCTTCGCAATCATACAGAATCTTATGTGTGACAGGTATGCTTCGTGGAAGATTGATCCGCAGTCAGAAGAAGTTTATGCATTTACGTTTAAATGGACAAACATAATATAATTTTACGCATTTTCACCATTTTGCCTTATTACAAAAGTTCCTCACAAATTCGTAAATGATAAAGCCGAAGGCATTATTGTGTTTTCCTACTGGCCCTCACAGCCGTGGATTCCGCTATATCGAAAACTACTTGTGTCACAAGAAATATTTTTTGAGCCGAATACTAAGCTAATGCATTCTCCTTTCAGAGAAGCACACTCACTGTATAAGCCTTACCCTGGTGGCAGCTATATTATCCGGCAGTCGTTGATTGAACGTGGCGTACCAGTATCGTCACTAGATTTACTCATGGCTTCGCTAGCCCAAAATACACTATCTCTGTATAATTCCTCATTAAAATTTTGGTTGGAGTTTGATCAACAAAAAACATTGCAGTTTCTGGATTGACGGTATGTCTGGCAATAGAACATTTTTTGTCAGATAGGCATAATGCTGGGGCTAGCTATAGTACTTTAAATACCACGAGATCCACTTTAACGTTGGTTCGGGGTAATTCAATAATGAAAACTGATTATGTGAATAGATTATTGAAAGGTTCTTTTAGACTAAATCCTCCTACTCCTAAATATGATACAACATGGGATAGCTCTGTGGTTTTAAATTATTTAAGTGATTATTATCCTTATTATAATGTGAGCCTTAATGCTTTATCATATAAAACTGTCGCTTTGATTGCCATTGTGTCAACTCAGAGAATTTCAACTCTTAACTTAATCAAAAATAATAATATTACTGAAAGTAATGATTCAATTGTATTAAAAAAAATACTGACTTAATTATATCGTCAAGACCCTGCGCTTACCAACCCCTGATCAGACTGCCTTTTTTAAAGAGAACCGTAATATATGTCCAGCCATCGCATCGAAAGCATACTTAGATAAAACAAGATCTATTAGAAACACTGAGACAAATAATTTATTCATAAGTTTTCGTAAGCTTCACAGGAAAATTGGCCTTCAAACTTTATCCCACAGGGTAAAGGATACTCTCCAAAGAAGCGCTGTGGACGTGTCAATGTTGGTGCACATAGCACAAGGCACGCGGCGTACATCAGTTCAGTCTGCAGGCGGTTCGAAGGGCTGTGGGCTGGAGTAATATCTCTAATATTTTTCAAACGTATTATAATAGAGAAACTATTGAATCGATAGGAAATCGCCTCCCAAATTCATTGTTTACTTAATTGTATGAATCTTTATCCTTATTTACTGTTAACACAAAAACTGCAGTTTGCTAATAAATATTGCAAATCAATTGTTTATAAATTTGTTTAATCATTACCATTTCGAAACAAAAAAGAAAAATCTGTATAAATTTTATATTACACTCTAAACATCTGCATGTAAATTGGTAATCATCTTCGGGAGTGATATGAAGTATAATTTAGAATTAAACGAACTTACCTTGTGAAGTTCGATTCTAATTATACGAAGATCACGAACCGAAGATGATTACCACAACCCTCCCGGCCCTAAAGCCCAATATTTTTCTTATTTGGTTAGACTAGCCCTAAAACGTAATGAACATAGGACAGTGAGACCGGAGTGGGGTCGATGAGCGGGTATTTGAATATTTTTTTTTTCTTTTCTTTATGAAAAGTCTTTAAAGTGTGACAAGGACGGCACCATACTACGTACTGCTGCATGTAAATTGGTAATCATCTTCGGTTCGTGATCTTCGTATAATTAGAATCGAACTTCACAAGGTAAGTTCGTTTAATTCTAAATTATTATTAGCGTCTGTAGCCGAACTAGGCATAGCCTGTATTTCGGCTATCAGCACCATTCCTCTCGTGAACTACACCAAGAATGTGCCAATCAAAAGGCATATAGGCTGTAGGCATTAGTGCTGTGTAAAATACAGATTAATAAAGAACAATAAAAATAATAATAATTGATAAAAATAATAAAGAAATACAAAATAATATTTTTTCCAGTAATTTAGAAATTAATTTGTAAAAAGTTAATTGATTAATTTTAATACATTACACCTGTTATGATTTTATCACATACTGTCAGCCATACCCAGTTACTTTTAAGGTTAGCTTCCAGTCAGTTATATTCAGCCATTTTTTTTTATAAAGTAGCGATGAACCGTAATCCCCCTGATAGTAAGCATTGATGCAATCGTTGATGGTAAAGCGCGCTAGTTTATTAAAAGCTTGTTCACTCACAAAACTGAAGTGATGGAATGTTAAACCCAACAACACGACCAACGATACTGCGCCAGGGAGAGATTGATCTGGAGGCCCTCCACTACCGGCACAACAACATTTTCCGCAACATACCCGGCACACATCGCAACATAACTGCTCAGACCCGTCCGTACGGCTTCACCAGACATTATTCCGGAACACGACGAATCGCTTGGCGGTAAGACTTTGTCTTCTTCTTCTCTTTTTCTTCAGCCTATAGATGTCCACTGCTGGACAGGCCTCCCCCAAGGCTTTCTACGATGACCGGTCTTGTGCTGCCCGCATCCATCGGCTTCCCGCGACCTTCACCATGTCATCGGTCCACCTTGTTGGGGGCCTCCCTACGCTGCGTCTTCTGGTATGTGGCCGCCACTTCAGAACCTTACTGCCCCATCGGCCATGGGTTCTACGAGCAATGTGCCCTGCCCATTGCCAATTGAGTTTAATTTAATTTGTCTGGTGGGTGGTAACTTCTGCTGGCAGCCGATGTTATGGTCTATCACCAAGTAAAGCTGAATAGTAGAATTTAATACGGAATGACCGTTTATCTGCCCTTCAACAACCTGGTAAGATTGGTAATCCGTGTTTCGGGTTTCCGATGACCCGTGGTATACCGACTAAAGGTCAGCTGGGTAATAGCTTAATGAGTTTTTCTCGATTTTAAAGATGGTCAGCTCTGATATGACCGCGGTTAGCGTAGCTTCTCCTTCAGCCTATAGAGGTCTGGGCAAAGCCCTCCCACCAAGGTTTTCCATTACATTCGGGGGTTGCCATAATCTCCACGCTTGGCAGATGGGTTGCGGATCGCAGTAATAAGATATTACACAGGAGAAGCGCTGCTGCCCGCTTCCCTGGTGAGAGTTCCCTTAGTCTCTTACGACACATACGGGAGGATATGGGTTGGTACTTTTCTGAGCCCGTTACCACAAGAAGGAGGAGGTTAACGTCATCATCAACCTTTTTATCGTCCCACTGCTAGGCACAGGTCTCCTCTCATACAGAAAAAGATTGAGCGTAATCACTACGCTTCCTCAATGCGGGTTGGAGATTTAAGACTTTACCTCCAGGTTTCCTCAAGATGTTTTCCTTCACCTTTTAATCAGTTATCGGTGTCCAAGATAAACTTAGAAAGTACAAATAACTTGGAAAAGTAACACTGGCCTGACCTGGAGTCGAACCCGCACACTTGAGAGGCTGGTTAGTTAATGGCAGTTAGCTATACCTACGACTACTATTTTTTTACTAGTATTCCAATAATGACAACAAAAACTTTGTCTTCTTCCTCCACTTCTGCTTATGCCATACTAAAAGAATGTGTTCCAGATTGTGACAATCACTTTGAATTTGCATTTGTGACCAGTAAAGACATTATAGAATCTTTTAAGGATCTTGATGTAAAAAAAACTGCCGATCATTGGGGTTTGTCAGTATACACTGTAGCTTCAATAATAGATGTTATCGCACCTTTCTTAGCAATTGTTTTTAATTCTTGTGTCACATCTGGCGTATTTCCTGATTTGATGAAACTAAGCAAAGTAATTCCACTGTTCAAATCTGGTAGTACAACTGATCCCACGAATTTTCGGCCAATATCGATATTACCAACTTTGAGCAAAATTTTTGAAAAATTAATTTTGAAACAGTTGTTGAGGCACTTTAACTTCCACAATTTATTGCACGTGAAACAATTTGGTTTTACAAAGGGTCGTTCAACTACGGATGCGGGCGTGGCGTTGCTAAAGAACATATTTGGGGCCTGGGAGGAATCGCAGGATGCTCTTGGTATTTTTTGTGATTTGTCCAAGGCCTTTGATTGCGTACATCATGATACTCTTATCAGGAAATTGTACCATTATGGTTTGAGGGACAGAGCTCTCGACCTTCTGACTTCTTATCTGAATAATCGAATTCAGAGGGTTGATATTAATGGCAAGAGATCTGCAGGATCTGTGGTCACCATGGGCGTTCCGCAGGGCTCAATTCTAGGTCCATTCTTGTTTTTAATTTATATTAATGACTTACCTCATCACGTGAGGGATAATCACAACATAGTATTGTTCGCGGATGACACTTCTCTTATTTTTAAAGTCAAGCGTCAGCTAACAAATTTTGACGAAGTTAACAATGCACTCTCTAAAGTTGTCCATTGGTTTAATGTAAATAACCTCCTTTTAAATGAAAAAAAACTAAACTCATTAAATTTTCTACGCCAAATGTCAGGCAGCTAAGTACCAATGTTCAACTGAATGGAGTAGAGTTGATCCCTGTCGAGTCGACAGTTTTTCTTGGATTAACTATTGACGCCAAGTTACAATGGGGTCCTCACATTGAGAAGCTGTCGGGTAGACTCAGTTCTGCCGCCTTTGCTGTTAAGAAAATTAGACAGATAGCTGATGTGGATACAGCCAGAATTGTTTATTTTAGTTATTTTCATAGTCTTATGACTTATGGGATTCTTCTCTGGGGAACTTGTGCGGACATCAATACCATCTTTGTTTTACAGAAGAGGGCTGTTCGAGCCATTTACAACCTTGGTCCTAGAGAATCTCTTAGAGAGAAGTTCAAAGAGGTGAACATTCTGACTGTAGCTTCACAATATATATTTGAAAATCTTATGTATGTTCATAAAAATATCTCGAATTTTAAGAAAATAAGCGATATTCATAATAGAAATACCAGGAACAAACACAATCTTGCTGTACATCACACTCGTCTCCACAGAGTAGGCAACTCGTTCATGGGTCAATGTATACACTTTTACAACAAGCTTCCCATGGACGTTCGAAACTTACCCATTAAACGATTTAAGAACCATATAAAGGCCAAACTTTGCAAAAAGGGGTATTATAAAATCACAGATTATTTAGAAGACAAAAAAGCTTGGGACTGAGCTGCTCGCTCTGTTAAGCATTGTTAATTGTTATTAAGCAATATGCGTAATTATAAGGTAAATTATTGTAAACATTTTCATTTTTAATGTCTGGACTTGAAAAAAGACGATGATCCCTGAGTTTGTTTCGGCTATTTCTTCTCAGAGGTAGTCAGTTAGGAAATGCCGGCTTCATCTAGTTAAAAAAATAAAATAAAAAATAAACATGACGTGTAAAAGTGATCAGTGATCCTACTTGCTTAATAAACGATTTCATTTCATTTCATTTCATTTCACTAAAACCAATTGCGACATGTCTAAAATTAAACTTAAACTTTTATTTGAAACATGTAGCAGTTGAATAAATATTGTTAGCAGAAAGAAGTTTGAAGACTTTTAGCAACTCGCACCTACTTTATCTATGCCTACGTCTACCATATCTACGCCTATCTATTATAAATAGACGGCTGTCTGATTGACAGATCCTCTTGTCCGATGTAGGCCAGCCCGCGCCGCAGCTGAGCCAGTAAATATAAATTCCCAACTATGACCTCTGAGTTTGTTTCGGACGTTTCTTCTCAGAGCTAGTACTAGGAAACGCCGCGGTCATCAAACCGAAATAAAAATAAAAATTCGATCCAGCCGTCCCTTGCTGTTCTTCTAGCGACACCCTAAGCCGAGGTTCGTACCCCACAGGGGGTGCCCTTAGCGTGTAGTCGCTTAGCTTTTAGTAGCCCTGGCTGGAGGCTTTAAATTCACTTAAGGCAGCCACAGGATAGTCCGGTTAACTAGTACCGGCCTCTCAAGGTCAACTAGGAGATGCCATATTAAAAAAAAAAAAAAAAAAAAAATTGACAGATCCTTTTCCTCCTGAGCTCTTGGACGGTAAGGTGGTTGAATTCGTGGTCGGTGCGATTTGCAGTAAGTCAGTCATTTTGTTGATATTTCGCTGTAAATGGTATTAAACTGATGGCTGTTTTTGTTATAGTCATTTTAAGGTTATAAAATTGAGTTATTGATTATAAATCATGGTTTCTGATTTGTGTTGTACTTTTCTTTATGTAAATCTCTCTTCTGATCCAAAAATATTGATAAAGAAATCCCAGTATTTTTTTACAGTAATAAAACCTTGGGACGGGTCGCTGCGCTATTGGAAGATATTGAAGGTTATTACATTTCGTTTGAAAATCGTATTTTCTTGTTTTTCAAGTGAAACGGAACGATGTATAAGCTTATGGGGTGATAAAAATCAATGTCGGTTACTCTGTTGTCTGCAGTTGGGAGTTTGAGGATGAATTCATAATGTGAGTGTCTTTTTGTGAGATAAATTTATGTTATTATGCTTTTGGGGTGGAATAATTGTGTTGTCTACACTAATATTATAAAGAGGAAAGATTTGGCATTTTGGGATTTTTGTATGTAACGAATAAACTCAAAAAGTACTGGACCGATTTTAATAATACTTTTTTCATTTAAAGTTACATTATCACTGAGTAACATAGGTTATATTTAGTACTAGATTATTAAATAAATCTTTAAAAATTCTTATTCAAACCAACTGAAGGTGTAAAAAAAATAGCTATAAAATGTCTTTCATCGCATACGCTGCGAAAAGTATTAATGATAGGACAAAAAAATGTCCGACAATTTTATAGAATATATCAATCTCTGTCTTGTAGGCGTAAATTACGAGTTGCCTAGCAACGGTTTGTTTACCTCTATTCTTTATGGAGCTTGGCGTTGGTATAGGTAGCCGCGCGGCGAATGGCTCCTTAAGCAGCGGACGCAAGCGACATTGAATATTTCGAGTGTTTTTAACACATTTTTTATGGTTCACTTGAAAAGTTCTTTTCGGAGCAACTTAATATATTAAAAACTAGCTTTCCGCCCGCAGCTTCGCCCGCGTGGAGTTCGGTTATATCGCGCTTTTTAGATTTCCCTCGGGAATATCAATTTTTTCCGGGATAAAAGGTAGCCTATGTCTTTTCTCAGGCTCTAGACTATCTGTGTACCAAATTTCATTACAATCGGTTCAGTAGTTTTTGCGCGAAAGCCGGACAGACAGACAGACAGAGATACTTTCGCATTTATAATATTAGTATGGATTGCGGGGTGTCGCGTTTGCGGCGGTACACGGTGTGGCGTTCGCGGCGGTTTTTTATACGACGTTCACAGTGTTTCTGAAGTGTATTTAGAATCAGCATTGCCCCGTGCGAAACCGGGGCGGGTCGCTAATATTTTATATAACCTGTTAGCAGGAACGTAAATGCGTCACCTGTCTTATTTATGGATTCAGCAAGTACATGATGCTGAAATATTTATTATGGGTTATTAATCATCGACCTTCTTATCGTCCCACTGCTGGGCATAGGTCTCCTCTCATACCAAGAATTCGACGGCGATTCGGCGATTCTAGACTTAAAGTCCAGGTTTCTATGGGTAATTAAAAAAAGAATATTGCATACAATTTGATTGCACTTTTCATAGTTAACAATTGAAAAAGCAAATATCTTAGTATAGCAACAGGGTATGTACCCATTTTTCGGTCGACTTCTAATTCACTTAAAGTGCAGAGGATAACATGCGTAAAGGAACATCATCATCATCATCATCTCAGCGTTAATCCCATTCGCATCCGTCGCTTTTCAGCTTTTGGAGTCTGGGGTCCGCTTTACCAGTGTAACTGCTGATTTTGGCTAAACTTCGATATTTTCCTTGAAGCGACTGTCGTCTGACCTCCACCACCCGAAGGCGATATCGAAGCATTGCAGTTAGACCAATTGTTGGACTTTTGAGGACTCCAACAACCCACAACGACTGCCATTAGATGATCGTATGGCAACCGGGACCAACCGGCCTAACGTGCTTTCCGAGGCACGACCAGACTAGTGCAAATATTTATATTCATTTTTTTTTATAAATTACGAACTAGCGCTTGACTGCAATCCCGCCTGATCATAAGCAGTGATGCAATCGTTGATGGTAAGGCGCGCTAGTTTATTAAACCTACTCACTCAAAGAAACTGAGTAAATAGGAAGGAAGACGGCCTCGTTCGCTACCGCGCTCGAGAATCGTTTTTATTTAATTGTTTTAATAAAAAACATTCTAGTAATTTCTCTTGTATCGTGGATGCGCTTACAAACATACAAACTCACATACACAAAAAGCCAGACCCGGAACAATTACATACATAATAGGTCATACAAATATTTGTCCCATGCGGGAACCGAATCGATCCGCAGCCATTAGTAAGACATTCAAATAAATAGGACATCATTTATATTCACACTAAGACACGCAACATACATACATAACACATAAAAGCGGAAAACTCGATTAAGTAATTCTACCCTCGTATTTACGAGGTATTCGCGATGTGCAAGGTTGTGATATAAACATCGTTCAACACTTAATGTGTAAAGCCCTCTTCAGATAATTCATCTCGAAGGGCAGAGGAGCAAACCCTCGTGATGTTAATTCACATTTCCAACCTGTCAAACATAGCTCTAATTTCTCTTCATTTTTGACTCTTATTATGATTTTAAGCAGTTTTTAATTATGAGAATAGAAGCAGTGGCCTAGTGCTATCGGCCGCGACTGCGAGTGCTGTCGGCTGGTCGGTGCTGTAGGTCGCAGGTTCGAACCCCATTAGGCGCCCTGGTCGGGTGACACCGCAGGTGCGGGCCTGCGGGCGGTGAGCAGAGGGCAGCTCGCCGCCCGGTAAGGACCAGGCCGGAGTCGACAGCGCGTCGTGTTGCACGCGCGCTTCAAAGAGATGTCAGCATATCGTGACGAGGTCCACGAAGACCGATGCCTCCTGAGTCATTGTTGCGGGTTGTTTAAAAAAGAAACTATGGCCCTGGCGCACAGGAAAGTGAAGAAACACGGGTGGTTAAAGTCTGACACGCCCTTTCGCTCCGCCCAGAGCGGGAGAGGTCATTTGATCATTTCCCATCCAGAAAGAAAAAGATCCCTATTAGGCGCTTTACTTTGTGTAAATTATTTCATCACCACTGCTTTCAAAAACGGTGAACGAAAACATCACGAGAAAACCGGCATGTCCTAGAGCCAAAACCTTCGAAGACATGTGACATCTACTGGCCCGCACTGGGCCAGCGTGGTAGATTACAGCCCACTCCCTCTCACCAAGAAGAGGCCTGTGTCCCAACAGTGGGAACATTATAGCCTAATTATGTAATTATGAGAATTGGGCTTCTGTAGTTCACAAGGTCTTTCCCGCACCCTATTTGCTTAACACACTATTACTGTCATTGACACTATTACTGTGTTTTGACAGCCTCCGTGGCCTAGCGGAAGCGGACGTGGCCGCTGCGCAAGGAGGCGCGGGTTCGATCTCCGCACAGTGCAAATATTTGTATGCATGAATATGAATATTTGCACTGGTCTGCTCGTGCTTCGGAAAGCACGTTAAGCTGTTTATCCCGGTTGCCATACGAACATATAATGGCAGTCGTTACGGGTTGTTGGAGCCCTCAAAAGTCCAACAATTGGTCTAGCTGCAATGCTTCGACGTCGCCTTCGGGTTGTGGAGGTCAGACGGCAGTCGTTTCACGGAAAATATCGAAGTTTAGCCATATCAGCAGTTAGACTGGTAAAGCGGACCCTAGAATCCAAAGCCGAAAAAGCTTCGGATGCGACTGGGATTAACGCTGAGATGATGATGATGATGATGACTATTACTGTCATTGGAATCATTTTCAAGCGTTTTGCTAATCTATTGATGCACATATTCGAAAAAAGTGTCTGCTCAAACAAGTGAATGACGCAATGAATGTTGTTGAGTTATCAAAATGAAACGCATTGCTATTGACAGTCATCATCATCTCAGCGTTAATCCCAGTCGCATCCACTGCTTTTCAGCTTTGAAGTCTGGAGTCCACTTTATCAGTCTGACTGCTAATTTTGGCTAAACTTCGATATTTTCCCTGAAGCGACTGCCGTCTGACCTCCACGACCCGAAGCCGATATCTAAGCATTGCAGTTAGACCAATTGCTAGACTTTTGAGGGCTCCAACAACCCGTAACGACTGCCAGTAGATGTTTTTATGGCAACCGGGATAAACAGCTTAACGTGCTTTCCGAGGCATGACCAGACCAGTGCAGATATTCATATTCATGCATAAAAATATTTGCACTTGGGGGTTGAACCCGCGCCTCCTTGCGCAGCGGCCGCGTCCGCTACTGCGACGCCACGCAGGCTGTCATGTGTCAAATGTGTCGATTGATGAATTGCCATAAAAATACTTCAGTTTCAAGTTACTATGCAATTACATAAAGTCATTTATGGGGCAATAAACCCAATTCCTCACATAAGCTTCTTTATCAGAGAGAGTGGGCCGACTCAGGTACTTCAGGTACAAATTAGTATTCTAACCAAAGACATTAAAATTATATTTACAAATCTCTTTGATTCTAACAATATAACCTATGAAACTAAAATGATTTTTGCAACTCCTTCCCAGCGACAGCAGGGCAAGGAGGAAGTGGCAAAATGGGGGGTTTTTGTTTTGAGGGATTGTCTTATCTAATACTAGCGGCCGCCAGCGACTTCCTTCGCGTGGTATTAGTCATGCTCAGCTCCTATTGGCAATATGTACGGCTGTGTTAGCTCCCGTTTTCGCAACATTTTTTGTTACTGCTCTGCTCCTATTGGTCATAGCGGGATGTTATGTAGCCTAAAGCCTTTCTGGATTAATAGGCTATTCAACGCAAAAAGAATTTTTCAAATCGGACCAGTAGTTCCTGAGATTAGCGCGCACAAACAAACAAACAAACTCTTCAGCTTTATATATTAGTATAGATTGACGATTGATGAAGTGCACACACAACTCCTACAGAGTTTAGAAAAGGCTTGTCAGTTGATAATGACTCTGAGGCGATGCACGGGGTAGTTTAACACCGCACTACCCCGTGCAGCAGACGAGGCCCGGACAGACCGGGCCAGCACGAGGGTGTGGGGCCGTGGAAGAATTTAGACTACCGCGGCCCCACGCACGCTCGTGATAGAAGAGACACCGGGGTGGTTTTAGTCAGTAGGAGTCTGACAGATAGAGATGATTTTCCATTTGGTTCAAAACGGTCTCCAAAGCCTGCAGCACAAGTGAAGAGTAGCCAGCCTGTCGGTGTTCTATAGGATGCATTTTGAAGGGTGTGCGCGTGCATTACATGACCTGATTCCCCCTATAATAATAATAATAATATTTATTTCTCATTTAACAAGAAGTGCGTATTGTTGTAAACAATAATTTGGAGTACATATTTGTAAATATAAGGCTTATCATAAGTTAACAATACATAGGTACTCTGACTCCTAAACTAGGTGAAACCTGTGACTTAGGAGTCAGTGATTCTCCGCAAGATACAAAGCCTTAATTCTAGTACAATCAGGACGGTTTAACAATAATCAAAGTGGTGGACAAAAACAGTAAAACTAATAGAATAAAAGCAAATAAATGAGAAAAGATTAACTAAGTGGCGAGTGTAAGGTGTGAGTGTAGGTATAGGGAAGGGTGTGTGTGTGTGTGTGAGGGTGTGTACATCTGTGTGCGTGTGCGTGCGTGTGTGGGTGTGTGTGCGTGCGTGCGTGTGGGTGCGTATGTATATGTGTATGTAACCTGTGCGTACTATACTATGACACGGGCGTATAAATAAAGTGAACATCACTGTGAAATACCCAGAAGAAGATCCTCAGTATTATTATAATTTAGTGTTAGAAGATAGTCTCTAATTAAAGTTTTGCATTGGTATTTAAGGCAGGAGAAAATTATTCTATCTCAGTTCTATCATCGGACTACCCGCCATGGGGCGAGTTTCCACCCTTATGTTGATGACAACACTACGACCCGAACGAAGCATTTCGGTTCTTCTTTTATACCGCGTACATCGACGGACTGCAACAATTTCCCAGCGACGGTGTTTCCGTCTGACTACAAGTGTTTTCAAGGCTAGAGTGAATAGGCTTTTAATAAACTAGCGCGCCTTTCCATCAACGATTGCATCACTGCTTACCACCAGGCGGGATTACGGTCAAGCACTAGATGAAAATTTATACAAAAAAAAAAAACGAATACTGGACACGTGTTTCGGGTTTCGCATATATAAAAAATATAGCTGTATATGATTTTATTTTGAGTTGAAACTGTATCGGAATGTATCCAAACGTCAAACGTGTAAATGTCAAAGTGACATAATGTGACTTCGGACACTTGCGATTTCCGCGCCCTCTCGCACTGACCCAGTGGTAAAAGATAATATTAATATTATTTTCGTTATAATTGTGACTGATATATTGTGGCTGACATAGGCAGCTAGCGACCTCTGTTGTCGAAAGGAGGCGACTGCAGTAATGAACGAGTTACGCATAATATTAGTGGTGCTCACTTTTCGACACTGGAGGCGCTGTATTATGAATGAAACGGTCTCCATATTGACCTTGAGAACTGTAGTACCGCTATTGGACCCCAGAGGTGCTGGTTTTATGAATGAATCACGATTATTTGTCAATGAAAATTGTAGTTGCCCGCCTCTCGACACTTGGGGGCGGTAAGGTAAACACGTTTCGAATGTTCTAGAAACTCTCAGATCCGGAAGTTGAGTAAAAATATCGGTTTCTTCCGCCCACATACTGTGGTAACGGCCCCTTTTCGCTTCAAGACGTCGTAGAGTGCGGGTGTTTAGTGTTAGTCTCGTAAAATGTAATCGTGTTTTAGATTTTAAGACTACACCGTGTCTATACTTGTCCGAATCCAGGGATTGTATACTTTAAAACCTGTGGAAATACCGATAATAAATCTGGTAGTAGCATCCGCCTGTTTTTCATTACTATTCAGTATTTATTCTTATTTTATAATAAGGGAGAGCCCGCTCTGTGCTCTCTAATAATAATTAGTAGTTTTAATAAAATAAACCTCTATAACAACAGTAGACATTTTATTTAAATAATAACATTACATGGCGCAGCCGGTGAAGAATCAGTTTTGAGGATTAGCTCGGATAAGATAAGACTCAAGCACGAAGAATCGCGTGGCCGCTGCTGGGTGAGAAAATTTTTGTACAATGGCCGATGATAAATCTGTCGACAACATGTGTGCGATAGAATACAAAATGGCGCAAAGCTTGGTACTAGACAACATTGAGGATTGTTGGCCTCAGTGGCAGCGCTTCAAACAAAGCTTTAAAAATTTCATCATGGCGGCTGGATTCGAGAAATATTCAGAGCCAAGGAAGGCAGCTATACTGCTAAATTGTAATGGGCAGCAGGCGCAGTAGTAGAATGATTCTATACCTACTGTTATCTTTAAGAGGGGATTCTAGTGCCGAGGAATTTGGAAAATAGGTATTTGAAGAAACTATTGCCGTCGCGCTGCTTCCAACCTCTCCCGGTAAACTGCGAAAAGGATAATTGCAGCTCAGGCTGATTTTACCTACAAAAACGTTGACCAAAAGACGTTTCGTATTACGCTGTTTTCTTTTTCAAAACACGACAGATCTCAAATATTTTTATATCAAAATAATATAAAAATAATTGAGATAAGTAATATATAATAATAACATATAGTATAGTATATATGTAGTAGTAGTGTAGTATAGTAATATATTGAAATAAGTAACAGAAGAATAGGTATACCTATGCTTCTATTACTTATTTTCATTTTTGTCAAAAATTTATCACGTTTGTCTAGTAGTCATCTGGGGCCCTAGCCAATGTAACATCGCTTCCTAGCGAAGCGAAATCGAATACTAAACCAACCAATGGCAGGAACGATTGACCACGTGATTTATCGCGTCGCGTGGTCAATCGTTCCCGCCATTGGTTGGTTTGGTATTCGATTTCGCTTCGCTATGAAGCGATGTTACTTTGGCTACAGGCCCTGAACATCAAATTAAAAATGGGTTATTTTTCGCGATTTTAGAGTATCGTATTTCTTTTATTAAAGTTTTGGAAAAAATCAAATGATAGGGCCACGTATAATCACGGTGTAAAATTGTAGAAAAAAAAATTGCTCTAAAAGCATTAGCCATGAAGAAAACAGCGGAATACCATTGTATAGAGAAAGCACCACCAGAGTTCCCTCTTAATGCTTCAGGATATCAATAGGCTTTAAGTTGCTCATTGTATAAATATCGATATCGATAACGGCAACCCTTTGATGCCATTATTTCCTAGGATAAACCCTAACATAGTTAGCTAGGACCTAAACTGTATAGTTCCCATCACTAACCACGGGGTCATAGAATAAAGAGGGGAAGTAGGTTATCTGCGACCCAATCCGCGATTTAATTGCCTACTGTCTTAGGGTTGACGACTGTCCGCGCTTCGTCGGTTACGGTTGTCGCCCAAACCGCTAACAAATATTTATAGACTAAGAGCTTATGTTTAAATTATTTGCTTAGTATATAGTTTACATATACTAGTCAGTTTTTTTTTGTAATTTTTATTTTTAGTTTTGTACACATAAAGAACCATGTTTATTTTTATTTTTAATTAATACAAATATAAATAATACAAACATAACATCTATTGAATCGCACATTTAATACAAAATTACAAATTAGCTACAGAAAAATACCTACTTTCTTCGGTTTCGACTATTACGAAACGCGTTGTTATTAAACTTTAATGTGTAATATATCTGTATCCTTGTAAATAACTTTTAGAAATATAATTTGAAAAATATAAGTCTTTTATTTTGTTCATAAATAGACATACCAACTTTGCAGTTTATGTGATCATTTTTTAAAAGCTAATGTGCCGAAAAGCCGTGACGCGCGAACCTCGTTCCGTGCTAGCCGCGACTAGCGCAGTCATAGCATAGAATAAAGAGAGGGAAGTACGTTATCTTCATACAAACGGACCGCGCGCGGCTTGTATGTGTGCGCCATAGTATCTATGCGTCGCCGCACGCACACCTAAACACAATATTAGAGTGCCTATGACTGCGCTAGTCGCGGTTAGCACGGAACGAGGTTCGCGCGTCACGGCTTTTCGGCACATTAGCTTTTAAAAAATGATCACATAAACTGCAAAGTTGGTACGTCTATTTATGAACAAATAAAAGACTTATATTTTTCAAATTATATTTCTAAAAGTTATTTACAAGGATACGGATATATTACACATTAAAGTTTAATAACAACGCGTTTCGTAATAGTCGAAACCGAAGAAAGTAGGTATTTTTCTTTATCTAATTTGTAATTTTGTATTAAATGTGTGATTCAATAGATGTTATGTTTGTATTAATTAAAAATAAAAATAAATATGGTTCTTTATGTGTACAAAACTAAAAATAAAAATTACAAAAAAAAAAAAACTGACTAGTATATGTAAACTAAATACTAAGCAAATAATTTAAACATAAGCTCTTAGTCTATAAATATTTGTTAGTGGTTTGGGCGACAACCGTAACCGACGAAGCGCGGACAGTCGTCAACCCTAAGACAGTAGGCAATTAAATCGCGGATTGGGTCGCAGATAACATACTTCCCCTCTTTATTCTATGGTCATAGGCACTCTAATATTGTGTTTAGGTGTGCGTGCGGCGACGCATAGATACTATGGCGCACACATACAAGCCGCGCGCGGTCCGTTTGTATGAAGATAACGTACTTCCCTCTCTTTATTCTATGACGGGGTTCTACCGTTCACCGTCAGCGCCTTCCGTGAGTGTCATTAGGCCTGATTAGAGTATTATTACGGTACGATGAGCAGCATTAACATAATCTATTGCTTTGATCCTCGCGTGTACTTGTAATTAGTGACGAATTGAATCTTTCTGATTAAGTCCTGGATCGATTTTATATCGCTATTGACGTCAATTTCGATTCTATATCGACAAATTTATCAAAAACTGGTTCAGACGCATGAAACTTTGTATAGAGGCTGCTGGAGAGTACTTTGAAAAGATGTAATAAAAATATAATGTACCTATAGATTTTTTTAAATTATTTTTTACTAGCTTTCCGCCCGCGGCTTCGCCTGCGAGGATTTTGGTTATATCGCGCTTTTTAGATTTCCTTCGGGAGTATCAATTTTTTCTGGGATAAAGGTAGCTTATGTTCTTTCTCAGGGTCTAAAGATTCTCTGTGCCAAATTTCATCAAAATCGGTTGAGAGGTTTAAGCGGGAAAGCGTAACAGACAGACAGACAGACAGAGTTACTTTCGCATTTATAATATTAGTATGGATTATCGCAAAACTTTCTGAGTGTCTCATATATGTATAACACTACGAATGTTGCGCTACAGGAAGTTTCCGAATGGGGCGAAGCAATCTTGTAGCATTTAATGCCGCCAAAATACAAGCGTGTCTATTCACCGCCAAAAGAAGCTCATTCACCTTGGCTCCTCTTTTTGGAATGTAGTATCCTTTTTGGAGTGCACCGACCGCCTTAAACTTTTGGGAGTTTAGATTTCCTCGAACCTAAACTTTGGGCAGTTCATTGAGTTCAAAGTCAAGGTGGCTTCTTCTTCAGCCTATAGATGTCCACTGCTGGACAAAGGCCTCCCCCAAGGCTTTCCACGCCGACCGGTCTTGTGATGCCCGCATCCATCGGCTTCCCGACCTTCACCAGGTCATCGGTCCATCTTGTTGGGGGCCTCCCTACGCTGCGACTTCCAGTACGTGGGCGCCACTCCAGAACCTTACTGCCCCATCGGCCATCGGTTCTACAAGCAATGTGCCCTGGCCACTGCCACTTAAGTTTAGCGACTCGCAGAGCTATGTCGGTGACTTTGGTTCTTCTGCGGATCTCCTCATTTCTGATTTGATCACGCAGAGAAACTCCGAGCATAACTCTTTCCATTGCCCTTTGTGTGACTCTGAGCCTTCTTATGAGGCCCATTGTGAGCGACCACGTTTCAGTTCCGTAAGTCATCACTGGTAACATACACTGGTCAAAGCTGCCAGGAAACTTTGCGTTATTGCAAAGGTCCGGCGGTGGGACAGCTTCTTTTTTTTTTATAAATTATAAAATAGCGCTTGACCGCAATCCCGCCTGATGGTAAGAAGCTATTGTTATACAAAGCACAGGTCCGTTCGTGTGTGGAGCCACATTTGAACTGGATCAATTTGATTTAGAATATCATTAACATTGCTTTTTAGATACAAGGAACAGAGTTCACTCATCCTCAGGATGAGAAAAAGGGAGGATCCTTCGAGTAGACGGGTTTTGGGTCTGGCTGGCAGGCGAAGGTTGATGTCGGAAAGTTGATGAGCGAGATGCAGACTCTGCTTAACATCGTGTCAGTATGTCGTGTTGTTCGCATGTGGCGTTGTTGATACCATACAACAAGTTTTTTCTCCATGGTAGGCCATACCATTGGCTACCGGCAGAAGTTACCACCTACCAGACAAAGTCTTGCCGCCAAGCGATTCGTCGTGTTCCGGCATGATGTCTGGTGAAGCCGTACGGAGGATGGGTCTCAGCAGTTGATGCGTACAATGCTATAATGCTCAGCGTATAATGTACATTCGTTCATTCTCGTTGAAAGTGCTCCAATAGTTGCTGTTCTGAGGTGTTATGTGCTCTGCCTATACCAAATCAGCTGCACACATGATTGCTATTTACGTCAATTGGATGTTTCCGCATAAAACTGCAACCACCGCACTCTGCTGACTCGTTGCCTCGTGTCTCCGATCACCTACTCTCATCACGCTGACGCCGCAGCTCATTTTACTCCATTTTGCAATCGATTATTAAATTTTAATTAATTAATCAGTATCAATCAGTAATCAGTAATCAAATATTAATCAGTAATCGGTACTAGCATCGTCCAAGTTTAGACATAAGATTTAACCTAAGTTAATATTGTAATTTTCGAATAATTATTCAAGTAATTTCGGTTTTTCTTAAGTCCTTCGGCTGCCACCTTCATAATTAGCTACGAATGCTCAGCGATGTGTACCGGGTACGATGCACCAAATGTTGTTTTAAGTCGGGAGTTTGGTCGTGGAGGGTCTTCAGATCGATCTCCCACTGGCGCAGCATCGTTGGTCGTGTTGTTGGGTTTAACATTGCACACCTTGCTTAACTGCCGTCATCCTTCCTATTCACTCAGTTTTTTAAGGGAATAGGCTTAATAAACTAGCGCGCTTTACCACCAATGCAACGATTGCATCATTGCTTACCATCAGGCGGGATTACAGTCAAGCACTAGTTTATGATTATTAAAAGAAAAGTTTTGAAAGCGAACCCCAAATATCCCTTACACATAACCATATCCTTTTGCATAATGCAAAAGGACACTTCACTTTGTAATTGGGCTTAGCAGAAATTTTAGCGAAATGTGACCCAATTAAACTAATAATAAATTGCTTACAGACACTAAAGGGGACAATTTTCTCCCAAAAACGGCATAGAAAAGTAAGTAAACGAATAAAATATACTACAACGATCACCCAGCTTTTAAAGTGTAGTCAAGTCCCCCAAAATACGGGGGGACGAATCCCAGATATTTTCCGGCATACTGAATTTGAGCTATGTAAGGGTAGGCAGCATAAAATGGTAAATCAGAAGGCTTAATTCATACAACAGTCGAACGCACAAGATGGAACCTTTAGGCCTCTTATATGACTTTTCTTATTTTTTTGGTCAACATCTTGGTGTGGTGGTAAGGGCTCTATTAGTCTATTTCGTGGGTGATGTTTTGAATAAAAGCATGAAGGGTAGATATACCCTCCAATCTCCAACCTTCTCAACCGACAGTTTCATCCCAAAGAAGTGCTCTGGTCCGCGCCTTAAAGCAAAGTGCCAGTTCGACAATACCCACTTTCCAAAACGAGTCCGTTAACGCGCCGCCATTACAAAATAACGTCACAGTTGACAGCCTTCGTGGCGTAGCGGTAGCGAACGCGGCCGAGTTCGATCCCCGCACAGTGCAAGTATTTGTATGCACGAATATGAATATTTGCACTGGTCTGGTCGTGCCTCGGAAAGAACGTTAAGCCGTTGGTCCCGGTTGCCATACGAACAACTAGTGGCAGTCGTTACGGGTTGTTGGAGCCCTCAAAAGTCTAACAATTGGTTTAACTGCAATGCTTAGATATCGCCTTCCGATTGTGGTCAGACGGCAGTCGCTTCACGGAAAACATCGAAGTTTAGCCAAAAATCAGGAGTTAGATTGGTAAAGCGAACCCAAGACTCCAAAGCTGAAAACATATGGATGCGATTGGGATGAACGCTGAGATGATGATGAGTCCGGCACTGCCCAGACTGGCTCACTAGTGAGGCAGATTGGGCGTCCATGAGGATTTACCACTCCAGTCAAAAATAAAAAAAAAAAAATATAGCAACTTTTATCAAAATGAAATCGTTATCCACGACCAATATATTTTTAAATATCAAAATATAAAAACGTGTTATTATTATTTATTATTAGAAACCCATTGCTACTGATAATGTGTTACGGAATTACCCCACGGACCTTCTTTACTTATATTTTTTATGACGGGAAGTGATGCTTCACATAAATGTTTGTCACAGGAAAAGGGGGCGATTCGTGTACCGCAATTACAGACATCAAACGTGAAAGTAAATTGAAGACAGTTACGGTTACAAATGGTACCTGCATGTTATTTTCTTTTGAAGATGGGTGACGATCTTTGATGTGTATATTTTGTTTCTAGAAATTATTAAAGAGGGAAAAACGGATTTATTTCAAACAAACACACACACATAATCCGCTCAGCTATGTCGGTGACTCTGGTCCTCTGTCGGATCACCTCATTTCTGATGCGGTCCTTCAGAGAGACGCCCAACATAGCCCGCTCCATAGCTCGCTGAGCGACTTTAAACTTATGAACTAGTCTGACCGTTAGTGTCCACGTCTCGGCTCCGTAAGTCATGACGGGTAGGACGCACTGATTGAAGATTTTTTTCTTCAAACATTGGGGTATGGGCGACGAAAATACCTGACGAAGTTTACCAAATGCTGCCCATCCCAGCTGGATCCTTCTATTTGGCTCCTTCAGACACTCACGCACCTCACATACACACACGAACACATACACGCTCCTCACACTCACACAGACACAACCCATACACACTCACGCACTCATACAATTAATCGAATTTTGTTATGTTTTTTCTGCTTACGTATTTAAGTAAGGAGCTAGTGGAGCCTTGAGGCATTTCTATGCCTAAATGAAAAACAACGAAACTCCTTGATATGCATTGCAAGCTAAAATGATATGAAATTTTATTTATTTATTCAAATTCGCAGCGTAGGGAGGCCCCCAACAAGGTGAACCGAAGACCTGGTGAAGGTCGCGGGAAGCCGATGGATGCGGGCAGCACAAGACCGGTCATCGTGGAAAGCCTCGGGGGAGGTTTTGTCCAGCAGTGGACCTCTATATGCTGAAGAAGAAGAAGCTTCAAATTATTTTCACGATACTGACGTTATCGTTTATACTGCTACAGTTTTTGACAATGCTGTTTATTACATTTGGCCTCAAGTCAGCAAAAAAATTAACAGACCATCAATAATTTGAATTAATGGTGACGTCTTTTTTATAATTATAAACTAACGCTTGACCGCAATTCCACCTGATGGTAAGCAATGATGCAATCGTTGATGATAAATCGCGCTACTTTATTGAGACCCTATTTATTAAAAAAAAAAAAAACTGATTCAGTAGGAAGGAAGACGGCAGTTGAGCAAGGTGATGCAATGTTAAACCCAACAACACGACCAACGATGCTGCAGGGGGAGATTGATCTGGCCCTCCACGACCAAACTCCCGACACTACAACATTTTGCGTATCGTACCTACGCGGCACACATCGTTTGCTCTGACCCGTACTCCGTACCACTCACCTGATATTATGTCGACGAACACGACGAATCGCTTGGCGGTAAGACTTTCTCTTGTGGGTGGTTAGGTATTTTTGCCGGCAGCCGATGTTATGGCCTACCACCAAGAAAACATAACAAATAGCATTATCAAAAACTGTTAGAATATAGTAGATATTGTGATTACAAGGAAAAAGTATTACCAGGTAGCGTGGATACAGTTCTTAATGCGGAGATGTCACTAAGTCCTAGAAACTTAGCATTAAAATTGAAGGCTGTGTCTGTGAGCTGATTGTAGTTGAGCAATGAGTCCTGCCTTGGATGGTATATAATCAGTACAGCGCCTAATAATACTGGCATGCTTATTCGGACCTGCTGAAATGAATGTAGGACGCCCTTAGGCGAGATGGAGCGACGACATCAAAATGGTAGTAGTGGCTGGCGGAAAACTGCTCAGGATCGAGCTTGTTGGCGTGCTATGAAAGAGGCCTATGTCCAGCAGTGGACGAGTAGCGGCTGATGATGATGATAGCCAGGACCAACAGCTTAACGTGGTTACCGAGGTACGAAAGGGTTTTGGTATATAAAGTTGGAGTCTGCCTAAGCTACAAACTACATTCGAACTAGCTAAAATCAGGCTAACACTTATCAATGGACCAGCCGCAGCCACTAAGTAAATCTATCATTTCATTTCTAAATAATATGTTTATTATTATCCCTGCCCGCTACTTATGACCCCCCCCCCCCTCCCCCGGGACTTTTCGAATCATAATCCTGTACCCATATAACTAAATAATAACTGAGCAAAGCAAGCATTCATAATAACTCGATCTACCCCTCTTTCATCCGTTTTTAACTGGCCACGGTTTGACTTTGAAGTCAAGTTGCTTGACGACAGAATTAAGAAGTACAGAAGGACAGCTTCGTACCACGAGCGAAAACGCACGCACACATAGACACGCTTCAAGTACAGCGAGTGCAAGAGTACTCCCGACCGGCATTTGTTTGAGGTCGCCGTACATATCATGTATAGTTTAATACGAAAGTATCATATCAAAGTGTTTGAATACCCGGGTAACACACTATCAGTAGCAATGGATTTCATTTTGATAGTTCTAGAACATTCATTGCGTTAATTACGTTGTTGAGCAGAAAAAATTGAGAAAATTTGAGGCAATGAATTTCAGATTGTTAGTATGGAACACTTATTTAAACTTTCTGGGGGAAATTAGAGTTCCTACTGTACTTCGTGGCGAAGTACCATCCAGAGCGGAGCTCTAGCAGGTCCAACCTGTCGTCCTCCCTGAGACCTCATGCAACCGCATAATTACGCGGCTGACACCCCTAATTGCAGCTGCTAACGCGGATATAGGGAGAAATGTGAACATTCTGCGCCTCAAAATCAGATTTCAAAAAATCAAAATCAATTGTTTAGTTCAAATTAACCATCACTTGGTACTTTTAAACGATAGTCAATGTCGGTCAGTCCAAGAAAAGTGAAGCTAAATTGCACGTTTCAAAGCGTAGATCTCTATGGAGAAGAACGTGCAAGAAACTCCATGGACACTCTTTTAAAATTATAATATATGGGTTACATTTCTTCGTTACATATTTATGTTGCTTCTATCATGTGAGCACAATGTAAAATTAATTAAAATAGAAAAATAAATAAAGCCCACTGGCAGGTAAGAGATGACCAGTCTCCACTGACGGCCCCCGTTCACGAGCTTGACGCGCATCAGCCCCACTTAGCTCAACCATATTGAAGGGAACCAAATGACCCAATAACACGCGCCACCATCAGCAAGACATTTGAGTGAGCATGACAAACTCTTAACTGCCAATCTCGTAATGTCAAATAAGTTATATATATAAAAAAAAACAAACCATAGTCCATGGTGCCTCACATTCACAAACTTGAAAAGTGCTTCGCCCGCGTGGAGTTCGGTTATATCGCGCTTTTTAGATTTCCCTCGGGAACATCAATTTTTTCCGGGATAAAAGGTAGCCTATGTTCTTTCTCAGGGTCTAAAGATTGTCTGTGCCAAATTTCATCAAAATCGGTTGAGTCGTTTAAGCGGGAAAGCGTAACAGACAGACAGACAGACAGACAGACCGACAGACAGAGTTACTTTCGCATTTATAATATTAGTATGGATTAACCTTCTGCAGTTTTCTCTAACTCATATGGTACGTAAACGGTAAACGCTTATGATATGAGTTTAAGTCAAGCTTAGCATTGCAGTACTTCGCTCGGTAAACAAGATTTGGCTTTGCTTTGCAAAGATAAGTTGCTACGTGGGCAGTTTTTAACTTGATAACTGTGGATGAGAGAGCTGAACTTATTTTACCAAGGGGTGGTGTTACCTAGTACCTGGATTGTGGAGGTCAGATTGGCAGTCTCTCCATGTGAAAAACTAGTATTTGGCTGCATTTTGGGTAGACTGGAAACCGTCCTCAACATACTTGGGAATGGGATGATGGAGATGAAAGATTCTTCTTGTTCTTTTTTCAAGGTGTGATTCAACCTCAACCCTTGATCAATGACCTTTGTGGAATAGATACCACAATTTTGCCAATAAAACATGTAGCAAACTATAGAAATTCTTTGAAAATTTTATTTCACAATAATGGCGGATATCGCCAATGACAGTTGAAAAAGACGGCCGCGTGAACCGTCTATGAGGGAGCTTTGAGGCAAAGTCGTGATGTGGCCACTATGCTCAATGTTCTTTATGAATTATTTACTGAATGCACTTTTTACTACATAAATCACGCGCTTTTATTTAGTAAACGACACCATGAATAATTTTAAGAGTCCAATGAAAAATGAGCGCGACACTCATCTTAGCTTTCCTGTAAAAAAAAACGATAAATATTCTATTCTATTTTTATTTATGAAGCCGATCTCAAAAGAGGATTAGAGAAGGAAGAATGTGTAAGATAACTATATACATATATATATAGATACATAATGTAAATACTCTCCACATGTCATTGGCAAAATACTGAGCCGATATCGACATATCGGCTCAGTAGCCAGAATCCATACTAATATTATAAATGCGAAAGTAACTCTGTCTGTCTGTCTGTTACGCTTTCCCGCTTAAACCTCTCAACAGATTTTGATGAAATTTGGCACAGACAATCTTTAGACCCTGAGAAAGGACATAGGCTATCTTTTATCGCGGAAAAAAATTGATATTCCCGAGGGAAATCTAAAAAGCGGGTTATAACCGGACTCCACGCGGGCGAAGCCGCGGGCGGAAAGCTAGTAAAAAAGTAAAAAATATATAAATGACATGGATGACGGGATCTTATGTCAATTGTCAAATAATGTGTGTTGTCTATGACATCAAGCCAACATTTTTTTTTAAGTTTTCGTGTTTGAGTACGAGGCTTTTGACTTTTTTATTTTTTATGTCTACATTTTATTATTATTTTTTACTTGTAATGATCCTTTTATTTATGCGTTTTCTAAGTATCTATGTAGATGTAAATCATTTCTTTCTTTCTTTTTTGGCTTCGCACGGTTTGTGCATATAGCCAATGTCACGACATTACGTGATATTACGTGGTAATCAATTCATGTCGAAAAAGACGGCCGCGTGGACCGTCTTACGAGGAAGGTTTGAGTCAAAGTCATGATGTGGCCACTATGCTGCGATATTTCACTGTTCTTTATGAATTATTTACTGAATGCACTTTTTACTACATAAATCACGCACTTTTATTTAGTAAACAACACTATAGATAATTTTAAAAGTCAAATGAAAAATGAGTGTGAGACTCATCTTGACTTTCCCGCAAAAGCTCCGATGTAAATCATACAAGCTAACGACGGTAAACAGAATCGAATGCACAAGTATAAAAATGGAAGAAAGCTAAAGTAGGTAACTCACCACTTTAAGACGCAGTCACAGAGTAATGCGCTATAAACTGTAAACATATTAGTTAATAGCAAATTCTCAAGCAGGAACTAGAAGGCGGCAAATTATCTACATACGGCCTCATTAATTTGCATCCTGCAGGCCATATCGGGCCATAACAGGCTTTAACGGGCTATAACCATAACTTAGGGTCTGGCTACGTTCTCACACGGTGGAAATCTAGAGGTTATTGTAAGAGTCGAGATAGTTGTAGGTATGTATTGAGAGTATTTGCGATTGTTGGGTTCTGGGAATAACGTAACCTATTTATTGGTTTTTGAGAACGAATGTTGCCGGCAAGCGATTCGTCTGGTGAAGCCCGAGGACGGGTCTGAGCAGTGGTGTTGCGATCTATGCCGAGCACTATGCGCCAAATGTTGTTGTGTCGGGAGTTTGTTCGTAGAGGGTCTCCAGATCATCAATCTCCCACTGTCGAAGCATCGTTGGTCGTATTGTCGGGTTTAACATTGCTTCACCTCTCTCAAATGCTGCCTTTCTTCCTAGTTAGTAGTTCTGGGTTTTGAAAATAACGTGGTTTACCGGTTTTTGAGAACGGACTTTGAACACATGTTGGAACATGATTTTTTATAGTTTTTGTTGGTTTCATACGAAGTAGAACGTGGAGACGACAAATTGACAGTAAATGAAAACAATACCAATAGTATTATTTGGATTTAAGGCCAGAATAGCTTGCCGCCCGGTAAGGACCAGGTCCGAGTCGACGGCACGTTGTGTTTCACGCGCGCCTCAAAGAGATGTTAGCACATCGTGACGGGGTCCACGAAGACCGATGCCTACTGGGGCAGGTTGCGGGTTGATTAAAAAAGAAACCGTGGCCCTGGGGCATAGGCAAGTGAAGACACACGGGTGGATTTTAGTCAGTAAAAGTCTGACACGTCCTTCCGCGACACAAAAGTGTTTTTTTTTTATTATTTCAGTCTTTTTCTTAATGAAATAGAAACATAAAGGATGCAATGAACTAAACATTTGTTTATTATGTGAACGTTTTAAAATAATATGTCAGTAATAGCATAGTAGAAAGAAGAACAGTAAAACATCTTCATATACACGAGCCGCTCTCGGTTTGAATGTATGCGTGCGCGCCGTGCGCCGTGTCGGTACGCGATTTCACGCACACGCTGGCATAATACAGGATGGATTAACGTGGCCGCAGTACGGGCTGTGCCGTGTGACTGTGAGCACGCCCGTAAATTACATGACCGCTCGCGTTCGTCAACTCTCGCCGGCCACTTACCATAATATTAATTATTACAAGTATCATGACTTCAAAAGGGGGAAAAAGATATTGTAGTGTTTTCGGGTGCCTCAATAACGATTTCGCAAACCCGGACTTATCATTCTTCATAGGAAATATGATATTCATTATGTACTTACATACTGAACCAGAAATGTAAGTACCTACTTATACCTAACTTAAATCTTATTGGAAAATGTGATATATGTATTGTTTGTTTCACAGTTTATTTGCTTTATTAAGAGCGCACCCGAGTCGCATTTTTCCATATAATTGTATTCCCAGATTTACTTCCTAAATACTATGCTTAAAGTTAAGTTTATTTTAAGAAGCCCAGTTTTAATATAAAACAGAGTATTGAGTACGAAATATCTTTTAAGTAAACGCATTTGTCGCATGTTGTAATAAGGGCAAATTCACAATAATCAATATTGCAAATTACTATTAATTTTTTTTTTATTGTCTTATGTGTTGTTTGATCCAAATATGGCGTCTTAATCATAATATTAAGTTAATAAAATTATAGTAAAATGTGACCGACTGACGCTTAGGGTTGCGTAGATAAAATATTAAATTGGTAAAATATTCAATCATAATATGCTTTTTATTACATAAATTTAGATCAAAGTCACAACCCTGAGGTTCAACGCAAGAGTAGGAAAATAACTCTGCGGGCGGCCTTAGATAATCTACTGTTCTCTGTCTACTGTGGTAATAGTGTGTGATATTCTATTATTAAAATTCTTGACTTTCTTACGAACGTCTAAGGTAGAATTTCATATATACAGACAGTTTTTTGCATGATTTAATTCCCCCATCTCCGTTCCACCATCGGACGACCGGCGCTTGACCGCAATCCCGCCCGATGGTAAGCAGTGGCGTAATCGTTGATGGTAAAACGCACTAGTTTATTAAGAGCCTATTCACTCTAGCCTTGAAGACACTCAAATTGTAGTCCGACGGAAACACCGCCGCTGGCAAATTGTTCTAGTCCCTCGTGGTACGCGGTATAAAGGAGGAGGCGAAACGCTTCGTCCGGATCGTAGCGGTGTTAACAACGTAAGGGTGGAAACTCGCCGTACGACAGGTCGTCCGATGGTGGAACGGAGATGGGGGAATTAAATAATGCAATTCCCTCGCACACTCTCCAAAATGCATCCTATAGAACACCGAAAGACTGGCTACTCTACGCCTGTGCTGTAGGCTTTGGAGACCGTCTCGAGTTAAATCAGGGTCAGCTGCAGTACTCTACACACGAACGAACCTGTGCTTTGTATAGCTGCCCTAGTGATAGAAATAATTCTATCGCTGACTTTTAACCGTTTCCAAAATAATAATACGCTGAGCAAGGTGGAAGCATTGACATGAAAAGCATTATTAAGGGTCCGTCTTGTTAATCTGCTCATTTTGATCAATTTTGTTCCATGATTGTGAAAATATGTTACATAATATTAGTAAAATTTTGTATGATATGGATAGTACAACTCTTCATCTAGCTGGTAGCTTGACTACTTTTTTCAAGAAACTTCATAATTAGTAGTAAATCTACAATTTCCGATACTCTTTTTCTCAAATTTCACGTTCGAGTGAAGTTTGACCATAGTTTCTGAAGAAACTGCAAGCGATTTTGCCTATAAAAAAGTACTGTTCACAACAGGATATAACTATCTTGCTGCTAGCTTGACCACTTTTTCGAGTTTATTTCATAATTCAGCCAAAAAAGAAGACAGAAATTAAGAAATTCAAGGGAAAACTGCAGCCAAACAAGTATGTTTTTTCTATAATAAAGCAACTTTTTTTAAAAATTAAAAAATGCCTCATTAATTTTAAGGTATTTTTATAATAGAAACAAAAGTTTATTTTCTAAAAAAAAAATTTTTTTCATCATGAAAATCAATGTCAAAATCTACTATATTTACGAGCGCGCAAACGCAGCCGGCTCAGCCCGGCAGCGGCAGCGGCCCGCGCAGCTCAACGAGCAGCTCAACGCCGACAGCGCAGCCCGGACGAGCAAGAAGAAGCGCCTAAGCGACGTTGCAAAGGTGAGTCGCCCCCCAAGACCTTCTCGGAAGCGACGCGCAACCCTGTAGGAGCAACAGGCGCCGCAGCCCCCCCTCCCTCAGCCCCTCCTGGCCGAGCGGAGGAAAAAAATAATCCGACGGTAGACGCAAAATCTACCGACGGAACGGATAAGACAGCGACGAAAAAAAAGTTGCGCTACCCTCCACTGGTGGTGGAGAAACTCCCACAGTGGGCGCACCACTTCCGCGTCCTTAAGGGAAAACTGGGGCGTGCCCCCAGTGCCAGACCGTTCGGGGAGGGGGTGAAGTTCACCCCCCAAACGGACACCGAGTACCGTCTGATACAAAAGTATCTGACGGTACTCGAAAAGAGGAAAACATCCCCTGGTTTTCCTACTCCCTACCAGCGGAGCGGAGCCACAAGGTGGCCATAAGGGGGCTGCCTGCGGACACGGCGCCGGCAGATATAGAGGAGGACCTACGCGCGCTGGGGTTCCAGCCGGAGTATGTTCGCGTCATCAAGGCGCGACAAGGACGACCCGGCTGTATATTCCACGCCGTGCTGAAGAAGACTCCGAATCTTCTGCCGGGCATCTATGAGGTAAGGGAGATCCTCTGCATGCCCGGTGTTAGGATCGAGGCGTGGCGTGGCAAGAGGGGGCCTGCACAATGCCACAGATGTCAGCAGTTCAGGCACTCCTCTGAACAGTGCCACAGACCGCTCGCTTGCGTCAGGTGCGGCGGGAGTCACGTGGCCAGAGAGTGCCCGCGGCCAAGGGAGGAGCCCGCCACCTGCATCAACTGCGGGGGGGCGCACCCCGCAAACCACACCAAATGCCCCGTAATGCGCAAGGAGGTGCGCAACAAGCGAGCGGGCACGGTCGCCATCACCGGTAACACGCGCCGGTCAAACACGGCCGCAGAGAGGCCGTTACAGCCGACGCCGCTAGGGGAAACCCAGTCGGCGACCCTGATGGCGGCCGCCAACGACCCACCAGCGCGCAACGCGGCCACCACCTCCTCAGGACGGAGGAGGAAAGGACGCGGCGGCAAGAGGGGAAAGGTCAACACGACCAACGCCGCTGCCAACCCCGCCACTGTCAATGTGACAGTGAACGTACCACCACAGAAGGGGGCGGGGCCTAAACAGGCTAGAATCGACGACCTCTCCCACCCGCCGACCAAAAACACCTCGCAAAACACGGTGAGTCGGATGGTCCGCGGCCCCGCGCCGAGCAGCTCCGCTCAGGAGAGGCGTAGTCGGCCGCCGCCACCAAAACAACAAACCGCCATGTCGGCGGGCGCACCCGGGGAAAGACACCCCGGGTCCACAATAATAGAGGCCGCTCTCCGGGTCCTCCAGGACATCCTGCTGGCGCTCAGCAGGGGTCAGGACCCGGTGCCAGTTGTTCTCACCGGCATAACAGACCTGATCATGTTGAACAGACATGTCTAAGCCGGTGAGAATACTCCACTGGAATGCCCGCGGCCTCAGGGAGAAGGTCGTGCTCCTCCGTCCTCTCCTACAGGAACAGGACATCGACGTGGCGCTCATCAGCGAGACGCTCCTGAGACCTGGGGACACGGTCAAGTTCCCAGGTTATCACGTCTACCAAAAGGATGGGCAATACAATGAAACCAATAGCCAGCGACACCGGATCTCCCAAGGCCTGGTGGTGCTGGTGAAGCGAAGGGTCGTCCACCAGGAGCTACCGCCCCCAACACTCAGCAGCATCTCAGCGCTGGGTGTGCAGCTGCATGTCGCCGGTAGGCACGTGTGTATGTACGCGGCATACAAGCAGCCTCAGAAACCACTCAACACTAGCGACATACACACGCTGCTAGCCTCACCACATCCCACCATCATCGCCGGCGACCTTAATTGTAAGCACCCGGCGTGGAACAGCGGATCCACCAACCAGGGGGGCCGACGACTCTTCGCCGACGCGGAGGCCAAAGGGTACGACGTGTCCGGACCGGAGACGCCGACCCGCTACCCAGACAACATAGCACACTCACCCGACGTGCTGGACATCGTCGTGCACAAGGGCCTCACCTGCCAGATCGCGCAGGAGGTGCTGGACGACGAGCTGAAGTCCGACCACCAGCCAGTGCTCGTCCGCCTGACTGACCACACCACCAGAGTTGCCCATCCGGCGCCACGTCGACACACGGATTGGGACAAATTCAGGAAGGTAATGGAGGCCACCACGCCCACTCGGCCCGTCGCCGACGCCTTGGACGTGAACGAGTTGGCTGAGGGACTCACCGCCTGCATCAAGAGCGCCTTGGAAGCGGCGACATGCACATCCACCGCGTCACAGGGGCGCTACCAGAAGCTCCCCGCTCACATCGCCAACATGATCGCCGACAAGAGGCGTCTGCGCAGGCGGTGGCAACAAACAAGATGCCCCACCATCAAGAACCAGCTCAACCGTGTCACGGACAAGGTTAAGGCCGAGCTACACGCGCACGCATCGGAGAGCTGGGAGTACATTATAGACTCGGCAGACGGCGACTGGGCGTCGGTACACCGGCTGTGCCGACGCCTAAAGAATACCCCAGCCCCGGTGCGCCCGCTACGCAACAGCGACGGGGCGCTACGCTACACGGCGGCCGACCGGGCCGAAATATTCGCCGAGCACCTGGAGCGTCAGTTCACGCCGAACCCGACAGACGCCCTGGACCATGTCGCAGCAGTGGAGCAACACCTTGGAGAGTACTTCAAGACGCCGGTAGCTCCAGACGAAGACCCCGTAGTTTTCTCCCCGGGCCAAGTACTGGGGGCAATAAGGCACACCAAGCCCAGAAAGGCACCCGGTGCGGACGGAATTACAAACACCGCCCTCCGACACCTGCCACCGAAATCGGTGGCGGCAATAGCGCGCCTATATAACGGCATACTCCGCACCGGAACCTTCCCCAGCTGCTGGAAGCAGGGGAAGGTGATCATGTTGCCCAAGCCCGGGAAGAACGTCTCAAAGCCGGAAAGCTACCGGCCGATCACGCTCCTCCCCACAACCTCCAAGGTGTTTGAGGCACTGCTGCTGCAACACCTGCTGCCGCACACCACGCCCCGCCCGGAACAATTTGGCTTCCGGGCGGAACACAGTACGACGCTCCAGTTGTCGAGGGTACTGCACACACTCACCGCGGCCATGAATAAGAGGGAGTACGCCGCTGCAGTATTCCTCGACATGGAAAAGGCTTTCGACCGGGTCTGGCACGCCGGCCTTATTTACAAGCTGACCAAGTCCACCGCGCCTCGTCGCTTGATACAGGTGGTCTCCTCCTTCCTGAAAGACAGGACTTTCAAGGTTTCGGTGGAGAACGTGACATCGAGCGCGCGCCCCATTGGAGCGGGCGTGCCGCAGGGAAGCTGCGTCTCGCCTGCGTTGTACTCGGTATACACCGACGACATCCCCGCCACGCACACTGCAACCCTCGCGCTGTACGCAGATGACGCCGCGTACATCACCACGTCGCTGTCGGCTGACCACGCGGCCATCAAAATGCAGCGCGTTCTGGACGACCTCCCCGACTGGCTCAGCAAGTGGAGACTGTCGGTGAACGCAGGTAAGACGCAGGCTATAATCGTCACGGCACGAGGCGGACGTCATCCACCGAACCTTCGGCTCATGGGGACCGAGGTCGAGTGGACCAAGACCGCCAAATACCTGGGGGTCACACTCGACAGCCGGCTCACCATGGGCCCGCACGTCTGCGACACCGTCGCGCGGGTTAAGGTAAGCCGAAACCTATTACGCCCGGTGCTCTCGTCACGCCTCTCCACGCGAGTCAAGCTGGGGATCTACAAAACCTACGTGCGGCCGCAGCTCACTTACGCTGCCCCGGCTTGGCTCGCCCTCACGGCCGAGACGCACAGGAAGAAGCTCCGGACGCAGCAGAACATCACGCTGCGTCAAATCGTCAAAGCTCCCCGGTACGTGAGGAACTCTGTAATCAGCAGGGACCTGCGTGTCGAGAGCATCGATGACTTCGTCGTCCGCCTGGCGAAGGGGATGTTCTCGCGTGCCAGCACCTCCGAGTTCCACCACATTAAAGACATTGCGCCCTGGCACGCGAGGCCTCCCGACAAAAAGAGATTCCCGCGCGACCTCATAGCAGACGCCGCGCTACCGGATTTGACACCCGGGTAGGTCACAAACACAAATACACGTGACCTACTCAGACAAGGATAGACACTATTCACTCGCAATACGACGCCGCCGTGCGCATTTGCGGACTGTATTTATATAGGCGCTATGCGCACGACGAACACACATGCACTACTCCACATGCAGGTACACACTCAGAATACCACACGAGCGGTGAATACACACCTACAAACCGCTCGTAACACACACTACCCCCCGTACCCTCGCAGCCTACCGTACATAGCTGGTTGAGCTGTTAGGGGGGCGGGGTAATCACCCGCTGTAGCAGAGCGCCAACCAAAGCCGACGCCCGGTCGCTGATCGACTCTTGCTGGGCCTTCACGGGGGCAACCCGTGATCCAACCTGGTAGGGGTCTGATCGCACGGGCGTCGTGAAACACTTCAGGCGCTCCTACAGCCACACACAACAAAGCACACCGTCCACCGCCGGAGGGAAGGCACACCCTCGCGGCGTCGACTTAGGTGTGCGAAGAGTGAAGAGTAGCACCCCTAGGGTGCACCCCAAGGACGGGTCTCCATTTTTGGAGGCCGAGAGACCGAACCCACGGTCATGGGGCCATCAAGGAGCCCCCAAACCGTCTCCTCGCGCCCCCAACTCGGGGTCGCAGAGAGGACCCGAGCAGCAGCCGGCTCAGTGGTAACTCGGCTAGCGCAACGGGAGGACGTATCACTTTGTGTCGCAAGAGCTCGCGAGTTTTACGTAGGTTTATGTAAAAAATATACTGCGACTACCACAACTTGGTCCTTTAATTATTTTTCTTTCTTACTAATATTATATTAGTTGTGAATTATATTAGGATATTTACGACTTATCCCTTGGATTGCTTTAACTAATTTTTAACCGACTTTAAAAATGAAGGAGTATATTTTTTTGTGAGTTCGTAAATTTTTCCATCATTTGTGAACCAATTTAAAAATATCTTGGGTTTTTTAGTTTTCTATTAAAGTCAATTCACATAATGCTTTTGTTATACCTAAACTCATTTTTTTTTAAGATAATGGGGCGAAACAAGGGAGCACATTACCAATGTATCAATAAAAGAAAGAGGAATAGAGAGGGAATGGCAAGAGCCAGACAAGTGCTTAAAGAACGTACTTTTAATCAACTGGATACCACTTCGTCATCTACTATGAGTGTCGAAGTTGATGTAGGCACAGTACGTTTCTGCTATCTCATTTTTTTTAATAGCCTACTTTGTCTCCCTCTGCTGGGCAAAGGCCTCCCCTTTTTACTTCCAAACCTCGCTGACCTGTGTTATCTCATTAATAACCTACAATTATTTATTAGTTTTATTACACAAGTCTTTCAATCAAATACAGCTTGTTACTGTCATCTTTATATAATCATATGCTATTTATTGCAGAGTAACGAAAATAATCCAAAGCTTCCATAGATTTGCCACTTATGAATAAATCCATTTATGAAAAATGTCACGTCAATTTATTTAACTGGTGGAAAAGTACAGCGAAGCCACAATGATAGAAGCTGGTAAGGAAGAGGCTTCTATAGCTCTCGAAAGTGGCAATGTAAGTCCATCAGGTATACCAACTATAGCCGTAACAGCTGATGCTGCTTGGGGAAAACGTTCATATAAAACAAATTTTTCTTCCGCAGCAGGCGTTGGCAGCTATAATAGGGGTGAAAAGTGGCAAATTATTACATGTTGGTATTAAAAATAAATACTGTGTTACATGTTCCCGTGCAGCTAATAAAAATATTACACCCCTGAAACACCGGTGTAATAAAAATCATACTGGCTCTTCCACTAGTATGGAGAAATCAATAATCGTTGAGGGATTTAGAGAATCTGTGAAAACACATAATTTGGTGTATGCAAAACTTATTGCTGACTCAAGTGTGTATAAAAACATATTGGAAAGCAGGCCATATTCAAACGTTACGGTTGAAAAAGTGGAGTATTCCAATCACTTAATGCGCAATTATAATGGGAAAAATTTAAGTTTGATGAAAGATACGTCCATCCCATTAAACGAACGCAAGCTACTACATTCTGATCGAGTGAACCGGTTACGCATTGCTGTTGTTCGAACCATTTCAATAATAATGAGCTGTTTGTATGTGTGTACGCATGTGTATGTATGTGTGTAAAAATCTATCTTTTAAAGCATGCCATTACAAGTAACCAAGTAGTATCAAAATAAATTCGTTAGAAGCAACACCTCTTTTAAGTTACTCCAGATCCTTACAAAGTAAACTGAACCCCATCTACACCAGAACATGGTCGAATTTCGAACCGGTTAAATAATCTACTTGAGCGATCTAGTGAATAGTGCGAATACAAAAGAAGCGCATTCCTTAGATAAGGAACCGGTTTTCTATGAGTGATTTGTGCCAATATAAGAACAAAGTAATTGAGACGACTGCTACGGAATATTACGATTGGATTATCTCAGTAAATACGTGACCTATATTGCATCTTTTTTTGGAAAAATGTCTACTGCAGTGGAACAATTGCTGACAGAGTTGGAAGATATTGCATTATTGCTGCGAAAGGCGCAAACTAACCTCAAGAAATGTCCGAAACAAAGACTTACAAAAGGATACATCGAGACACGTTTACAATCCATTGAACAATATTGGCAGAAGTTTAGCACGGCGCATCATAACTTATTAAAAGTGATACCTAAGGAAAAGAAGAAGGACGTTCCGTATTTCGCAAATGAAGAATACTTTGTGGTTGAAGATTTGTACCTATGTTTGCAAGGTGATTTGAAGGACCTTTTATCGGTGAACCAAAACCCGAGATTAAGTGACGTTGCATACAATACCGACACGCATTATGAAGGAAATCTTAAACTGCCTCAAATACAGTTACCTACCTTTTCGGGATATTATGAAGACTGGACCACGTTCCGGGATCTTATCGTATCGGGATATTATTGAAGCACATACAAATAACAGAAAGTAATTACGAGCAAGCTTGGAACTTATTACGAGATAGGTACGGTAATCGACGGATTATAGTGAATTCACTCATTCGGAAATTGATAATGCAAAAGAAGATTACTACTCAATCTGCTAACAATATAAAGGCGTTGTTAGACACAACAAGTGAGTGTATTAATAGTCTAAGAAACCTTAACGTGTCAACTGATTCTTGGGATCCGTTCATTATATTTGTGACAGTGCAAAAGCTGGACCCAGATTCACACCGAGAATGGGAACAGTTTGCGTACAAAGATAATTTAGAAGAATTACCGAAATGGGAAGAACTTGTGAGATTCCTACAAACCACATTTCGCACACTAGAACTGATTGCTCCGCCGTCAAGAGAGAAACCATCAAGAGGTAAAGAATATACAGTCCATTCTTCTACAGTACCTTCTATGACTAAACAAAGAACTTGCCTACTTTGTAAGGATAATCATACGCTATGCCATTGTAAAGATTTTAACAAAATGGAACCAACTGAGAGGTGTGAATATGTGAAGAAGTACCAGCTATGTTTCAAATGTTTGGCGCCAGGACATTCAGCTAAGAAGTGTCGGTTAAACATGTCCTGCCGCATATGCCACAACCGCCATCATTCTCTTGTTCATCAACATGCACGAACAAGTACCAATAATCAATCAGATAACAAGCAACAACAAAATGAAGTACAAAGCAAACCAAAGGAAGCTAATGAAGAAGTTGAGCTTGCATCGCACTTCACCGCCAGCACATGTACAGCACTATTGGCCACAGCACTTGTGCCAGTTTGTGACGAATCAGGGCGAGTGACAGTACTGCGCGCGCTCATTGACCAGGGCTCACAGGCCACATTCATTAGCGAGAGAGCTGCTCAACTGTTACGACTCAAGAGAATACCTGCACACGCAACAGTTAACGGAGTTAGCTCGACCACAACTGCTGTCAAACAAGCTGCCTATATCGAGCTGCAATCAAGAGACGACAACAGTTTCAAGTTAAGAGTGAAGGCTTATATTATGTCAACACGCATAACCACGCAATTACCATCACAAACCATTCCAACCAACACCTGGTACCATTTAGAAGGTTTATTATTAGCCGACCCAGGCTTTAATAAACAAGGAAGAGTAGATCTGCTACTAGGTGTCCATAATCAAAGGTCCCCAGGTTCTCCATGTGCTCAAAATACCAGCCTAGGGTGGATCTTTTATGGAAACATAAACGAATATGGAACTACCAATGAAGTCATTGTTATGCACCATAGCCTTGACTTAGACAAGATGTTAAAATCAATGTGGGAGTTGGATACTGAAGCCAAGACTACACTAACACAAGAAGAAAGCAGATGTGAACAAATCTACCAATCCACTCACACAAGAACAGGAAATGGACGATATATCGTCAAACTACCAACTAAAACCGACAAGCTGTTATCAACACAAGGAAGAACAAGAGAAATAATAATAATAATAATATAATAACATTTATTTATTTTCTCACCACAATATAAAATAATAACAAACTAAAAATAATGTTGTCCAGTTATGGGCTTATACAAAAATATTGTGGGAGACTGGTGCCTAAACTAAGCCGAAGCCTGTATTTCAGGCCACCAGGTCTCCACCCCAGATATACATTTTTATTATAGCTTCCCGTATACTAGAATTAAGCAGTGATTTAAAATTTACTTATAGGAAGGAGTTTTTGTGGGGAGTGTGTGGAAATGTAGGTGTGTGTGGAAGGGTGAGTGTGTGCGGAGTGTGAGTGTAAGTGTGAGTGATGGAAAATCGGTGCTTGTTATATTGCATGTTGTATGTGCATGTGGTAACATATAGATAGGTAAGACAATGTTGTGATTATTTTGAGATAGATAGTAGGTTTTCGGTAGTATCATAGTCAAGAGTCTTTAGCCATCCATTGAGCTTTTTCTTACAGAGGTGTTTCGTGAGTGGAAAGATGTTGTGAATTTTGTTTACTCTATTATAGAGGTAGCCTCCAAGAAAACAAAAGAATCGTTCAGAGAAACAAGTTAAAAGTCTGTCAACGGACCGGGCAACAGGGTCGTAGCGCCTTTTACCGATCATAGGTGAAGGACTATAATAAAGAAGTGCGTGTTGTCTCATAACCGTCTGCAGAATGAAAAGTTGACGAACCGTAAGAACTCCACTTTCTCGGTACAAGTCGGTTGTGGGGTAGCGGAATGGTCGAAAAGATGATACCTTTAGAATTGCTCTCTGTGCCCTTTCGAGTTGAAGAAGAGTCGATTTAGGTGCGCCACCCCATGTAGTTATGCAATAGGTTAACAAAGACTGACAGAGTGCGTAGTAGACTGTCTTCCTAAGGCTTTCATCCGCCACGTGTCTTAGGTTCTTAAATACATAGATTAATTTACATATCCTGGATGTAAGGGTGTCGATGTGCGGATAGAAGCCCAAACAGGGATCCAGCAACACTCCAAGGTATTTTATAGAGTTTGTTCTCTCTAAGCTGGTGCACGTACAATTCGTGCCGTAAGGAAAGGGGCATTTATGGGCGGTGATCGATAATTGGGGTGCCAGACCCTGAGAAACCTTTCGCATGGAAAAGTTGATATATTTAGTTTTGTCTGCATTTAGGGTAAGGACGTTGTCATGCAACCATTTTGAAACCTTATTCAGGCCAGATTGTGCATTTTCGTAAACGCTTTGCCAGGTATCGGAATTAAATAAAAGGGCCGTGTCGTCAGCAAAACTAAAGATTTTTCCTCTGTCGAGATCAAGCGCACACAGGTCGTTAACATAAATTAAAAATAGAGTAGGCGCAATCACACTACCTTGTGGAACTCCGTGTGTGATGGTTTTTTCGGTACTTATGTAATTGTTTATCCTAACAGTCTGCGTACGGTCTTTAAGGTAGTCTTCAAAAAGCCTTAGTTGCATTCCCCTCACACCCATGTTCTGCATCTTTTCTATAAGGATGGAAGTAGAGACGGTATCGAAGGCTTTTGCCACATCAATGAAAATACCCAAAACCTTCTGCCCACCATCCAGGTTCCTGACAATATGATCTGTTAAGTCATGGACTGCATCAGAAGTTGATCTACTGGCACGAAAACCATATTGGTTTGGAGATAGGAGCTTTTTACTTTCCAGGTAAGATATTAATCTGTTATTCATAATGCGCTCGAGGATTTTTGATAACGTGGGCAGAATAGCAATGGGTCTATAGTTAGTTACTTGTTCTCTACTTCCACCCTTAAAGACAGGAGTAATTACAGATTTTTTAAAAACATTTGGAAATTTGCCGGTTGCTAGGGCCAAATTGCAGATGTGTGTCAGGGGTGGAACGATAATATTCCTGTGCTCTTTAATTATCCCAGCAGATATACCCTCCCAACCCACAGCACAGCCTGCACGCAGGGACACTATCAGTTTTTCGACCTCATCCATGTCTGTAGGAAGTAATACCATTGAGTGAGGGCATGAGTAGCCGTTGGTGTGACTTTTCTGTGTCCCTGGTTGACTACCTTGTATTTTTTCAGCTAGACGTCTGCCAATAGTAACAAAATAGTTATTCACTAATTCAACTGATTGATCTGGGGTGGGTGAAAGTGTGAGCAACTTTGTTGGGGGTTCTTTAACTTTAGTTCTATTTGTAATTTTATTGATTGCCTCCCATAGTTCTTTACTATTACGACCAGCGTTTTTTATCTCGTCTTGTTCGTGTTTGTTTTTAATTTTTTTTAGTAGCGCATTACAGAAGTTTCTATAGCGAGTGTATGATACTAAAAGGGTTGTGTCGTCCGGAGACAATTTTATCTTTTTGTGCATATTATCTCTATGCTTCATGCAGCGTAGAAGTCCTGGTGTAATCCATGGCTTTAACATTTTTTTCCGGTTAGGAATTTTGATAGTTTGGGTGTTTCGCTGTATGATGTGCGCAAGAAAGTGTGTAAGGAATTCCGCTGCCGTGTTAGGATCTTGCATTTCATAAATCGTATGTAAATCAAGTGTATTTAGATCGGACTTTAATTTATTGTAATTTATTCGCGTTGTTGCATTGGAGGTCTTTGGTTTTTGTGCTATTTTGCGTAAAAAGAGAATCACTGTTTCATGGTCGGTAAGAGCCGAATGTGCTACTAGAGCATGAGCTGAAGATTTGGTTTTGAGTATTATGTGATCCAAGCAATTTCCCTGTCTAGTAGACAGCGTATGAGCTGGGAGTAGACCAAAAGTTGCTAGTAATGTTAGGTAGTTATTTTTGTTCGGGTCCAGTGACTCATCGCCAATATTTATGTTAATATCTCCTGTAAGTATGATATTTGTTGTATGTTGAATTTTGACAAGTACACTGTTTAATGAATTTAAGAATCCGCTTATGTCTCTGCGGGCTGGTGAGCGATATATTGCTAGGATAATGGTTGTGTTATCTATTTTTATTTGTAAGCAGTTTGAGTCAAGTAGTTCTGGTTCCTCCACCGTAACGTCTAGATTGTTGTTAGTGTATACAACTACCCCTTCATTTTGTGAATAGTTACGAATTGTTGAGTATGAGTTGAATCCATAGAGGGGTGGGATATTTGCTGATTTTAGTAGCCAGCACTCAGATAGAACGATGACGTCCCAGTCCACTCTGGTCCTTGCGAGGACCGTTTCAAAACCGGATAGATTTTTATGTATACTACGGATATTCTGGTTGATAATTTTAAGACATTTATTAGGGTTGTAGCTAGGTGGAATACATTGTTCAAGGTCGCAGGTAGAGGAGTCCGCCACTGAGACAGAGTCTACATAGCGGGAGTTGGTTTCAAAGTTATCGAATTTTGGTATTTAAGATTCGCGGTACAGATATAGGTTGCAATGTATTATTAGCCACATACAGATAGTTTAGGGCACATATGGATAGTTTGTACTTGTACATATTAACTCTGTGTTGTATAGGTAGGCTAGTAGCTCTGTATTTTACGGAGTTTAGTGTACAAATGTAATATGGAAGAAATTGAAAGGCTTGGGCTTGTATGTGTTTTATGGTGTGTGTGTCTTTGTACGTAATAGTGAAGAGTTTGTAGATGTGATGAGAGTGGTGTAATGAGATGAAATGAAGTGGTTTTGTGAATAGTGTGTTGAATAAAATATTAACATGCATAATAATTAAAGGATTAATTGAATAGTGTTTACAATAATTATAAACAATAACAGAATTATTTGAATTAAGAATTATTTGAACGAATAAATTACAGTTATCAATAATAATACTATAGTTTCGATTATCTGTTATTAAAATATAGGTTACAAAAGGCAGTCATGCATTATTTCTTAATTTGTCGAGGTCTGATTCGGAGTTTATGCGGATCTGCGGATCATTCACCTGTTTGCGTAGGTAAACTGCCCCATGAGCTGTCCAGCAGAATGAGTAACCGGAGCTCTTCCGAAACGACCGTGCTAGGAAATACAATCTTTGTGTTTTATGAGACAACGTCTCTGCTATGTAAATCGGTCGGGTCGGTTGCTTCAACTTTAGATGAGCAGTGTTAAGCTTTTCACTGTTGGCTTTGGTTTTGTTGAAAGTTTTCACACCATCAAGGATTTTATTTTTCGGCAAAACCGAGTTGAACTCAACAATGACAGGGCTTGAGTCATCACTAGATTTTGTTCTGAAGACATCTCGTATATTAGAGCTGTCAATGTTAATACTCAGAGCTTTTCCTACATTTACAACCAAGTCGCAAAGATTCTCTTTGGTTTCTCCTTTTTCTTTGGGAATATTCCGAATCTCAATTCCACATGCTTTCGATTTTCGCTCCATAGACTCAATTTTATCTTCCAGCTGTCTAATCTGTTTTTTATCCTCCTTACGTTCGGATTCCAGACCTGCAATACGCAGTAAAACCTCATCGTACTTGCTGGACATAGTCTCGACGCTTGCCTTAAGCTCACCGTTCTGCCTAATAATATCGTTCAGTTTTGATATGAGATCATCAAAACGCCTTTCTTGATCCTTAGAAAAGTCGGAAAATATTTTTATTGGTAAGTTGTCCGAGTCCCTGTCGTCGCCTTCAACTTTCCTTTTTTTCCTACGCTCTGTTACGTGTTTTGCGGACGTAAAAACGTCAGGCGTTGGCGCACTCAAGAGTTCTCTGCATTCATTTGTATCGGAAAGTGCGGACTCGACGATTTCTGGCACCTTCATAGATGCCATGGGCAGCGGAGATGCCGGTGGTGTGCGATTAATTGGCATTATCGATGGTCTGGTACCAGAGCAACACAAGAACCCAATCGAATCACGATACAACAAAAATAGCTTGTTAGTCGGCTAACTTGAGCACCAACAACTTAGGTGGAGACTTGAGCCGCTGAGCGGAGGACCTTAGATTAATGTGCTGAAATTATACGATACCTATTTAAATTCTTCCGTACATAATAAAATATTAATTTTTGTTTTTTTTTTTTTTTGCAAACACCGCCACACGCAGAAATATATAAGTTCACTTTAAAAGTTTATAATGTATTTTCGTTTGTTAACTCACGTAATTGTTTTGCACTGTAATAGCACTTTCACTGAGTGATTGTTGTAATGTTTTTCACGTATCACTTTAGTTTTTAGGTCATTTACTATATCAAAAACTACTTTTATCGAATAAAAATCCGGGAGTTGCCAATAACACGACTGCTCGCTTCAACGTCCGGGCAGGGGGGCTATAAATAGCTATGAAGAGACTTAATCAATTAGAGAAAAGACTAGAGAAGAATCCTACACTAAAAACAGAATATGCAAAGATCATGGATGAATACATTAACATGAATCACATGGAAGAGGTCCCACAAGAGGAAATGAACAAGGAAAGTGTCTACCTGCCACATCATGCAGTGGTAAAAGAAGATAAAGAAACTACAAAGGTCAGAATAGTTTTCAACGCATCGCAAAAGGGAAACAATGATGTTTCTTTAAATGACGAACTTCTAGTTGGACCCCAGCTACAAACTGATATGAGAAGCCTCATCATGAGATGGCGTATGAAGAAGATTTGTTTTGTGGCGGACATACAACGCATGTATCGAATGGTCTTAGTGACGAAAGAAGACAGAGATCTACAAAGAATAGTATGGAGAAGTGACCCTAATCAACCAGTCAAAGACTACAGACTCACACGCGTCATGTTCGGTACAGCATCCGGTCCATACTTGGCTGTCCGAACTTTACATCAAATCTCTGATGATGAAGGAACCGTATGTCCTGATGCTGCTAAAATGATCAAAGAAGACTTCTACGTCGACGACTTGATGGCTTCAAATGATGACGTAGAAAATGCAATACATATAGCAAAGAACGTAGAAGCTATACTACAGAAGGGAGGGTTCACACTACAGAAATGGTGCTCAAACGATATTGACTTCTTGAGACAATTTGATCCTGCAAAACGAACAACGCACGCCAGTCTAGACATCTCCATCCATGGCACCATTACCGCCTTGGGTCTACGCTGGAACATGGGTAAAGACACGCTTCAGTACAGTCTAACCTTGCCACCTATGAGTAACCAGATCACCAAACGCACGATCCTCGCCGATGTGCAACGGCTATTTGATCCACTGGGTTGGCTAGCTCCAGCTATGCTACCAACAAAGCCATTGATACAGAAGCTGTGGTTGCAAGGAATAAGCTGGGATGAAGAAGTAGATGCTGATGTCAAGCATGAATGGACTGCACTAAGATATAGTCTTCAAGATGTTAATGAAATTGAAGTACAGAGATGGCTGGGAATCACCAACCATAAGGCAACTACCATAGAAGTTCACGGTTTTTGTGATGCGTCTACGAAAGCATACGCAGCTGTTGCATATGTCAGAGTGCAAGAAAAAAATGAAGAAACCCAAACACAAATAATAGCTGCAAAGACGCGAGTAGCACCTGTTAAACCACTGTCTCTTCCACGATTAGAGTTATGCGGTGCCCTTCTCTTGTCTAGACTGCTCAAACAAATTAAAACAGCATTAAGATTTTCTGATGGCAAAATATTCTCATGGAGTGACTCCACAATAGTGCTTTCTTGGCTACTGGGAGATCCAACAAGACGGCAAACCTTCGTGAGAAACAGGGTTGTTGAAATATTGGATAATACAGGATCCAATTAGTTTCATGTACAAACAAACGATAATCCTGCTGATGTTGCGTCACGAGGAGAACTATTCTGGAGTTGAAGAAAGATGAGCAGTGGTGGAAGGGTCTAGAATGGCTAAGACAGAAAACAATAACATTCAATAGACCAAATAACCTAATGACAACTTCAGAAAGAAGAGAAGTAATACAAACAAACTTTAAACTAGAAGAAAAGGAAGAAAGCCTAGACAAACAATTTGATCAATTTAACACTTAGAAGAACTTCTAAAATCAACTTATTGCAGAAGATTTCTCAAAGGGAAGAAGTTAGAAAACAAGGACACAGTCATAACTACTGAAGAACTAGAAGAATCACTGAAAGCCTGCATTAAAATTTCACAAAGAGATGCATTTTATGAAGAAATCTTGAGTATAAGCAAAGGAAAGGAAGTAAAAGGAAATAGTAAATTGAAATTATTAAAACCATACCTGGACAATGAAAATATTCTCAGGGTGGGCGGCAGGTTGCGCCACGTAAATACACACATCAAAAGTGTCTAGGGATCAAGCATTTTTATGCGGATTTCTTGAGATTGAGATGTGGCTTTGTAATAAATTTATGATTTTATAAATTTATATGGATCCTTTTTGGTGCATTTCATAATTTGAATCAGGAACTGTGAATCAAATTCGAGTAAAAGATGAAAATCAGCTGTCAATATTTTCCTATAAAAACATACAACGCATTGAAGACATTATTAGTGCTACTGTTTCCCTACTACTGATTAAAACCAACGTTATTATGGAGCGGCGACGTCATTTAAGCAGGGAAGAAATGCTCAGAGCCGTGGGAATGATAGAAGCTGGTTCCCGGCAACGTACTGTGGCTTTAGCTCTGAATACAAGTCAGAGTGTTATCAGTCGACTTTGGCCACGTTACCGAAGCACTGGTACCGTGGCTGAGCGCCATGGAGGACGGTATCGCTGCACCACACGGAGACAAGACCGATACATTCAAATCTTAACTCGAAGAGCTCCAACAATAACCGCCATGATGTTAACCGTGAGGCTTCATCACTCTTCAGGGAACTTAATTAGCGACCAAACAGTCAGAAACCGCTTGCATGAAGTGAACCTTCATTCCCGAAGACCGCTACGGGTACCACCCATAGCAATGCACAATCGTAGGATTCGATATCAATGGGCTCTTGAACACAGAAATTGGGCAGAAGAACAATGGCGTTTCGTGTGCTTTTCTGATGAGTCTCGTTTTGGTATGAGACCGGATACAAGACGTATACGACACTGGAGAACCCCTGGACGCCAACAGCGATTAAAATCCTGCCAGGAAGTCCATCCTTATAGTGGTGGAACCATCATGGTATGGGCGGGGTATTTGGATCGGCGGAAGAACTGAGTTGATTTGGATCAGAGGCAACCTCAACGCTCAAATTTATGCTGAAACGATTGTATCAGACGTCATCGTTCCTCTACAAGTGCAAATCGGTCCCTTATTTCAGTTAATGCATGATAATGCACGACCGCACACCGCAAGAGTTGTAAGACAGACTCTCGCCGCAGCTAACATGAATGTCCTGCCCTGGCCTGCTCAGTCGCCAGACTTGAACCCGATTGAGCATGCATGGGATATGCTACAGAGAAGAGCTCTGCCGAATATGGAGGGTATCCAGTCGCAAGAAGACCTTTTTTTGTTGTTGCAACGAACATGGGCGGCCATTCCACAGCGTGATTTTGATGAACTCATTTTGAGTATGCCAAACCGATGTTCTTGTGTTGTTAGTGTTCGCGGTAGAAACACGGATTATTAATTGTTTAAGTTACCCAATAAAATTTTAGAGAAAACTGTTATTTCAGTCTTTTTTTCGAACTTTTGTGTTAGTGGTTCAAATGTCAAATATCCCTTTATTAAGAAAATGGCAAATTTCTTTATTAATGCAAAGGTGACTTGGTTTATCGTTACTGTGACAAACGAAAACACTTTATTTGATGAATCCTTAAAGAAAATTTTAATTAATATCAATCAGAAGAAAAGTTATTGCAAAAATATATGTTGATCCCTAGACACTTTTGATGTGTGTATCTCTGAAGAAACTAAAAATCCGATTATATTGAATAACCACAGCAACTTGTCAATACTCATCGTGAAAGATGCTCACCAGGGGGCCTAGTCTGCTATTTTATATAATTTTGTCATTCCAGCACGTTTCCATTGTCATTTTGCTATTAGCCCCTAATCTGCTCTATCATGAACATCGGTCATTGATTTCTTAACGGAATGGTCATTGTTGTATTGCCATTATTATAAAACTCGTTAGTAGAAATGAGTTTCTAAAAACTACTACCTAATTTGAACATTTCTTTAAGAAAGATTTTGTTAATATGTATTTTTAAATATTAATTACAATTTTTATAAGCAGTCTAGAGTAGAAAATAGTTATTAAATAGCAAAAAACATTATTGTGAAACTAGTAAACTAAAAATTTTGTTATCTGTTAAAGTCAAATGTGACATTAATACAAACTGACTGACGAGTGACGTTTATTTGTTTTTTTTTAACAGCTGGTGTTTTGATATGTATTTATTTTTGTTTATATTATTAAAATTATAATTACTATATAAAGAAAAACAAGAATAAAACAATCAGCAAATTTAGGCCGAGATATGGCTCCTGGCCACTACAGCCGCGTCAATAAAAGGCGAAGTGTGATTTGTAAACTCCAAGCTGCATCATCACAGAGTACTATAATTTTGTGCATCATCCTTCAAGGCTGGATGCTATTGAAGTCAGAAACGCTGAGTCGTCTTTTGCATGCTCAGACCATCAACGACTTGACTAAGTAAGGTCATTAATCGACAGAGCTCCATCACAGCAAAAATGGTTCAAGTTCACCGAGACATCTGTGTCAAAAAAGGTAATTAAGTACTGTTTATTATTCGTAATTCATCTTAATGAAAGTTTAGTAGAATAAACTTAATTATTCAAAATGAAAACTTCCACTCATTGGGTTTTTTATTTATTTATTTATACAACACCCACAATAAGAATTAAGTAGCTTTGAAAACAATATCATAACAATTAAATATAAAACCCCCCGCTAAGCTTGTGTTAGATGTAGGTTTAAATCAGTAGTAGTACATTGGCCAGAATTTAAAATCTTTATGGCAACTACATACTAAGCGCTAGGTTACAAATTTCACATTAGTTATGTATAAGTTGGAATTTTTTATTAAAGTTAGTTTTGTTTTACAGAAACCCTGCAGAATTATAATGTCATCAGATTCTGAGTCAGATTTCTGGAGAATGCAAGAGGTAAATTTGACAATTTATTAAAAGCTAGTTTAATTAAATATATTTTAGAAGAGATCTCCTAAAATATTGAACAACCTACTAAGTATGTCCATATAATAATAGTCCATAGAAGATATGTCTAGCACTATGGGTTACAAAGGGATATAAAAGTAAATGAAACAGTGTTTATTAAAAAGAATAATAATTTATTTTAAATTTCTGTTTTGTGCAATACTGCGGTGGATCTGTAACAAAGAGTTAAATCATTTTAATAATAATTAGAGTATTTTCATACTTTCCTAGAATATTGAGGAGGGTTTACACTACATACCTGCTAATTTATTTTATGCATTTTTCCACAGTATGTCAACAAAAGTGCAGTGCTGCAGTGATCCCGATCAACCTTCAAGAAGATCCCGATTCACCCTGCTAAGGTCTTGATAATTAGGGACTTCTTATTGCTTTCCTCCTAAATTAAAAGACTGATTATTGGTGTGTTTTATTATTTAAATGAAAAATGTCTTTTTTTTTTGTATAATAAAACTTTTTGACTTAATGTAAAGTTGATATTTAGTTTATGAGAAAATAGACATATGTATAGTTATAAATAAATGTTGAATTTTAATAGGTATAGTGGTCTCATTTATGTTGCAGAAAATAGATATATGTATAGTTATAAATAAATGTTGTATTTTAATAGGTATAATGGTTTCATTTATGTTGCAGAAAATAGATATATGTACCTATAGTTATAAATAAATGTTGAATTTTAATAGGTATAGTGGTCTCATTTATTTATGTTGTGACAGGATTGCAGATGAATGGAATAAGCTTATGGGTGTATGTTTGGTCTTCTGTGAAAGAAAGTATGCGAGAGAGTCCACTGTTGCATGTTAGTTCTAGTAGTAGTTTTTAAGTTAATTAATGTAATTAACGTTGTACCATTTTAGTTAACTATAAATAAATAAAGTAACTAATAAAAGTCCAACTATTATGTACCTTTACCAACATAGTTAAAAGAAATTACATACCTGCCGCAGTCTTCCTGCATAATCTTCATCAGGTGGCAATAATGCTTTTGGCATGTTTGCAATATTTGTGGTTTATTTTTTAGTTTCAAAGTCTTTGTTCCTTCATTGATTGCAGTAGGCACAGTAATTTGTGAAACTTTATGGAGGGCATCTTGAGCAATAAAATTTCTCATAGAACCTCGATGCATCAAATGCAAGTGCTATTAGAATCTGCAATAAAAATATAACATTAATCAATCTATGTCGTGTTTGTAGCTATAGATTACTATAGAATAATAAATCAATTGTCAAATTACGTTTCCTCACCTTAATGTCTGTCCATACGCTATCGATTCGATGCAGTCTGGCCATAAGGAGAATGAGTTCTTCAATTAACCCTCTTAATGAGACATATTCAAGGCGAAAGGTTTTCAGAAATTCCGCCTCGGGAATATCAATAAAGGGATTCGTATTCAAACTCGTCAAGCGATGAGTTCCACGTCTCCTGCTTATCTTCTTTCTCTAGCATCCACTGCGTTGGCTAGCTCAAGAATATTTGCTAGTAGTGAAAACATTCTCAAATATTCCACAAACACAATAGATATCACACTTTTTGTACAAAACCACCACCACCATCGAGCTGCCTCGCTTCGAAAAGCAATGTTTGTACAAAGACGTCATCCTAACAGTTCAATGATCAAAAGAACTGTCAAAATTTTAGCAGATTACCGCGTATGTCAGTCATTGATTTGTGATTTTTTACAAGATTACCGTGTTATGCCATTTCGTTCAGTGATTGACCACTTGGCACGCCATTTTGTTAGCAGATTAAGGATTTTGTGAAAATCGGTCATTATGATATTAAAAGTCGAGCATTTTGACACTATTGCAATAGCAGACTAGGGCCCCCTGAAGTCATTACATGAAGTGGTACAAATGATGATGGCCTACGTAAGAACAAAATTTTGGTTGATCAAAGCAAAAAGTATGATCAAGTTTAGAATCCACAAATGCTTGATATGTCGAAACACAGCGCTGCAGCCAAAAACCAACTCATGGGTGATTTACCAAAGGTCAGGGTAACTTCAGCCAAACTTTTTCTGAACAGTGGGGTGGATTTCGCCGGACCCTATCAAGTTTTAGCATCCAAAGGTCGAGGAGTAAGAACAAACAAGGCTTACGTCGCAGTGTTTGTTTGCATGTCCACTAAAGCCATTCACCTCGAATTGGTCTGCGATCTCACAACCGAATCATTTATTGGTGCCTTCAAAAGGTTCGTCGCCAGACGTGGAAGATGCTCAAAGATATGGAGTGACCAAGGGCGCAATTTCGTGGGTGCTAATAAAGAGCTAGCAGCAGCTTGGAAGGAGGCAAAATTTGAACTTGAAGGCTCAATGGCTGAGTCTCTTGCACAGGATGGAACGGAGTGGCACTTCATCCCTGCCTATAGCCCTCATGTTGGTGGCTTGTGGGAGGCGGGCGTGAAGTCCATGAAACACCACATGAAAAGGATTCTGACCCATCATCTAACATATGAAGAAATGAGTACCCTGCTTTGTCAAATCGAAGCGTGCCTGAATTCTAGGCCGCTAAGCCCGATAGATGACGAAGATACAGATAACCTGACATCCTTAACACCAGGTCATTTTTTGATTGGTGAATCACCAATAAGTACACCGCAACCTGATCTTCGAGACATTCCAATCAGTCACCTATCACGCTGGAAGCACATGCAGAAGTTGATGGGAGATTTCTGGCGTAAATGGCAATCAGAATACCTAACCAGCCTCCAACAGAGACCCAAGTGGCTTAAACAATGCAACGAGCTTGATGTCGGCAAAATTGTTCTCATCAAAAATCATCAGCTCCCACCAGGCAAATGGGCGTTAGGTCGCATTATTGCTAAGCACCCAGGTGATGATGGACTCACTAGAGTGTACAGTGTTAAGAGTGCTGACAGTATAGTTAAGCGAAGTTTTAATAAGCTCTGTCTGTTGCCAATAGATGTTAATAATTAATATTTATGATTAATGTTCCAATATGTAATGAAGCTATGTTAATTTATACCATTGTTTAATGTAAATTATTTGTATTTCTTCGCAGTATTTATGACTTGTGCTTAGATGCTTGATGATGAAACCTAAATTTATTAGTTATCTTGTTTATGTTTGTAAATGTAAAGGTCTTTATGAGCCCTTTGGTGGGCGGCATGTTCGAACCATTTCAATAATAATGAGCTGTTTGTATGTGTGTACGCATGTGTATGTATGTGTGTAAAAATCTATCTTTTAAAGCATGCCATTACAAGTAACCAAGTAGTATCAAAATAAATTCGTTAGAAGCAACACCTCTTTTAAGTTACTCCAGATCCTTACAAAGTAAACTGAACCCTATCTACACCAGAACAGCTGTGAAAGCAGCAGTAAGATACCGAGGAGCTCAAAATGTTCCATTTACTGAGCAAATCAAAAACTTACAAAAAGACATTATCAACAGCCCAAAACATATTTTTGGAGACCATTCACAATGTGAAAACTATTACTGCACAGACGAAAAACCAACTTTTGCCTATTGCCCGAAATTGTCGATCCAAGAAAATCTCGTTCAATGCCTCTACGAGACACATCATTTTAAAATAATAGGAGGCTAATGCCGGCAGCTAGGTCCTGAAGTTCATCTAAGAGATTTCTTTAAGGTATTCTTACGGTTGCTTTACAATTCTTTGATAAATAATATTTTAAACATGTTTTTGTTTTATATATCGTTTACCTAAATACTGGAAATCTGTCTAACTGGAGGTATCTATCGTATTCCTAAATGCTGCATCCGGTTAGACTGGAAGCCGGTCCGAACATAGTTGGGAAAAAGGCTAGGCAGATGATTATGATATTGTATATGTAGGTACTTACACTACACTTTAATATTAGTATCTATAAACTAATTATTTAGTTATTGCAAAAACTCAAAAGGAAAATTAATTTATTTATATATACTTACTAGAGTAGGTAGGACATAAATATCGACGCTTGAAAGGCAATCATATCTTCTTCTTCTTCAGCCTATAGATGTCCACTGCTGGACAAAGGCCTCCCCCAAGGCTTTCCACGCTGACCGGTCTTGTGTTGCCCGCATCCATCGGCTTCCCGCGACCTTCACCAGGTCATCGGTCCACCTTGTTGGGGGGAGGCCCCCAACAAGGTGTACGCTGCGTCTTCCAGTACGTGGCCGCCACTCCAGAACCTTACTGCCCCATCAGCCATCGGTTCTACGAGCAATGTGCCCTGCCCACTGCCACTTAAGTTTAGCACCTCGCAGAGCTATGTCGGTGACTTTGGTTCTTCTGCGGATCTCCTCATTTCTGATTCGATCACGCAGAGAAACTCCTAGCATAGCTCTTTCCATTGCCCTTTGTGTGACTCTGAGCCTTCGTATGAGGCCCATTGTGAGCGACAACGTTTCAGTTCCGTAAGTCATCACTGGCAACACACACTGGTCAAAGACTTTAGTCTTGAGACACTGTGGTATCTTTGACGACGAGAAGATTTAGCGTAGCTTCCCGAACGCTGCCCAACCAAGCTGGATTCGCCGAGACACCTCTTTCTCGAAGTTGGACCTACCTAGTTGGACTGTTTGTCCCAGGTATACATACTCGTCAACAACTTCGAGTGCAGAGCAACCAACTGCAATTGGAGTGGGTGCGACATGAGAGTTCGACATGATCTTCGTCTTATCCATGTTCATTTTTAGACCCACTTATTGGGAAGCTCTGCTGAGGTCATTGAGCATTTTGCCCAAGTCTTCCAGGGTCTCAGCCATGACCACGATGTCATCTGCGAAACGGAGATTAGTGATGATGCCAAGTCCTTTCCAGTCCAGGAGCTTGAAGACATCTTCCAACGCAGCAGTGAACAATTTAGGAGATATGACATCTCCTTGTCTCACTCCACGCTGCAGTTTGATCGGTTTCGAGTCCTGATCCTGGAGACGGACTGACATGGTGGCGTTTTTGTACAAACACTTTATCACCTCAATGTATCGATGGTCAATTTGGCACCGCTGGAGAGGCTGTAGCACCGCCCAAGTCTCAATCGAATCGAAGGCCTTCTCATAGTCCACAAACGCCAACATAGTGGTTTGTTATACTCCTCGGACTTCTGTATAACTTGCCGCAGCGTATGAATGTGGTCTATGGTGCTAAAGCCTTTTCGGAAGCCTGCTTGTTCGGGAGGCTGAAACTCATCGAACCTGCGACAGTTAGACATGGCTGAAAAACACTTTCCCATTTTAAAAGATTGCCTACTAGACAGTGTGCAAAAAATAATAAAGGATGAAATAATACCGAACCCATTTACAAACAACAGACCTGGAAAAAAGTGTTGCAATTTATTCCTAAAAAGGCATTCAATTTTGACTGCAAAATTGCCGGAATATCTAAGTATCTATGGCTCGGGACAACGAATATGAACAAGATATAAGAAAGCGGTTTCAAGAAATAGATGACTATTTAGAAGAAAATAATTTAAAAGAACTAGTCAAAGATCCAAACCGAATGTTCAATGCTGACGAGAGTGCATTTTTTATCACCAAAACCAGGCCGTGTTATAGGAAGAAAGGGGACTGGATGTCCATTACTGGGTAACTGTCGGCCACTGGGTATGGACAACTGGATCCTAGGTATCAATAACTGGTGATTTTAGTTATTTTTTATATTTTCACAATTTTCTAATAATGTATTACCTATACTTTAATTGTCCATCATTGTGCTCATTCTTGAGAATATTTATTGTTATTTGCACTAAGTGCTGTTGAACTGAGTTTTGCAGTTTATTTTTTACCACTTTTTATTACAAACACAGTCCTAAAAGTGTCGATAATTGGATCATTCACCCTAACTCAATTTACGAATTTTTGTCGCTTAGATATGATTGCCTTTCAAGCGTCGATATATGTATTATCGCGTAATAATTATGTTAACCCTAAAATTTTGTTAATAGATTTCTAAATGTGAGGAATATTAAATTAAACTGATTACTTATTCTAATGTTTCATTTTACCGTATATGTTTTTATTTCTTAAATTGCCTATGTAATAAACTATCATTACACCATATTTGTTTTTGTCAAAATGTATCAATATTCATCTAAATTGTGATAAATATACAATGTGCACTCGTTTCCGACTATTCACAAATCATACTTTATATAATTTAGAATAATATCTTCTAAAGGATCAAAAATGTTTAAGCGTTCACTAAGCTCGATATTTACGCGCGTGTGCGTCTAGCTGCTAGAACGATGCACACAAAGATAGCATCGCAACGATTTTACCTAAACTGTAGCGAGAGAATTTTGTGCACGGACTCTTAATACCTTTCTTCATTACGGCAAGTAATATTAGAAATGAGGTGATCCGACAGAGGACCAGAGTCACCGACATAGCTGAGAGGATTAGCAAGCTGAAGTGGCAATGGGCTGGTCACATATGCCGCAGGACCGACAATCGATGGGGTAAACGAGTCCTCGAGTGGAGACCGCGTCTCGGCAAACGCAGCGTAGGACGCCCTTGGGCGAGATAGAGCGACGACATCAAAAAGGTGGCTGGTAGTGGCTGGCGGAGAACTGCTCAGGATCGAGCTTGTTGGCGTGCCATGAAGGAGGCCTATGTCCAGCAGTGGACGAGTAGGGGCTGATGATGATGATGAAGTAATATTATAATACGTTGTTATTCCATGGTTCTGAGCAGTTTTGTTGCGATGTAGTGAAGCAGTTTTCGTACGAAGCGCCAAATGTTGTTGTGTCGGGAGTTTGGTTTCCCCTCTGGCGTTGATCGTGTTGTTGGGTTTAACATTGCATCAACTCGCTTAACTGCCGTCATCCTTCCTAATCTCTCAGTTTTTTTGAGTGAATAAGCTCTTAATAAACAAGCGCGCTTTACCATCAAAGATTGCCTCACTGCTTCCTATTAGGCGGAATTGCGGTGAAGCAATGGTCCCGCGTGGTAGTTTACGGTCCACTCCCTCTCCCCGAGAGGAGGCCTGAGTCCCACCAGTGGGAACATTATAGGCTGATTATGTATGTATGTACTAGTTTATCTATCTATACTAATATATAAAGCTGAAGAATTTGTTTGTATGTTTGTTTGTTCGCGCTAATCTCGGGAACTACTGGTCCGATTTGAAACATTCTTTTTGCGTTGGATAGCCCATTAACCCAGGAAGGCTTTAGGTTATATAACATCACGCTGTAACCAATAGGAGCGGAGCATAACAAAAATTTAAAATGTATGCTATATATTTTGGTGTTAAAATAAAATGTTCAAATAACTAACTCCACGCGAACGAAGTCGCCGGCGGCCGCTAGTAACTTATACATATAGAAAAAAATCTAGAGTACGTAGTATGAAACGTAGCGTGCATTGAACAGCTGCCGACCTTCTCACGAGCGCGTCGCAAGCTGTTGAATATAATAAATGTTTCATTAATTTGTAATTTTATAACTGACTACTTACTGTTACCTCCTCCCTCCCTTCCTATTTTTATTTTCGCTTCAGCTTGACGGGAAATAGGTTTAACTTAAGTGGCAGTGGGCAGGGCACATTGCTCGTAGAACCGATGGCCGATGGGGCAGTAAGGTTCTGGAGTGGCGAGCACGTACTGGAAGACGCAGCGTAGGGAGGCCCCCAACAAGGTGGACCGATGACCTGGTGAAGGTCGCGGGAAGCCTATGGATGCGGGCAGCACAAGACCGGTCGGCGTGGAAAGCCTTAGGGGAGGCCTTTGTCCAGCAGTAGACATCTATATGCTGAAGAAAAAAGTTTTGCCTTATGTCTGAATTGTTTTCTGTAACGGACGCTTATAACGTCCACATCTTTCTGCGTTGTTCTCGTATGGATAAAAATAATATGAATGATGTAATCAAATATGTACTTTCTAAGTATATCTTGGACACCAATGACTGATTAAAAGGTGAAGGAAATCTTGAGGAAACCTGGACTTTTCAGTCTGAAATCGCCAACCCGCATTGAGCAAGCGTGGTGATAATGGTCAATCCTTCTCTGTATGGGAAGAGACCTGTTCCCAGCAGTGGGACGATGAAAAAAGGTTGATGATAATGATGGTGAATCAAATATTTTCTTACATTTTTATTATTTCAGAGGACAGTTTCGGAGAACAGCGGTGGCGTAGTGGTATCAACCTCAACTTAACAGTTTGTAGGTCGTAGTTTCGAACCCTGTCAGGCCTTTCCGTTGTGTAAATAATTTCATCACCACTGCTCTCAAAACGGTGAAGGAAAACATCGGAGTCCTAGAGGCAAAATTTCCAAAATATGTGACATCTGGGCATCCCATACTGGGCAAGCGTGGGCCTGGCCAATTATATCAGAAGTAGGAAAAGTAGGCTGATTATGTACATTGTCCATGGAGGCTTTGCCCGTTCTTCTCTACAATATGTAAAGAAAATCCTGTCCGATCCATGAAGGTATTGTTAGGTATCGATAACTGATTGTACTAATACCTACAAAGCTGGGCTTAACTTCAAAAAAATCCTTCTAAAAAAATAAATATTATTTCGCAAAAGAAGGTAACTTAATACATGTGCGGTAAGCAATACATGCGGGGGCGAAGGGAGACAGGGGATGCGGCACGCGTCGCATAGCTCATAATATTACCGTCTAAAATGGTGTTGTCACTTTTTTTAAATTACCAAATTTTGGGGAATTTGGAATTCATTCGCGGAAAAAAAAGATTATTTCAAAATTTATTAGTATTGTTACTATGGTGATTATGTAAAATTTCATGTTTTATTTGGTCATGTGTTGACCTAACCTTTATTAAATAAACTAGCGGTTAAGCGCAATCCCGCCTGATGGTAAGCAGTGATGCGATCGTTGATGGTAAAGCGCGCTAGTTTATTATGAGCCTATTCACTTTAGCCAAGACACTCAAATTGTAGTGTGACGGAAACACCGTCGCTGGCAAATTGTTCCAGTCCCTCGATGTACGCAGTACGCGGTATAAAAGAGGAAGCGAAACGCTTCGTCGGATTAGCGTGTTCAAACAAATAAACAAACAACTTCTTCAGCTTTATATATTAGTATAGATAGTGTATAGTATAGATATAGATAAAAAACCTGTTTAAAAGAAAAAAAAAATTGCTCTGAGTTTGAATATATCGATTACAAGTATCAGCCGATTTTGCCGATTTTCAATATTACATTACTTTTGCACCACCTAGTATGCACGACTATGTAAATAACCAGTATACGTTGATATCGGATTGTACGAGAAACCTGAACAAAGCGAGGTCTTGATGACGATTTTATTTTTATTTTATTTTATTAAACGGACAAATCACACAGATTGAGCTAGCCCCAAAGTAAGTTCGAGACTTGTGTTATGGGATACTAACTCAACGATACTATATTTATAATAGATACATAAATATAGATAAACATCCAAGACCCGGGCAAATCAGGAAAAGATCGTTTTCCATTATGACCTGGCCGGGGATCGAACCCGGGGCCTCTACGTCGCAGGCAGGCGTGTTGTTGTGGTTGCTTCCAGAGTGTACAGTGTTTGAAAGTATCATTGATCCTTAAAGAAAGTCAGTCATGGTTCTCATTCTTTTAAAAGGAAGGACCCTAAGGATTTTATCGTTAAGACCGAGGGTATACCTCCATCAATTACTTGTCAAATCTGCGGCATCCACATCTTCACTCACTGGAGATTTATGTCAAATGTAATTTGTCATCTTTTGATCTTAAGATACCTTGGGGAGTTATTTCTTGTATGTTATTGATTTGAGGACGTTATTTTGGTTTGAAATAATGTAATCGAGAGATATTTGGGATATTATAAATAACAGTTATTGTTTTGGATGAGAATTTTACTTTTTTTTTCTAAATTATAAACTAGCGCTTGACCGCAATCCCGCCTGACGGTAAGCAGTGATGCGAGCGTTGATGGTAAAGCGCGCTAGTTTATTAAGAGCCTATTCACTCTAGCCTTGAAAACACTCAAATTGTAGTGTGACGGAAACACCGCCGCTGGCAAATTGTACCAGTCCCTTGATGTAAGCGGTACAAAAGAGGAAGCAAAACGCTTCATCCGGTGCTTTTGAAAAAGTGTTAGTATTATTATTATTTTTTTAGGTGGTGCAATATTGCACCACCTCGCTCAACTGCCGTCTTCCTTCCTATTCACTAAGGTTTTTTTAAAGTGAATAGGCTTAATAAACTAGTGCGCTTTACCATCAACGATTGCATCACTGCGTACCATCAGGCAGGATTGCAGTCAAGCACCAGTTTATAATTATTAAAAAAAAAAAAAGAAGAGATAGACATATACCATCGGGCACCTTTCTGTAGACCTTTTCAATGTGTATAATATTATATATTTAATATTATATTATGTATAATATTTAGTACATTCTTTTTATAAATCTCGTAGGCTTCAGCCTGCGTTTCACTGCAAACGCGGAAAAAATATAGTTATTTACGACATCACATTAGAAACCTCAAAAATAATAGTATTTCTCTACAATTTAATGGATATTATTATACATAGGAACCTTTCTCTTGCATCACACTATCGATTAAAAAAAACTATCAAAATCCGTTGCGTAGTTTTAAAGATTTAATCATTCAAGCGACATAGGGAAAAAGAAAGTGATTTTGTTTTATAATACCTATGTAGTGATGGAAAGATGTCCACTGCTAGAAATAACTGTACATACTTAGGTAGTAAGTATATAAACAGTCCTGTATTCTATTCTTTTTACATGCTTTTTATTAGCTTCACTTGTATGTTTCCTTGCTTGTTTGCTTGCTTGTTTGTTTGCTTGTTTGTTTGTGCGTCTCTAACTCTTTGGACTACGAGTGAGCGGCTCATTACTGTAAAATGTCCCACCGTTTTCAATACGCTCGTTCGTTCGTTTTTTTTTTAAGAATATCGAACTAAGAAGTTGAAAATAAATATAGTTTAAAAAAATAAAAAAAACATGCTTTTACAAAATATCAAACTAAAAGTTAATAATAATTTTAAAAAGCGTGAGGCGCTTAATAGGTAGACAAAAAATTATGGCACAAAGCGCCTCACGCTTTTTAAAAATTATTTTAACTTTTAGTTAGATATTTTTAAAGTATGTTTTTTAGTTTTTAAACTATATTTATTTTTACATATATGAAACGTATTTATTTGAAGAAAAGAGGAATTGTAACACTTGGGTACAGAACAACCTACAAGGTACAGAAGGTGTTTAATTATTTAAGGCAGTTGTCTAGACTATGTGTGTGTCAAAAACAACAAAACTCAGAGTTCAAGGGTGGTCAAGGCAAGCGGTCAAGGGCCTTTACTAGGTATTTCAGATTTTAGTACCTTACTAGCGGCCGCTAGCAACTCTATTAGTAATCTATTAGTCGCAGCGTGATATTATATAACCTAAAGCCTTCCTGGATTAATGGGCTATCCTACGCAAAAACAATTTTTCAAATCGGACTAGTAGTTCCGAGAATAGCGCGCGTTCAAACAAACAAACAAACTCTTCAGCTTCATATATTACTATAGAGTATAGATTCTCGAAATTGTACGGTTGATTTTTTTATTTTTAAACATTGCCGCCATAATAGGAATCCTCTTATAATGTGTAGGTTTTACAAACATTTAAACTTACATTCACAAACAGCCAGACCCCAAACAACTAACTGTAGGCCACACAAATGTTTCTTTCTTTCGGGAATCGAAACTGTGGCATACAGCGCAGCTTTAAGTGCAGACACTGCAAATCAAAGTTGTGTAAAAAGAAAGATAAAGAAAAGACGTGCTTATTTGCGGTAAACATGACGCAAAAGTTTACAAAACTGTACTGTAAATAGTTGAGGAACACGCGTCAAAACAACGGCTGTCGCTCAGCATTATGCTGCGACCCTTATTCAAAAAAAAAACAGAGCCCAGCGCTGGTTTTCAGCGACAGCCGGCGCCGACGTAAAGAAACATTCACGTTCAAATGCCAAAAAAAAACAATGATCTAACAGGGACGTTAGTCTGCTATTATAATATTGACAGAATAGTCGATCACTGATATCATAATGATGAATTTTGACAAGTTTCGTAATCTACTAACAAAATGGCGTCATTATGAGTGAGTGGTCAATCATTGACACTTCCATATTAATACATGTTCATTGAGTAATCGTTTTTAGAAAATAATTTCTATAAAAAGGTTTTATAATAATGGCAATACGGCAATGACATTCCATCACTATTCTATTACGAAACGACTGAGATAATTGATCGATCATTATGAATTTAGCAGATTACGAAATTTTAGCACAGTGACAATGGAATATTGTGGGAATGACAAATTTATAAAAATAGTAAACTTGGGCCCCTGTACACTTTCGTGTCATCCTTTACTCCATGAGGAATTCAGGAAAACCCTGTTTGATTATAATCCCTCATTGCGGAAGCTTCAAATGTCGACGGGTTCAAGGGTACCCCATGGCCAGGAAAAACATAGAAATCAAGATTACATTTTCACGCCGCCCGTTCTAACAAAATTCGCGAACAATGGCGACAAAAAGCAAGCCTGTATACCAATACTTCAGTCTTGTACCCATTATGCAAACAATATTACCTTAACTTATCCTTATTTTTCACTTTATCGCCCATAAAAATGATGTTTGATAAATATTAATACGAATTTTGTCAGACGCTCTGGGTGGGATCCGAAACAGGGGACCAGTCGGTCCCGCACCCTACGTCGGTACAGTCGTGTTCCTTGTCCGTCAATAATCCCGCGCTTTTATTCACAGAGAGTGCTAGTGTCATTTTGAATTTGGAATCGTTTTGTGCGTGTGGTGTGTGTGACATTTGGATTTTTTCTAAGCACGAGTATTCGAGTATACAGCTTAATTAAATTTGTAAGTAGAACCATTGATTTTTCTTTTTGAGTGTGCCTTTCTTTTATGACCGAATCGATTCTAAAAGGATTTTGATGTCCTGAAAGTTGAGTTGCGAAAACATGTTTTTTCAGGAAAATTGTGTATGAAAAGCTCATTTTTCTTTATTGAGACATGAATAATTCGATTATTAAGCCATTACTGTATTTTTCGCTGTCGGTTATTCGAATATATTTGCAGTTATTTTTGCAACAACTGTGAAACAAATGGCTGTCACGACCTTTGTGTTTTAATGATGAGTTTTTATCACGACATATCATTTCATTTGCTAATTTCTGGAGGTGGGTAAGTCTATTTTCAGTAATCAAAATGTTTCATAGAATTTAGGTAGGGCTGGGTAATTTATAGGCCCATTGTTTATTTTCGGCTTACTTAAGCACTATTTTTGGACTTAATATTTTGATGCAGCCTTTTTGTACCTAACTTTTCGGTGCCTATTGAAGTGTTGGCTTGTATAAAAAGCATCCGGTTAGTGACTTTCTATTTCGATATTTGAATTTGGAAATCGTGCGGTTTTCCGTAGATAAGGTAATTGAAATCAGAAACGGTTTCTATTTTAAAATTTATATTCTGGTGACCTTTTCCTTTGTTCTGTTGTTCTCTTTTTGAATATTCCGTTGTTGTTTTCTAGGTGTTACATATCTAATTTTTGGGTCTTTTAGTTTAAAATCTGCCGGTCTAATTTTGGGAGTCCTTTATGATAGATATACTTTTTCATATTTTCCGTTTAAGCATCTAGGCGAGACAGAATCCGATATACCTACCGACTGTTTGTCTAGACGAGTTGCAACGGTTCGAGGACCTTATCTCTGGTGTACTATTGGAATTCCTTACTTTTCAACCTTTCAGAACGACTCACAATATAGGACTTTCTATAGCCAAGGATTATTCTAAAACTTGGATACTTACTTAACATAGTAAAGATAGTTAATACATTTTATGAGAACGATCAGGGATACCGTAATTAATCGAAAATTATAATTAGGTCAGGTGTTGCGATGATATAGATCTAAAAAGGAATAAGACAAATCCAGAAAAAAAAAATGTTTGTACTCCACTAATTATCCCACCTAAAATCAAGAATTTTTTCAACGCATTTAATTAGAATTACATTTTGCAATAGGCAGCTAGGGCTTAAGAAATTCATATACCTATATTTTTTGAAGTGAAAAATGCTTACAAATGAGAAACTTCCTTTAAAAATACAGGACAAAAGTCTATCTACATATTTAATCTACTTTTGAAAAAAGAAACTGATTTATTCTGCCGAACAAATTTCAGGCGAATCTGACAGTCTTTAAATAAAAAATAAAAGTGAAAGGTTCGTTTCCTTTTATAGACCTTAATCTAACCTCAGATTGTCAGCAGAATCCATAACAATTTGAATTTCGAAGTGTCTATTGTAACATTCTTTTTTGAACACTTTGATTCAAATTGCTGCGTAGACAATCGTAATCATGAAGCCTTATTCTGGAACGATGCGTGAAAATTTCAATCTCTATTTAAACCGAGATTTCATGAATGATAAATCGTTTTATTTCTGTAGGTAAGTCTTGTATTAATTTACATATAATACATGTTATTATATACATATTATTTTTACATATTATAATTTACATATTATTTTATTAGTCTTGTATAATTTTCACACACATATTTTTTTTTAAACTAGGTTTAGTTGGCTCTCTGTCTATTCGGAGAAAAAAGATCTAAATGAACTCACGACGTCACTTCTGAGCCTCTTTTAAAGGTCAGACATGCTTATGAATGTTGGTCTGCTCATGTGACGACCATGAAAAATTGGCGTCTGGTATGGTCTTTTGGGATAGAACCACATAGATTTTTGGTCGTGCAGCTAAACTCAGAACCTTATGTGAGTGCGTAGTTGTAGCCTATTAAATTCAATTGTTTTTTTTTTTAACATTATAAACTAGTGATCTACCTACTTGATTCCGCCTGATGTTAAGCAGTGTTGCAATCGGTGATGGTATAGCGCACTGTCCAGCCTTAAAGAAACTTAGATTTTAGTCAGATGGAAAGACCCCCGCAGGCAAAATAATCCTTTCCTTCTATGTCCGCGGTATTAAATACTAGATGAAACAAGTCAGTGCCAGGTTGCATCTTGACTAAAATTTTAATTTGCGACTTAGGCCGGCCATACACAGACTGCTTGAAGCAGTCAGGATCGACTGCCTCAAGCTGCGACGTCATTGTAAACTACTGCCTTCTACGTACGTGGATACACGAACGGCTCGAGCAGGTACAACTGCTTTGAGCGGTTGAAGGCACGGTGAAAGGAGATGTTTCATTTTGGGCCACCACTATGTACGGTATATAGATATAAGGTAAGTAAGTAAGGTTCTGGAGTGGCGGCCACGTACTGGAAGACGCAGCGTAGGGAGGCCCCCAACAAGGTGGGCCGATGACCTGGTGAAGGTCGCGGGAAGCCGATGGATGCGGGCAGTTCAAGACCGGTCAGCGTGGAAAGCCTTGGGGGAGGCCTTTGTCCAGCAGTGGACATCTATAGGCTGAAGAAGAAGAAGAAGATATCGTGATCGGCTCGAACGGAGCTTGACTCCTTCAATGAGTATTGGTCCATATAAATATACAACATAATTTTTTGTATATACTAAACCTGAAACACGTGTCCAGTATTTTTAAGTAAAGAACCTATGTACAAAATTTGAAAAAGATACCACAAAAACAACAAAGTTATGAGCTTGTTATCCTACTTGGCTCTCCCAACAAAAATATGATGGCGTGACGCGGAACGCGCCTATTTCACTGTGCTCTTAGTACTATGATGTAACGTCAACTGTGTTGTGCGCTCAGTAACCACATTGCAATAATTTCTGAATTTATTTGGGACAAAATATAACATGGTGTAAAAATTATTGTAATCGATTCAGTTGCTTATTCTGAGTTGCTTATACTGTCTTCAAACTATATTCAGGTTTCGTATAGCGGTCAAGCGAGCAAACTTGAACAGCTATTTTCCTGCCACGTACTTCAGGACCATTGGCCACTTATCTCGACTGTGTCTACAATGTAAACTGTTTTATATGCGAAATCTTCAGACTACACGGAGACAATTGAGTCTCAGATTGTTTAACATAACTGATCCAGTTGAGTTATTAAGGTAAAGTCTATTCCAAATGTTTCAAAGGAGATGTTTCATTTTGGGCCACCACTATGTACGGTATATAGATAAAAATGAAAAAAATTGAAGATTTTCATAAAAATACAAATAAATTAATTTGAATAAAAATACAAGCATATATGTAAAATTAATTATTTGAAACGATTTCTAGTGAGATAACCCTTTATTAAGGTAGCCATAACGGTGGTTATGACGTTTGATTGGCGACATTGACAGTTCTATTTTCCCGTTGTGTTCGTGTCGAGTGTTGATTTGAGCTGATTGTGTTTATTTAATGGGCCCTATGCTCGGAATTCATGTTTTGTTTTTTTCGCAGTCATATGGTAGATAATATAGATACGATAGCCTTAGATACATGATACGTCAATCAAATGTCTACTGTCAAAATCTTATTTCGCTTATTGCTGACCACCATATTTATTAGTACTTGTATTACACTCCTTGGCCGAATTAAATTTAATCTGTATAAAAACTAAGCCAAAATATATTTAATTAACATTAAAAACAGTTAAATATAGCGTAACTATACCTAGTATTAAGTGTACAATGTGTTGGCCCAGGCTCCATACATTTCTGAAACATCTCCTTTCATCGTGCGGTCCAGCAGTCGCCAGGCACATAAGCCCCGCAAATTGATATTGCGATTGGCGGCCATCTTGGTGACGTAGTCGAACTCGCACTGTCAGTACCTACCATTCGCAATATCATCCCGCGCTTACGTGCTTACGCGCATCGAATGTTTGTTACAGCTTTTTGATTTTTTTATGCTGTTTTGTTGTTTTTATTGAGATTTGTTACCTATTACCCGTAGAAATGAGTAAGAAATTAATTAGAATTAGAAATGAAAAAAAAAAAAAAACTTATAGATACCTAATAAAAAGATACTTTTTCTCCTGAAATTCGACAAGGAAATGAAAGTTTATTTGTCAGAATAGGGATGAGTAGGTATAAAGAGTGTAAGTATGTAGGTATAATAAAATTATAAAATATAAATAAACCCATTACCCTAGCTTATTAACTTTGTATTAAAAAATTTTTGTCCTTTTGTCCGACGGATGACGTCACGGAGCTGTTATTGTGGTTACAAGCATAGTATAAAGAGGGACAGAGTAAGCTATCTTGTGCGCCTTAGTATCTATGGGTCGCCGCACGCACACCTAAACACAATATTAGAGTGCTATTAGTGCGCTAGTCGCGACTAGCACCGGACGAGGTTCTAATAACAACGCGTTTCGTAATAGTCGAAACCGAAGAAAGTAGGTATTTTTCTGTAGCTAATTTGTAATTTTGTATTAAATGTGTGATTCAATAGATATTATGTTTGTATTATTTATATTTGTATTAATTAAAAATAAAAATAAATATGGTTCTTTATGTGTACAAAACTAAAAATAAAAATTACTAAAAAAATTGACTAGTATATATAAACTAAATACTAAGCAAATAATTTAAACATAAGCTTTTAGTCTATAAATATTTGTTAGCGGTTTGGGCGACAACCGTAACCGACGAAGCGCGGGCAGTCGTCAACCCTAAGACGGTAGGCAATTAAATCGCGGATTGGGTCGGAGATAACCTACTTCCCCTCTTTATTCTATGTTACAAGGTTCCATCGCAATATCAACGTGCGGGGCTTATACACTGACTTCTCTAGCTGTCGACTGCTCTCGTGCAGTTACCCCATTTTGAGTTTATCTGGGATGCTTGTTACGAAAAAGCCATCCTTTTTGACATCCAAAATGGCGGACGTCATTTTTTTATATGTTGATATGAGTGTCAATTTTGAGTATAATATTGGTGTACTTGTTACGAAAAAGCCACCGTTTTTGAAATCCAAGATGGCGGACGCCAATTTAAATGTAGATATATTAATATGATATGGGTATTAATTTCGAGGTCGATTGGGGTGCTGGTTACGAAAATGCCATCTAAATAACTTAAATCTGTCTCGAGTTGTTCCCTTAGTAAAAATAGCAAATTAATTAAATATAATACAGCTATCGATGTTGATCTGCAATAAATAAATAATTTCATAAATATTGTTTGTTTGTGACAACCCTGGCCGATGCGTTACTGTCTAGACGTTGTCGTCATTTTACACGAGATCAAAGGCGTCGACCTACTGTATGATTTTTATACTGTGCTGATTGCTTGTAGCAGCTAGGATCGACAACTTCAAGCTTTTGAGTACGACAGCAAGACCGGCCCGTGTATGTTGATCACTGACTAACTGCTCGAGCGGTCCGTGTATGGCCGGCCTTAGTCGTGCAATGGTTTCATATTAATTGCGTCGTAGTATTGTGAGCGCTCTGGGCAAAGAAAACACGTTATTGGAACTTATGATTACCTTTTCGATAACAATACGAGCATCTGGGTCTTTGTCCGAAAAGGTTTCGTCTCGTATTCCAATTAATCCCTGGCGAATAATGTTCTGTAGCAATCATGTCGAAGTCAATATTGTGCGATGGACGGTTTTGGAGCGTAAAATGTGCGTTCAGGATGTAGGATAGAGGATTATCTCGTTCTGCCGGTAATTACGTAACACACTATCAGTAGCAATGCCTTTTATTTTGACAATTCAAGAACATTCATTGCGTTATTTACGTTGCTGAGCGGACACATTTTTTAAACATATAAAGCAATGGATTAGTTACATCCTTCAAAATGGTACAGACTGTGATCGATAGTGTAATTAAGGTGGCCTTAAAGCAATTTGCTATCGCCTAAATCTAGCTTTTTGGGATGGCATTACGTGGTCGATCAGGGGTTTTTAATAAGAAAAATGTTACATTATAGAATAAGTCGAGTACGACCCGAAAATGGCACTAAAGAATTTGTCTAAAAGGTTTCACTTTTTAGGAAAATTCTCTCGAAAGTTTCTCTCATCAACAAAACCACATCGTTCTACATTATTTATTTACCAGCCTGCCTTTTTCATAGAGTAAATATGACTCATAAAAAAAACCTCATCCGATTTGCAATAAAAATAATTACCTCTATAAGTCTAGCCTAAGCTAATCCAACCAGTCTACAAAGTCCGCCTAGACAAGAACAGCATTAAGACATGATTTATGTAGGTGCAATGTACACCAAAATTTCACAGACAAATAAACTCGTTGGCTATGCTGACCGTAGACTAGAAATAAACATTTCATCTCGACACTACTGACGTTTTTGGCAACGGTATTTTATGTCCTGTGGCTCCTACCACAGATAAACTAGAATCGAGATTGTAATCGAGATGTGAATTTTTATCAAGATGACATCGGGACGTGGTGGGGCTTCAAAGGTAATTTATTCGATTTTAAATTAGAGATTTTGCCCTTTGGATGTTGCTGAATTGGAGTTTTATTTCAAAAAGGAATGGTTGATTTTGATTGGCTGTGTTTCGCTGCGTTGGGAGTTAAAATTAACTGTGGTTTAAAGCGCTATTGATGCGGAAATTGTGTTAAAAAAGTTTACTCAAACAACACAGCAGTGATTCATTCGTTTTTTTTTTAAATATTATCTGTAGCTGGTTCAAAAAACACCTCGAAGTACTTATCACTAGCAGAAACCAACGCAACTTTGGGGACGAAACCCTAAACAAGAAAGTTAGGTACTCGTATAATATGTACTTACATTCACAATATAATACTATAATAAAAAGAGGCTGATTGGCGAACCAGATTTAACTCAAAACGGTCTCCAAAGCTTGGAGCACAAGCATAGAGTAATCAGCCTTTCAGTGTTCTATAGGATGCATTTTGGTGAGTGTGCGAGGGAATTGCATGATTTCCCCATCTCCGTTCCACCATCGGACGACCCGTCGTACGGCGAGTTTCCACCCTTACATTGTTAACACTATTACAATCCGGACGAATCGTTTCGCCTCCTCTTTTATACCGCGTACATCGAGGGACTGTTAAGCGGACCCCGGGCTCCAACGCGAAAGCCGCGGGTGCAACTGGGACTATACGCTGAGATGATGATGATGATCGAGGGACTGGAAGAATTTGCCAGCGGCGGTGTTTACGTCGTACTACAATTTGAGTGTCTTCAAAGCTGAAGTGAATAAGGCTCTTAATAAACTAGCGCGCTTTACCACCAACAATTGCGTTACTGCTTACCATCAGGCGGGATTGCAGTCAAGCACTGGTTTATAATTTATATTCGTAATATATAATGTCTGCAGGGACACAAACCTCTCTCTCTCTCTCTCCTTGTTTATTCATGTAACTCACTATCTCATCTGCTTTCCTTGTCTGCTTCCAGTCAAATCTAATACAGCTGAAAACCAGCAGATCAGATTTTGTGAAAATCTCAAAATGAAAAGTTAGGTAAAGTTAGTGAGAAAGAAAAAGAAGTATTTATGTGACTCATACAAGAAAAAAATTAAACTTATCACAAATAAATATAAATATTTAAAAAAAAGTAATAAAAAATCAAAAAGTCTTATATGAAGCTAAAAAGACTTTATCTCAACATAATCTCTTCGACATTTAAAAAGCAAAATACCGCAAGCGCTGGTATTCTTATAGGGCGGGGATTCTATTCTACTATTTTTATAAATTAGTCATTCCAACACGATTCCATTGTCATTGTGCTAAAAGTTTCTTGTAGTCTCCTAAACTTCAACGATCGATAAATTATCGGTCAGTCGTTTCGTAAAGGAATGACATTGCTGTATTGCCATTATTATAGAACCCGTTAGTAGAAATGGTTTTCTAAAAACGAATACTCAATTTGAATATTTATTCTCATGGAGGGAGTGTCTGTGAATGACCACTGAAAAGTCATAATGACGCCAATGTTAGTAGATTACGAAAATTGTTAAATCGATCATTATGAGTTCACTGATTGACCATTCTGACACTATGTGTGGTAATGCCACGGGCAATCAGAGGAACACATAAATACCTGTAAGCTGTCAATAGTGTCAAACCCTAACGTTAATTGAATGATGACAGTTCACTTAACCCTTTTTCATCATCAATGACCTCACCCGCTCTGAGCGGGAGCGGAAAGGTTTGTCAGACTTTACTGACTAAAACCCACCCGTGTTTCTTCACTTGCCTGTGCGCAGGGGCCACGATTTCTTTTTTAACCAACCCGCAACCGCAACTGTCTTCGTGGACCCCGGATTCGTGGATGCCCAATGGGGCCGACTGGTTCTCAGTGGCGACCACGCACCGGAAGACGCAGTGGGTAGGCCCCCGACAATATGAAGCGACGATCTGGTGAAGTTCGCGGAAACCGCTGGATGCGGTAGGAGCTGGTCGTCGTGGAGATTCTTGGAGGAGGCCTATGTCCAGCAGTGGACATCTTTTCGGCTGTAATGATGATGAATGACGAAGATTCTTTTGCGTTCGAAAAAACGCAATGAATATTTTAGAGCTGTCAAATCAAACCCTTTGCTACTGATAATTTGTTACGCAATTACCCTCCAGGAGAATAATGTTACCCTTGTCCAATTTAATTTGAGGTCGCACAATATGTTTTTGTCTACCATACTTCTGTATGTCGTCATCTGATCAGCCTGATCGTTTATGTAAAAATTCAAGTTTTTTTAATAGTTATAAGCTAGTGCTTGACTGCAATCCTGCCTGATGGTGAAGCAGTGATGCAATCGTTGATGGTAAAGCACACTAGCTTTATTAAGTCTATTCACTCAAAAAACTGAGTGAATAGGAAGGAAGACATGGCAGTTGAGCGAGGTGATGCAATGTTTAACCTAACAACACGACCAACGATGCTGCGCCGAGGATGATCTGGAGAGCCTTCACGACCAAACTCCCGACACAACAACATTAGGCACATCGTACCCGGCACACACGCAACAAACTGCTCAGACCTGTTCTCCGTACGGCTTCACAGACATCATGCCGGAACACGACGATCGCTTGGCGGCAAGACTTTGGTGGTGGTAACTATGCCGGCGGCTGATGTTGTTGCCTACCACCGAGAAGTAGGGAGAAGTTGGGAGAAGTGAGCCTAAAATGAACTGTCAATGGTTTCAAGCTTTGGGTTGTTTAGTTGGAAGGACACCCTCCTTCACACTCCCTTCACTAAAGTTTTCATGATGAGATTAGTTACAGAATCGGGCTGTCCAAATAATGGCCCGACATTTTCTTCTTTTTCAGCCTATAAGGTGCGTTGGGGTAATCCCGACGCGTATCATTTTTTTAATAATTATAAACTAGTGCTTGACTGCAATCCCGCCTGATGGTAAGCAGTGATGCAATCGTTGAGTGTAAAGCGCACTAGTTTATTAAGCCTATTCACTTAAAAAACTTAGTAATAGGAAGAATGACGGCAGTTGAGCGAGGTGATGCAATGTTAAACCCAAGACCAACACAACCAAACGATTCTGCGCTAGAGGGAGATTGATCTGGAGACTCTCCACGACCAAACTCCCGAGACTGCTCAGACCCGTCCTCCGTACGGCTTCACCAGACATCATGCCGGAATACGACGAATCGCTTGGCGGCAAGACTTTGTCTGGTGGGTGGTAACTTCCGCCGGCAGCCGATGTTATGACCTACCACCGAGAAGAATAGTTGCAAGGTTTTTGCATAAACTTTTTTCTCAATTTTGGTATACAATAGATTCTTGAAAAATAGTGGAAATTGATAATGATGAAACACAATATAATTTTAAGTTTTATTTATTTATAAACACTATATTTACTGCTTTATTGGCTCGTAAAGTCAAAACACATTTTTTCTAAGAGACGTTTTAATTTGGCTAGGGCTAGGGGCATAGAATAAAGAGAGGGAAGTACCATAGAATAAAGAGAGGGAAGTACGTTATCTTCATACAAACGGACCGCGCGCGGCTTGTATGTGTGCGCCATAGTATCTATGCGTCGCCGCACGCACACCTAAACACAATATTAGAGTGCCTATGACTGCGCTAGTCGCGGCTAGCACGGAACGAGGTTCGCGCGTCACGGCTTTTCGGCACATTAGCTTTTAAAAAATGATCACATAAACTGCAAAGTTGGTATGTCTATTTATGAACAAATAAAAGACTTATTATTTTCAAATTATATTTCTAAAAGTTATTTACAAGGATACGGATATATTACACATTAAAGTTTAATAACAACGCGTTTCGTAATAGTCGAAACCGAAGAAAGTAGGTATTTTTCTGTAACTAATTTGTAATTTTGTATTAAATGTGTGATTCAATAGATGTTATGTTTGTATTATTTATATTTGTATTAATTAAAAATAAAAATAAATAAGGTACTTTATGTGTACAAAACTAAAAATAAAAATTACAAAAAAAAAAAAACTGACTAGTATATGTAAACTAAATACTAAGCAAATAATTTAAACATAAGCTCTTAGGAATAACGTTCTGTAATACGGACCTTAGTCTATAAATATTTGTTAGCGGTTTGGGCGACAACCGTAACCGACGAAGCGCGGACAGTCGTCAACCCTAAGACAGTAGGCAATTAAATCGCGGATTGGGTCGCAGATAACCTACTTCCCCTCTTTATTCTATGCTAGGGGTAAGTTCGGACAACAACTTTAAACTACTTAGTTCTATTACTTGGAGCACAAAGTGTGTACACCAAAGATGAACCACAAAAAAATATGATGTGCAAATATGTTTCAAGCGATTACATTTTTTTTTTGTTTAAACTGTCCGATCTTGCCCCACATACCATGTGGTATTTTTTTTTTTTTACATATTATAAACCAGCGCTTGACCGCAATCCTGCCTGATGGTAAGCAGTGACGCAATCGTTGATGGTAAAGCGCACTAGTTTATTAAGAGCCTATTCACTCCAGCCTTGAAGACACTCAAATTGTAGTCCGACGGAAACACCGCCGCTGGCAAATTGTTCCAGTCCCTCGATGTACGCGGTATAAAGGAGGAGGTGAAACGCTTCGTCCGGATCGTAGTGGTGTTAACAACGTAAGGGTGGAAACCAGCCGTACGACGGGTCGTCCGCTGGTGGAACGGAGATGGGGGAATTAAATCATGCAATTCCCTCGCACACTCCCCGAAATGCATCCTATCGAACACCGAAAGTGCTGATTTTCAGCCTAATTTGAAAAAAAAAATGCATTTGATTTTGATTAAGTGTCAAAATGAAAGCAGACTTTGTAATACTTTCTGATAGTGTTGCGTAATATCCCCGCTGAAATTACAATGTTTTTTTCTAAATCTATACAAATATACAAAGCTGAAAAGTTTTGTTTGAACACGCTAATCTCAGGAACTACTGGTCCGATTTGAAAAAGTCTTTTTGCGTTGGTTATCGCATTAATCCAGGAAGGTTTTAGGCTATATAACATCACGCTGCGATTTATAGGAGCGGAGCATAACTAACTTCACGCGAACGAAGTCGCTGGCGGCCGCTAGTATTAAATATGAGTGGCAGAATGTGGATCTGCAGAATGTGGAATGTGTATTTAACATATATTCACACACACATTTATGCAACTCACAACATTTTTTATGTCATTATGTTTAAGTTTTTCTATCATTTGGATTACTATTATTATCTAAATATATCATTTATAATTATGCGGACTGTGTTTTTGAAATTCTAGCGTATGGCACTCGTGGGTTGCAGCTGAAAATCAGCGTTTATGGCACATCTTGTGTTGTCATCTGACATTATGCTGAGTTGAGGCCCTTTTGGCATTATAAGCTGGGTTTTATAGTTTTAAATGTATGTATTTTGCTGTAAAGTCAATAAACGCATTTTTGTTTCTTTCTTTCTATCTCTGCAGCTTTGCCTATTACTCCAGATAATGCAGATGTGATGTAATGCATGTTATTTTTAAACAATCTGGTCAGTAAAACAAAACAAAGTAATTACAAAACGAGCTGAATGTTAGTATTATCTGTGCCAAACTATTTATACTGCGAGTGTTACGTTACGTTTTGTACTGAATCTGTTGACGCTAAAAAGATAAAAGGAAAATATAGAAGATTTTCATAAAAATGCTACTAAATTAATTTGAATAAAAATACAAGGGTATATAATTAATTACTTGAAACGTTTTTTAGTGAGATAACCTTTTATTAAGGTAGCCATGACACTTTTTATGACGTTTGATTGACGACTTTGACAGTTCTATTTTCCCGTTGTGTTCGTGTCGAGTGTTGATTTGAGTTGATTGTGTTTATTTATTGGGCCGTATGTTCAGAATTCATGTTTTGTTTTTTTTTTGCAGTTCATATGGTAGATAATATAGATACAATAGCCTTAGATACATGACACGTCAATCAAATGTCACTGTCAAAATCTTATTTCGCTTATTGCTGACCACCATATTTATTATTGTGTTGCACTCCTTGGCCGCGTTAAATTGAATCTGTATAAAAACTAAGCCAAAATATAGGAAATTAACATTAAAAACAGTTAACTATAGAGTAACTATACCTAGCATTAAGTGTACAATGTGCTGGCCCAGGCTCCATACATTTCTGTAACATCTCCTTTGCAAACATCAAAAACACATCCGAAACATCTCCTATGCTTGACTTAGCATTTCTTCACGATATAGTTAACACAAATCTCGACTGCCCTTCTCTGACGTCACTTATATCTTTAGTCATACCTCGATGTCGTCCTAGATATACCATTCATAACGTTTTTCATGTTCCATTGAAGAAAACAAACTACGGGAACAACGAATTCACTTCACGAGCTATTAAAACATTTAACAAATATTTCAGCGATATCGATATTTATACCGTTTCGAAATCAAAATTTAAGTTGCAAGTGCTTGAGAGGATGTCGACATGAATTATCCAGCAGGAGTTTTTGTGTGTGTGTGTGTGTGTGTATAAATATAAATATATATTATATGTTTAAGTGTGTATGTTTGCATGTATATATTAAAAAAATAAAATGATACATTATTGTTTTAAAAGTTAAGGTCATTTTTATGTTATACTTAGCTATGATATCCTGTTACTGGCTTTTATGAATTATATTTGTTTAAGTGTAAGCATATATGTAAATTGCTGTTGGATATCTTAATAAAATAAAATAAAATAAATAATAAAGAACAGAGGGAATGTGGAAAAGTAAAATTGATACACTCTTACCATCGTAACATAAGTTTGTGGCGCGCGAAAGTTTGAGTGACCCCAAACTAAAGTAAATTTACGTTCAGTGCTTTTTTTCACTCTATTTCATTAAAAAAGGATCTAAAATATTAGTTAATAAAAAAAAAAATTGTTAGTAGTTAATGTTAGTTAGTATTAGTAGTAGTTCATATTAGTAGCCTCCTGGTCTCGTGAAGAGTGGATTAACCGCTTGGCGATATCAAGAGAAACTAAGGGGCATTACATGGTTGGGCACGCCACAATAGCGGCGGTAAGCCCCCTCTTTGAGGAGTGGCTAGAGAGGCGCCACGGCGCCCTCACCTTCTGCCTGACGCAGGTCCTCACCGGACACGGTTGTTTCGGGAGGTTCCTGTTCCGTATAAGGCGGGAGGAAACGCCAGGGTGTCACCATTGTGTGGATCGCCCGGTCACACGGTGGAGGTCTGCCTGGCTTGGGTAGAGCACCGCCGTGTCCTCGTAGCGGCGATCGGCGGTGATCTCTCGCATCCGACCCTGGTCCAGGCCATGGTCCGAAGCGAGAGTGCATGGCAGGCCGTCACCTCCTTCTGCGAAGCAGTAATGCTGGCAAAGGATGAGGCGGAGCGCGTGAGGCAACGGAAATCCCAGCGCGCTCAGGCCACTAGCCGCCGCAGGAGACGCCCTGGTTGGGAGATGACACCAAACTCCCAGCCACCGTTGGCGCGGGCCTGCGGGCGGTGAGCAGTGGGCAGCTCGCCGCCCGGTAAGGACCAGGCCCGAGTCGACGGCGCGTCGTGTTTCACGCGCGCCTCAAAGAGATGTCAGCACATCGTGACGGGGTCCACGAAGATCGATGCCTCCTGGGTCAGGGCTTCGGGTTAGTTAAACAAGAAACCGTGGCCCTGGCCGTCCCACAGGAAAGTGAAGAAACACGGGTGGGTTTTAGTCAGTAAAAGTCTGACACGCTATTCCGCTCCGCCCAGAGCGGGAGAAGTCATTTCATGCTTTCCCATCCCAACAAAAAAAAAAGTCCTGACAAATTTGTCGGCGCTTGACGTAAATTGTCGTATTTTTAGTAGCCAGTATGCAGTAGTATGAGTTTTCATTACGAGACTTGATCGTCTATATCGAGCGCGTTTGGTGTTCTCATTGGTTGAGAGTTCTTACAACCTTAAAGCGGGCCAATCGATGAGTCAAACGCGCTCGATATCGACGATCGAGTCTCGTAATGAAAACTCATAATAGATACTCAAGAAATTCTATTACTAAGAAAGAAAGAAAGTCTATTACTTAAGTCATGGTGGTAGGCCATAACATCGGCTGCCGGCAGAAGTTACCACCCACCAGACAAAGTCTTGCCGCCAAGCGATTCGTCTTATTCCGGCATGATGTCTGGTGAAACCGTACGGAGGATGGGTCTGAGCAGTTATGTTGCGATGTGTGGCGGGTACGATGCGCCAAATGTTGTTGTGTCGGGAGTTTCGCCGTGGAGAGTCTTTAGATCAATCTCCCTCTGGCGCAGCATTTTTTGGTCGTGTTGGTCTTGGGTTTAACATTGCTTCACCTCGCTCAACTGCAGTCATCCTTCCTATTCCTTAGTTGTTTAAGTGAATAAATAGTCTTACTAAACTGGTGCGCTTTACCATCAACGATTGCATCACTGCTTACCATCAGGTGGGATTGCAGTCAAGCACTAGTTTATAATTATTTAAAAAAAAAGTCATGTTTTCGGGGGTTTTAGAGAACGTAAGTTAATTGAATTTCCTTATAACTGTATCTCTAAAACCAATGGCATCTCATTGTGAGATCCGAAATAATTAATGTAAGTAGATATTAGATAGTGCAGAGAACACGACACAGGATTCAAACGGGAGTCTCTAGAAACAATTAGCGCTGATTACTCCCTCAGTGAATAGAATGAATAGTGACAGCCTCCGTGGCGTAGCGGTAGCGGACGCGGCCGCTGCGCAAGGTGGCGCGGGTTCGATCCCCGCACAGTGCAAGTATTTGTATGCATGAATATGAATATTTGCACTGGTCTGGTCGTGCCTCGGAAAGCACATTAAGCCGTTGGTCCCGGTTGCCATACGAACATCTAGTGGCAGTCGTTACGGGTTGTTGGAGCCCTCAAAAAGTCCAACAATTGGTCTAACTGCAATACTTCGATGTCGCCTTCGGGTTGTGGAGGTCAGACGGCAGTCGCTTCACGGAAAATGTCGAAGTTTAGCCATATCAGCAGTTGGACTGGTAAAGCGGACCCCAGACTCCAAAGCTGAAAAAGGCTTCGGATGCGACTGGGATTAACGCTGGGATGATGATGATGACTCCCTCAGTGAATAGCAAGATACTAAGTTTGTTCGGCGTGTAACTGGGGACTAAAACTGTTTTTGTATTTCTTTTTGGTCCGTTTTAGTCTTCGTAATTAGTTTCGGAGTGTGTTTATAGTAATCTGGTGTTCTTTTTTTTTTTTTAGTAATTATAGACTAGTGCTTGACTGCAATCCCGCCTGATGGTAAGCAGTGACACAATTGTTGATGGTAAAGCGCGCTAGTTGATTTTACAATCGTTACCAGTCGTCAGACACCCAAAGGTCTGACCACCAGTCTTACTAAAGGGTGTCATATTACCCATTAAATGATTGTGGAGGTCAGACTCCTATCTGACCTCCAAAACCCATGCAATATAATACAGGACACCCGAAAGTCTGACCACCAGTCTTACTAAGGTACCCCTTATTACCCAGTAACTGATTGTGGAGATCAGACTCTTATCTGACCTCCGCAATCCCATGCAATACAATACAGGCACTCAATGCATACTTGGTATTCATCTGAATCCGGTTGGACTGGAAACCGACCCCAATATAGGTGGGAAAAAGCTAGGCAGATGGTCATTCATGTCAAAAGGTTCTCGATCCTGAAACTACAATCTAACTTGACCAACCGTGCTGGATAGTCCTAACACAATTACTCAGGAGTGCCCTTTGAGTTTCGATCACAGCGTTTGCGGAAAACGAGGAGGCATATATAATATGTAAAGAAAACCCTGTCCGATCCGTGAAGGTATTTTTAGGTATCGATAACTGATTCTACTAATGCCTACAAAGCCAGGCTAAACTTATAAAAATCCCCTAAAAGAATAAGTAATATTTCGCAAAAGTAGGTAACTTAATACATGTGCGGTAGGCAATACATGCACGGGCGAAGGGGGCCAGGACACGAAGCTCGAGGTCGCATCGCTAATAATAATACCGCCAAAATTGGTGTTGTCACTTTAAAAAAAAAAAAAACAAATTTTGGGGAAGCTGGAATTAATTCGCGAAAAAAAAAGATTATTTCAAAATTCATTAGTATTGTTACTGTGATGATAATTAAAAATTTCATATTTTATTTGGTTATGTGTACCTTTATTATCCTTATGGGTCGGACGGGGATTTCTTTACATATTGTATGTATGTATAAAAAATATGACTATAGCACAGTATCCCTACACCCTTCCTTTTCAAGCCAAATATGCTTTGTCATGGTATATTTTACTTTGGGAAAAGAGTTCAGTACATCTGCTGTTGATCTTTTAAAACTTTACCCAGCTTCCAATTTTAATGTGAAAAGTTGTAAAACATTACATACAACTTTATTTTCCTTATACGAAACCTGAATATAGTTTGTTCAGAATAAGCAACTGAATCGATTCCAATTATTTTTACACCATTTTGTATTTTTTCCCAAATACGTATAGAAATTGTTGCAGTGTGGTTACTGACCCCATAACACAGCTGACGGTAGATCATAGCACTAGGAGCCCCTCGCATCGCGCCGCTAAAGGCGCGAGCGGGCGAGCGGTGCGTTAACCATATTTTTGATGGGACAACCAAGCTAGCAAGCTCGTAACTTTGTGGTTTTTCATGATATCTTTTTGAAATGTTGTACATAGATTCTTTACTTAAAAGTATTGGATGCGTGTTTCGAGTTTCGCATTTACAAAAAATTACGTTGTATAGTATTGGTATGAGAAATACAGAGATATTTATGGAAAGTAGTTAGAGAAATAAATAAATATATACGGACAAATCACACAGATTGAGCTAGCCCCAAAGTAAGTTCGAGACTTGTGTTATGGGATACTAACTCAACGATACTATATTTTATAATAGATACATATATAGATAAACATCCAAGACCCAGGCCAATCAGGAAAAGATCGTTTCCCCTCATGACCTGGCCGGGGATCGAACCCGGGGCCCCCATGTCGCAGGCCGGCCTGTTGACCGCTGCGCCACGGAGGGCGACTAAAGTAGAGTAGAAGAGCAAAACTAGTTAGAGAGACTTTTGTGAAGCTGCTATAGACTAGTATTTTTAAATTATATTGGACATCACGGGCATCTGATTATTAAACTAGGAACTTTAAATAAAAACATTGAGTTTTATCAGTTGCGAATACGTTATGCTCTTCATACTCAGGTTAGTCAAACTTCATAACATTTTTCTTTGCAAAACACATGAAAGGTCATGCAGAAAAAAAAAACTAAGTGCGATATTGCAAATATTATTATAGTACATACTAATTCCATGGATGTATATCCCCCATCGAATATGCTGCCTTTTCAAATTTAACTGACACTGACAGATAAGCTTGGCATTTGTTTGACACGTAAGCATTTGATGGCTCGGTGTTGCTATACTAAAATATTGGCCCAGTATAGCCAATATTCTAATTATTATGTCCCTATGGTATAAAACCCTTTTTAACTTTTTGTTTATCGAACCTGCATGTGGTCATGTGGACTAATTAACGGTTGTTTTGTGTATCATTCATTATTCTAATTGTGTTGGTATTCCTCGGAGTAACACTGACCCTATTTAGGAGTGTCCCCTGTGCATTAAAAAGGCAATTATTGCTTAGTTCTTCATGTTTTCCTGTAATAACTTATACAGTAACATTAAATTGTGTTGTCCTCAAAGTTCTGGAAAAACTGTAGTGTGTCATGCATGAAATATTTAATTAGGTCAGCTTGGAAGTTATGATGAGGCCTACTGATAAAGGTTTTATTTTTGGCGTTGTCAGCTGCCTGTATATCTTACATTCTGTTCCATGTATATTTATATATCACTGACATAAAATCTCGTTCCTTATTTGGTAAAAGAAGAGGGCTTTAGGAATAAATCAAATCAAAAGTTATTTATTCAAATTAGGCTGAGAATCAGCACTTTTTGATCGTCGATATTACACAGGACAGTCCTCCCAAAATGGCCGCTCTTCGCCACTTCCTAGTGCTTTCACTGGGAAGAAGAAGTGGCGGAACAAACTCCCCAGTAGCACAGCTATCGGTTAATATAAAAAAAAAACACATTATACAATACTATGTAGGCACAGTAACGCACACAAGAAAACACGCAAGGAGAATCGCTCTTATTATCATCCAGCTAGGCTTTTCTCAATTAACATGGGCTTGGCCTACAGTCTAGGATGGAGCAGATTACCAGTATTTAACATAGAGCAGTAGCTCCATATTTAGTACAAGTGTTTAGCTGCATCCGGCTCGAAGGACCAAAAATAATGGTGATATACCATTACTCGGGTGCGACACCCAACTTGGGTGTACAATTAGGCAGTCGCCTATCTGTCCTTCATACCCTAGTTACTGGATTATATGGGCTTCCGGACAACCTTAGCGACTGTCTGGTATCTAATGACCGGGACCAAGTTTTACATGCTTATCGAGGTACGGAAGAACAGACTGGCCTCGTTCTTGGCTTAACCAAGTAATTATTTAGCCCAGAGCCCGTATCATCGTCATCATCAACCTTTTCATCGTGCCCACTGGCATACACAAAAGGATTGAGCGTAAATCGCCAAACCGCATTTAGCAAGCGTGGACGCTTGCGGTTGCGGGTTGGCGATTTCAGCTTTAAAGACCAGGTTTCCTCAAGATGTTTTCCTTTACCTTTTAATCAGTCATTGGTGTCCAAGATACTTAGAAAAGCTATATTGGTACTTGCCTGACCTGGAATCGAACAGGCACACTCATATTTGAGAGGCTGGTGTTTAAAGCCTTAGGCCACCAGGACTATAGCCCTAATAATTACAGACTATTATAGTCATATGATAGGCAGTACAATAAATAAAGCTAATAGGAGCCGGTAAAGTGTGGCACAGACAGGTTATGATGGCCATTTTGTCGGCAAGTTTACCCACGTCAAACTTGGTGAATAGTTTTAGGGGTGGTTATCGACGCGTGTCAAGAAGTTCTGTTTATGATATATGATGGAGTAAGTATGTGTGAAGACTAATTAGTGGAAGCCTTTGAGCATGAGGGGTCTGTGGGTTTTTGTTTTTGAACTGAATAAATCTATTACTAATATAAAAGCGGAAGAGTTTGTTTGTTTGAACGCCCTAATCTCAGGAACTACTGGTTCGATTTAAAAAAAACTTTTTGCGTTGGATAGCCCGTTAATCCAGGAAGGCTTTAGGCTATATCGCATCACGCTGCGACCAATAGGAGCGGAGCATAATTAAACCATGCGAACGAAGTCGCTGGCAGCCGCTAGTCGATAGATAAAACGCTATTATTATCATCAACTTGGAATGATTTTTAAGGATATTGTTAATCCATTGCTCTATACATTCGAGAAATGTGTCTGCTCAACAATGTAAATAACACAATGAATTTTGTTAAACTGTCAAAATTAACCCTATTCTTCCTGATAGTGTGTTAGACTGGTAAAGCTGACCCCAGAATTCAAAGGCTGAAAAAGCTTCGGATGCGACTGGGATTAATGCTGAGATCATGATGAGTGTTGGTTAGTTGTTGGTTTCAGTTACACCTCGTATATACTCCTTTTTTGGGGCAGGTGGAAAACCCTCATGGGCTATCATGTGACATGGGGATACGAAGGGGTGTGGAGGAATCTTACCGGGTAAAAACCACCTGCTCGTTCGTTTTCTTCCTTTCCGGAGGGCCGGGTCTTCTCAATTCTACATTACTTGTGCATACTCCTTCTTTTTATTCAAATATCAACACTGTTTTTGAGCTCTGTATGGTTTTGTATAATTCTTAGCGAGGGAAGCCTGATAATCATCATCATCACCATCATCATCATGTCAGCCGAAAAACATCCACTGCTGCACATAGGCCTCCTCCAAGGTTCTCCACGACGACCGGTCCTGCGCCTCCCGCATCCAGCGGTTTCCCGTGACCTTCACCATTGTTATAATTTTTGATAATCATGATTAACACATTTTTTTAAACCTTTTAAGCTGATATTCCCATATGATCGCGACTTATGCGGGCACGGTTGGCGCAGTGGTTAAGCGATTGACTGCTGGGCTGCCTTTCACGGGTTCGATTCCCGTACGGATCAAATATTTGCATGGAATACAAGTTGTTGTTACGGGCCTAGTTGTGAGATAATGTTAAAAAAAGAACTTATGCAGGTGAAACCGAAGGCGCTGCTAGAACGATAAATGAACTATCGAACGTTGCAGATAAATTGTCGATACTTTCAAGGGACAATAAAAACAGTTTTCTATGATTTTCGATACCTGAAACTACTTGATCGTTGGAAGTATTTCCATGTTATTGATCTAGAACGAATGTAATATCGATGGGATGAAATTCTGTATTTACTTAAGACTATTGTTGAAATATCTTTATTATGCACTTTTTCTGTTCTATTAAAGTGGTAAGAGAATTGATAGTTTCTCTCTCTTAGATTTCATACAAACACGAATAAATGAATATAACTAAACGAAAATGCAAGAACGAACTAAATTGAACGAATGAAAATGATATAATAATGTAATTTGATAACTGACTTGTTTTTTTGTTCTAATTATAAACTAGTGCTTGACCGCAATCCCGCCTGATGGTAAGCAGTGATGCAATCGTTGATGGTAAAGCGCGCTAGTTCATTAAGAGTCTAAACGAGAGAAACAGTAAAAAACAAAAATATTGAGTGAATAGGAAGGAAGACGGCAGTTGAGTGAGGTGATGAAATGTTTAATCCAATAGCACGACCAACAATGCTGCGCCAGAGGCAGATTGATCTGGAGTCCCTCCACGACCAAACTCCCGATACATCAACATTTGGCGCATCGTACCCGGCACACATCGCAACACAACTTCTCAGATCTGTGCTCTGTGCGGCTTCACAAACAGCATGCCGTATAGAGAAATATTATAGAAAAAGTAAGAAGGAGAAAGAAAGAAGTAAGGTGGTAGGCCATAACATCGGCTGCCGGCAAAAGTTACCACCCACCAGACAAAGTCTTGCCGCCAAACGATTCGTCGTATTCCGGCATGATGTCTGGTAAAGCCGTACGGAGGATGGATCAGAGCAGTTGTGATGTGTGCCGGGTACGATGGGCCAAATGTTGTTGTGTCAGGGGTTTGGTTGTTGAGGGTCTCCAGATCAATCTCCCTCTGGCGCAGCATTGTTGGTCGTGTTGGTCTTGGATTTAACATTGCATCACCTCGCTCAACTGCCGTCATCCTTCCTATTCCTGAGTTTTTTTAAGTGAATAGCCTTAATAAACTAGTGCGCTTTACCATCAACAATTGCATCAATGCTTAACATCAGGCGGGATTGCAGTCAAGCACTAGTTTATAATTATTAAAAAAAAAAAAAACACTCTTAGCTCTATACCCGAGAATCTAGATGGTCTCTACCGATCCTCAGCTCAGATCCGTCCTCCGTACCTAATTTGTAATATGTGATAATCAAACCAAACTAAATTTGAATAACCAACTAAAATATAATATATAATGTTTAACACGTTCACTGCGGATCAGGCCTAAATCAGCCTGCCGCGGAATTTCAGCTGGTGCGGACGAACAAAACTCTGTCCCTCTCGCTGGTGTTTGTAAAGGTACGACAAAGATAAATATGTATTTGAGATTGTGGTCAAAATTATAGGTGTTCCCTATACAAACATCACGGTAGAACTTTATCGGCCTATCACGCACTGACGGTGAAAAATATCAACTCGGTGCTGGAGGGGGCCTATTGTGGCCCGCCGTCCCAACAGGCAGTTGGCGGCCCATTACCGCACTGAGCGCCCGCCGCGCCATTTAGTGTTGGGCAAGCTTTTGTAATAAAAATATAAAAAGGTATTTTAACGATTCCTTATTTTTCATGATTTTTGGTCGTTTATCTGCTCTTATCACGACTTTGCAGTCAGATAGTTGGTGGCTTCATCCTCATTTGTTACACAATAGATAGATTTGAATGTCTGCATTGTCCCAATGATCTCATTCTGAATTATATAATTTAGGTCATCTACATCTTTATTCTTAGCCGCTAAAATTGCTTGCTCACTCAACAATTCAATATTTTTGCAATTAAAAAAGATGTTTGGTAATACTTTGTTGATAAATTCGTCTTTCCGATAAGCCGTTGGTCCCAGTTGCATTTGCAATCCACACTAGGCCCACGTGGTGAGTTATGGCTCATTCTTTCTACGGTGTTTATCCGTAGGGAAGGCCTGTGCCCCAACAGTCGAGACATTAATAGGCTGATGATGAAGTTAAAAATGAAAAGTAAAAATACAGAAAATATGAGGAAATGAAATCAATCCGCACGATTCGGCGACAGGTACTCAACCATTACGGATAGTCAGCAATTGCTCAGAAAAATCTTCTGCAGATGTATCATAAGCAATGCAACTCTCATGTTTGTTGTCAGCGAAGTTTCTTCGAGTATCAAAATGCTGCTCGATTCAAATCAGCACTTGATGAATTTCTTCTATGGGAACGCGGTTGAACGGGATAAAGTATCCTATGTCCGTCTCCTGGTTCTGAGCTACATCTCCAGCAATTTTCAGCCAAATCGATCTAGCCGTTCTTGAGTTATAAATAGTGTAACTAACACAACTCTCTTCTATATATATCGATATCACTTTATTCTTCTCTTTCCCATCACTACTAAAACTACTTTCTAGTGCGGATCTGGTCGATATCGACCCGCCACTCTCCCTGGTTTATTTCTGATTTTCTGTTTAACAGATCTCGGAGTGAACCAAATCTAAAGACGTTCACGGTTGTTCCAAGAGTCCAAAAACTGCTTACCTACATTATGATTTTGCAAAGTTATAGCAATTTATTTTAACTTTGTACTGACGGGTCGAAAAAGACCACGCACTGGCGGAAAAATCATTGGGGGCACAATTAGGCCCGTCGCCGCAGTAGAGGAAGGTTTTTCAAAGGACTTATTATTACCTCATGAAATAATTTCAATCATTTATAAGGACTTTGATTCTTTGTAAAATCTGAAAGACGTGGATGTGCCCATAATATATTACAATGTGAGCGATTTGTGCATATCGATGTGTTATGTAGCTCCCCGACTGCATTACCGGTTGATAAGGAAGGCTGAAAATATAAAATGAATTTTCAGATTTCGGCTGGCAAAAATAAATTGCCATTTTTCATTATCTTTGATCGGCTTTCGTACGTTGGGTATTTTAATGAAAGACAAGTTTATTAATACACTAGCTTTCCGACCGCGGCTTCGCCCGCGTGGGATTCGGTTATATCGCGCTTTTTACATTTCCTTCAGGAATATCATTTTTTTTTCCATAAAAGGCAGCCTATGTCCTTTCTCAGGGTCCAAAGATTGTCTGTGCCAAATTTCATCAAAATTGGTCGAGAGGTTTAAGCGGGAAAGCGTAACAGACAGAGTTACTTTCGCGTTTATAATATTAGTATGGATTATTTAATTGGAAATGAGGTTATGATAATACTTAAGTTTGTTCTGATTCTTTTTAGTATTACCTTTAGAGGAATGAGGAATAGGGCTCGGTGGTAGGCCATAACATCGACTGACAAAATTATAAAAAAAAAACATGCAAACGCTGCATGATTCATGGAATCAAAACACCAACCTCCAAACATTTATTCATACCGAGCTATTAAAAAGCAAATGGTGCTCAAAATTCCATACTGCAATTCAGACAGTTAATAACATTTAATAGTCTTAAACTTTGTCTGCTTTTAATGTCCAAGCTTTTTCGGCACCGGTCACACCGCCCACGAGTAGGCGTAAAAAATGTAGAAAATATATAAAAGAGCATAAGAAATGTAGAATAGAAGAAACGAAAAAAAGGTTTAAGAAACGTACAGAAATCTGATAAATGTTTACTTTCTGTAAGTAGGTTTCATCATCGTCAACCTTTTTATCATCCCACTGCTGGGCACAGGTCTTCTCTCATACAGAGAAGGATTGAGCGTAAACACCACGCTTGCTCAATACGGGTTGGCGATTTCAGACTTAAAATCCAGGTTTCCTTAAGATGTTTTCCTTCATCTTGTAATCAGTCATTGGTGTCCAAGATATACTTAGAAAGTACATATTAACTTAGAAAAGTTACATTGGTACTTGCGTGAACTGGAATCGAACCTACACACTCATACTTGAGAGGCTGGTGTTTTAACGACTAGGCCGTCACGACCGAAACTGAGTATATGCGAAACCCTTAACACGTGTCCAATATTTTTAAGAAAAGAATCCTTATACAAATATTTCAAAAGATATAATGAAAAACCACAAACTTATGAGCTTGTTATCTTACCAAGTTGTCCCAACAAAAATATGATCAACGCACCGCTCGCCCGTCCGCACCTGCAGCGGTGCAGTACGAGGGGGTCCTGTCTCACTGGGCTCCTAGTACCAATATCTACCGTCAGCTGTGCGCTTGGTAACCACACTGTAACAATTTCTAAATGTATTTGGGAAAAAATATAACATGGTGTTAATATGATTGGAATCGATTCAGTTGCTTATTCTGAACAAACTATATTCGGCGAACACGGATCAGTTGGGACCGTTTGGACCGCCCATTGATCCGTTCGGTCCGAACGATCCCAACTAGTCTCAATCATGATCATCATCCCAGCGTTAATCCCAGTCGCATCCGAAGCCTTTTCAGCTTTGGAGTCTGGGGTCCGCTTTACCAGTCCAACTGCTGATATGGCTAAACGTTGACATTTTCCGTGAAGCGACTGCCGTCTGACCTCCACAACCCGAAGGCGAGATCGAAGCATTGCAGTTAGACCAACTGTTGAACTTTTGAGGGCTCTAACAACCCGTAACGACTGCCACTAGATGTTCGTATGGAAACCGGGACCAACGGCTTAAAGTGCTTTCCGTGGCACGACCAGATCATTGCAAATATTCATATTCATGCATACAAATACTTGCACTGTGCGGGGATCGACCCGCGCCACCTTGCGCAGCGGCCGGGTCCGCTACCGCTACGCCACGGAGGCTGTCCAACTAGTCTCAATCATTTGACAAAAATGTGTTCGCCGATTAGGGGGCAGGTTTGTTTAGAGTAAAAATAACGTTGTATAGGATAGTTTATTTACAGGAGATGTCTCTATGTACCTAGTACTATGTATAATTTAACGACAGCCACTAGGCTACCACGACTTAGGTTTACCACAAAGTAGGTTTGCCTTTTTTTTTTAAACTTTTCAGTGTCTTCAAGGCTAGAGTGAATAGGCTCTTTATAAACTAGTCCGCTTTGAAATCAACGATTGCATCACTGCTTGCCATCAGGCGGGATTGCGGTCAAGCGCTAGTTTATAATTTATACAAAAAAAAAAAAAATTGATGAGATCGGCGTTTATTATTATTATTACCTGTATTTTGTTTGTTATTATAATTTTATGGTATTTAGTTGTAAAGTGCGTTTTTCATCATTAAAAAAAGGTAATAATAGATTATTTCATTTGGACAGCCTCCGTGGTGTAGCGGTAGCGGACGCGGCCGCTGCGTAAGGTGGCGCGGGTCGATCCCCGCACACTGCAAGTATTTGTATTCATGAATATGAATATTTGCACTGGTCTGGTCGTGCCTCGGAAAGCACGTTAAGCCGATGGTCCCGTTTGCCATACGAACATCTAGTGGCAGTCGTTACGGGTTGTTGTAACCCTCAAAAATCCAACAATTGGTCTAACTGCAATGATTCGATGTCGGCTTCGGGTTGTGGAGTTCAGACGGCAGTCGCTTCACGGAAAATGTCAAAGTTTAGCCGTTGGACTGGTAAAGCGGACCCCAGACTCCAAAGCTGAAAAGGCTGCGGATGCGACTGGGATTAACGCTGTGATGATGATGATGGAGGAGTTGTAAAGTGCGTTTTGTTTGTGCGGAATTAAAAAAAAATATTTCTTTCTTCTTTTCTCGCTACTCTGAGAAGAAAGGCCGAAACAGACTCAGAGGTCACTGTCAGTTTTAAAGTCTTTTCGGGATTGCAGTCAAGCACTAGTTTATAATTATACAAAAAAAAAAAAAAACATGACTTATTATGAAACTAGCTTTCCGCCCGCGGCTTTGCCCGCGTAAATTTCGGTTATCTCGCGCTTTTTAGATTTCCCTCGGGAACATCAAATTTTTCCGGGATAAAAGGTAGCCTAGGTCCTTTCTCAGAGTCTAAAGATTGTGTGCTTTCCGCCCACGTCTTCGCCTGCGTGGTGTTCGGTTATATCGCGCTTTTTAGATTTCCCTCGGGAATATCAATTTTTCCGGGATAAAAGGTAGCCTATGTTTTTTCTCAGGGTCCAAAGATTGTCTGTACCAAATTTCATCAAAATCCGTTGAGAGGTTTAGGCGGGAAAGCGTAACAGACAGACAGACAGACAGAGTTACTTTCGCATTTATAATATTAGTATGGATTGTGTTATTCTATGACATTACTTACTATTTGATTTGTTTTATATTTAAGTCCTCGTTTATACTTTGTGTAGTAATTAGGGGAGCATATATGTTCTGCAACATTTCGGGGGGGCAGTTGCCTCCCCCTGCCCCACACCTAGGTACGCCCATGCGCATGTACATTATGTACAGACGACAGCACTTCAACATACTACAGTCTGTCTAATTTCTTTATTAGATTTTGAACTTTATCGTTAAAGCAAAAGGTTGATTGGAAAATTTTGAAAGTTTAGGGTAGGTAGGACCTGCTGTCGTCTATACAGACTGGGTTGGACAATAAATATTTGAATTTAAATTCGCTTCTCGTTGAGCGGTCGGTGGGACAAGTCCCTCAAACGCCATGCAGCCAAACTTCTCAGACTGTCTGAGACAGTGATTTTCAAAGTTTTCCGTCTGTCATAATTTATTTTATAGCCTGCGATGCATACTTTTGAATTTTATGTCAGGGCAAGCGGTGGAAGTTTGAGGTTAAAAGATGCCATTAAGTTAAAGAGAATATTGTACTAGTATTTATATATTGTATTGTGACAGGCTCCGTGTCGTAGCGGTAGCGAACTTGGCCGCTGCGCAAGGAGGCGCGGGTTCAATCCCCGTGCCGGGCAAATATTTGTATGCACGAATATGAATATTTGCACTGGTCTGGTCGTACCTCGGAAATCACGTTAAGCCGTAGGTCCCGGTTGCCATACGAATATCTAATGACAGTCGTTATGGGTTGTTCCAGCCCTCAAAAGTCCAACAATTGGTCTAAATGCACTGCTTCGATATCGCCTTCGGGTTGTGGAGGTCAGACGGCAGTCGCTTCACGGAAAATATCGAAGTTTAGTCAAAACTCAGCAGTTAGACTGGTAAAGCGGACCTCAGACTCCAAAGCTGAAAACCTTCGGATGCGACTGGGGTTAACGCTGAGATGATGATGATTGTACTGGTATTTGTTGGTTTGTTCTGTCATGTGCATTACATTTGAATGGAAGACGACAGACACAATAGAAAATCTGTTATTGGTGGCCACCGATGACCATTGACCGAAACTTTTTTTTCAAATTATAAACTGGTCTAGTTGTGCTTGACTGCAATCCCGCCTGATGATAAGCAACTATGCAATCATTCATGGTAAAACGTGCTTGTTTATTAAGCCTATTCAGTTAAAAAAATAGTGAATAAGAAGGCAGACGGCAGTTGAAAGAGGTGATGCAATGTTAAACCATCGACCAACGATGCTGCGCCAGAGGGAGATTGATCTGGAGACCCTCCACGACCAAACTCCCGACACAACAACATTTGGCGCATCGTACCCGGCACACATCGCAACACAACTGCTCAGACCCGTCCTTCGTACGGCGTCACCAGTGGTAATCAATAACTTAATTATGTCCTTGACAACAGCGATCTTTGTTATAAAGTAAGAAAATATCGACATAATGTTTTTTTTTTCTGAATGCGTTTGTGTTCCTTTGCGCATTTAATCCGTCTGCCTTCAATGCAAGAGTAAGCACCGTTCGCTCCATTATAGAACTCATCTGTCACCATCCATCAGGCATCAGCGAGGTCAAGAGCAGGCTCATTCGGCGACAAACAAAAGAAAAATAAAAATAATGTGGAAGGCTTTAGAAGTTACAAAATTACCGATAGTTGTGTGTGTGTGTGTGTGTGATAATACTAGAAAGGGGGGTAGAAGACGATTTTTTAAAAATAAATATAAACTACTGCTTGACCGCAATCCCGCCTGATGGTAAGCAGTGATACAATCGTTAACGGTAAAGCGTGCTAATTTATTAAGAGCATTTTCACTCAAAAAAACTGAGTGCATAGGAAGGAAGACCACGGTTGAGCGAGGTGATGAAATGTTAAACCCAACAACACGACCCCAGAGGGCGCTTCACGACCAAACTCGACACAACAACATTTGGTGCATCGTCTTCCGGGCACACATCGCAACACAACTGCTCAGACCCGTCCGCCGTACGGCTTCACCAGACATCATGCCGGAACACAACGTATAGAGAATTATTATAGAAAAAGACCACCCTTAGCTCTATATCTGAGAATCGAGGTGGGTACAGAATGTGTGTAATACACATTCTGTACCGACTCATCACTATAACAAACAATCACACACACATCGAACACACCCATACTACACATTGCTACACAAAAGACCTCCCTTAGCTCTATACCCGTAAAACGAGGTGGGTATAAAAAGTGTGTAATACACATTCTGTACCGACTCATCACTATAACAAACAATCACACACACAACGTACACACCCATACTAAACATTGCTACACACACATTTGTTCTGTTCTTTTGTGAACCTGAGTTATATATGGGCTTGCGATTACTGCAAGTTATTTATAACTTATTAAGGGTACTGATTGCAACACCTAACATTGTTAAGAGGGGACTCAAGTCCCAAGGAATTTGGAAAATAGGTATTTGAAGAAACTATTGCCGTCTCGATGCTTCCAACCTCTCCCGGTAAAGTGCGAAAAGGACAGTTGCAGCACAGGCTGACCTACAAAAACGTTGACCAAAAGAGGTTTCGTATTCCGCTGTTTTCTTTTCAAAACACTACAGATATCAATTATTATATCTAAATAAAAAACTATTATTTAAAAACAAAAAACCCGCCTGCATAAAACTCTAACGAACTGAAAAAGCAGAAACAAGTTGAACAATCGCAGTTGGGGGACTGTTCTATGGAATACTTGTTTATCTAGCTAAGAAGTCCCCCAACTGCGATTGTTCAACTTGTTTCTACCTTTTCAGTTCGTTAGAGTTTTATGCAGGCGGGTTTTTTGTTTTTAAATAATATTTTTTATTTACTTCAATTATTACAAAAGGTTTTTTTTTTCCTATTAAACGGCAATTTTATATTTAAAGACTTTTTTATATAAAATATATTTAGAATCAATATATTTATTATAATCAGTGATTAAAATCCTTAATTTTGATACCCAACTCGATATGCTTGGCAGAAAAAATATGTAATTCTTTTTTTTTGTTCCATTTAATATTAAGTTAAATACATATTTAGAATCAGTGTTTAAAATCCTTCATTTTGATATCCCACTCGATATGCTTGGTAGAAATTTATTTCTTTATATCTCACAATATGGCGTCATACATCCGCCATTTTGGTTTTTTTAAAATGTCACCTATCTAGTAGCAGTTGGGCAATTAAGGCAAATCTAACGATACCTCAAATGTGAAAATCCGTTCAGCGGTTCTGGAGATACTAGGTAATAAAAAATAATACATACAAGATAGGAGCTAAAAACATAACCCTCCTGGCAGTCGGGTAATTAAGAGGAAAAGTATACCTATGCTTCTATTATTTTCTTTTATGTCAAAAACTTATCACGTTTGTCTAATAGTCATCTGAACATCCCGGTAAAAATGGGTTATTTTTCGCGATTTAGAAGTATCGTATTTCTTTTATTAATTACGTTTCGGAAATATCAAATGTTAGGGACACGTATAATTACGGTGTAAAATCGTGGAAAAAAATTATTGCACTAAAAGCATTATCCACGAAGAAAACAGCGGAGTACGTTTGTATAGAGAAAGCACCACTTGAGTGCCCTCTTAAGAGCATTTTTATTAAAAAAAAAACTGATTGAATACGATGGAAGACGACGGTTGACCGAGGTGATGAAATGTTAAACCCAACAACACGACCAACAATGTTGCGCCAGATTGGTCTGGAGACCCTCCACGACCAAACCCACGACACAACAACATTTGGTGCATCGTACAAAAATTATATTATTAAGTATTGAGTATTATTAAGTATTGAGGACAAAAAGGCTTGGGCTTGAGCTGCGTCCGATTTCTATACAATGATTGTTCTTTGATTTTTCCTCTTGTAGTTTTAATATGTAATTGTTTATGTTATTTATTCAAAGCCTGTATTACACACTATGTAGCCAAGCATATTGTACGTTACGGAATTGTATCGCTGACAGAGGTGTTCGGCACTTGTACAGCTGCACAGGAGCTAAACTTTCCACAGATTCGGGAACACTGTTGGAGCTGCTGAACCTTGGACAGAACTATCTTAGCATTGTGTAGATTCAATTTCTTAGTATTGTATAATTGCATGGCAAACGTGTGAGCACAATGTACGAATGTGCTGTAAGGCATTTATTTGTTGGGTTAGTCTTTTTTATTGACTTAATTGTGCTTTGGCTGTTGAGAGTATGTCATGCTCACTCAAATGTCTCGCTGATGGTGGCGTGTGTTTTGGGTCATTGGGTTCCCTTCGATATGGTTGAGCTGAATGATGCTGATCCATACGTCATGTTCGTGAACGGACGCCGTCGGAGGGGACTGGTCATCTCTTAGCTGCCACGGCGTATTTTAATTTCTGAATTGATTTTTGTATGTTTTCCATAATGGACGCTCTCAGCGTACAATATATTTCTGCATCGTTCTCACGCGGTTGATTTCAACATGAATGATGTAATCAAATATTTGTAACAATAGCTTAAAAATTTAAAAGAGTGTCCATGGAGTTTCTTGCCCGTTCTTCTCCATAGGTACCTACTCTTTGGAATGGGCGACTAGCTTCATCTTATTGACTGACCGACCTTCTGACAATTCAAAAGTGCCTGTAACTGGTTTATTTGAAATAAATGATTTGATTTGATTTGTACCCGGCACACATCGCAACACAACTGCTCAGACCCGTCCTCCGTACGGCTTCACCAGACATCATTCCGGAACACGAGGAATAGAGAATTATTATAGAGGTAGGTACAGAATGTGTGTAATACACATTCTGTACCGACTCATCACTATAAAAAACAATCACACACACACCAAACATACCCACACAACACAATATAATATAATAATGAAAGCTCAAGGTCGCACAGAGCTACGGAGAGGGCTATGCTAGGTGTTTCTCTACGTGATCGAATCAGGAATGAGGAGATTCGTAGAAGAACTAAAGTCGTCGACATAGCCCAGCGGATAAGCTCTCTGAAGTGGCAGTGGGCGGGGCACATAGCTCGTAGAGCCGTTAGCCGATGGGGCAGAAAGGCTCTTGAATGGTGACCACGTACCGGCAAGCATAGCGTCGGACGCCCACCGACTAGGTGATCAGATGATCTGACCAAATTCGCAGGGAAGCGCTGGATGCAGGCTGCGTCCAACCGTTCTTTTTGGAAATCCTTGAGAAAGGCCTATGCCCAGCAGTGGACTTTATGGGGCTGAGATGATGATGATGATTAACGTACTACAATTTTCAAATATCTTTAACAGATTTTCAAGTTTATTGCTAAAGTATTATGCTTCAAAGTTGATTGGGAAAGATACCAAAGATCCTAACATTGGCGTTTTTGTTATAGTAATAATCAGCTACCGATAATAAATTATCCCAGTCAACCTGATTTGGACCTTATTGCAAAATTAACAAGGCTTACATCTGTTAATAAAGTAACGTATAAGTTATGTCTATTTAGTGTTATAAACATTTTATGAAAAAAAAAAAAACTCAATAACAGCTCAGAGGGGCCGTTCAGGTTGATACGTGAGCAGGTTTTTTTTGCAATTATAACTCCCCAACGGCACAATCACCCCTCATCAGCAAAGGTAAGCAAAGCTCTTACCCTTCCACCCTATGCTTACGTAAACATTGTTACATGCATTTTCCAAAGTGTTCTGGTTTCTTTATTGATTCATGAGAAACAGTTTTAAGTCTACAAATAAGGTATAGACTTGGAATAGAGGACTTTGAGCCCGATTGACTTGTTTACCAACTAAAGTTAAGTTCGGCGCATTTATATTCTTTCTATTTTTTTAAGAACTAGCGACCCACCGCGCCTTCGCACGGGTGCAATGCTGATACTAAGTACACTACAGAAACCTGTGAACATTGTATACAACAATATTTTTTGTTTCTGCGAAAACTGAATATATTAATAGGGCTAACTGCCCAAAGAGAAAGGACTTTCTTTTATAATATGTAGTGATAAAAATGGAATACATTTAAATATCTTCGTTCATTGTATTAGTTACGGCCTCACCCTGAAACGGGGCCGTATTAATGAGACAGAGCGGGAGCGGCCGCCATGATGAAGAACTATGGAACACGTCACCTGAATTAGTATAGTCTAGAATTATTGAGAAGCGAAGCGACCGCGAGTTTTGGATATTTTCTGTTTTAGTTTTAATATAGGATTTTTATATAGTACTAGCTGCGCCCCTCTGTTTCACCAGCTTAAGTAAGTTTCGAACCGAAAGATCTGTTGATATAAAATAAGCGCCTGTTAAAATAATGGGAGCAATATGTACGACCGCGTTTGCCCCCATTAACGTAACATTTTTTGCTTCTACTCTGCTCCTATTGGTCATAGCGGGATGTTATATAGCCTATGTCCTTTCTCAGGCTTTAGACTGCCTGTGTACCAAATTTCATTACAATCGGTTCAGTAGTTTGGGTGTGAAAGCCGGACAGACAGACAGACAGAGATACGTTTGCATTAGTATGGATAAAATGGATGGATGGATGGTTATTTGTATGGATAAAACATTATTTTTTGTTTATGCGGAATTAATAAAAAATACTGGACACGTCCAGTATTTTTAAGTAAAGAATCTATGTATGAACAAAATTTCGAAAATATATCATTAAAAGCCACAGCTTGTTATCCTACTTGGCTGTCCCAACAAAAATAAGGTCCACGCTCCGTTCAGGCGGGCGAGCGCTACATTGATCTCTGGCATCAGCTGTTGCGCGTACTTTAATCTATTGTAAGCTGCGTGGCGCGCTCGGTAACCACACTACAACAATTTATAAATGAGTATTATTAATAGTTATTTGTGGTATTGATATAGTTTTGACCACCTTATTTAGTAAAATATGGTCACATCTAAAACCTGTCTCCTTCCGTGATAAATAAGAACGGTGAAGTAATTGAAATTACTCATAACCTATTTTTAACTATGATTGATGGTAAAGTAGAACAAGTTTTAACTGAAACTCCTTCGAGCGCTTCTTGTACAATTTGTGGTGCTACTCCTCGGCAAATAAATAACTTAGAGGCAGTTAGGACACGAGACGTGAATGAAAGTTCATTTCAATATGGACTGTCAACACTACACGCTTGAATTAGAAGTATGTAGATGATTTTACACATTTCCTATAAATAGTCTTTCCAAAAGAGGTCAGCCACTAGACCACAAAATAAAAAATAACAAAGACGAAAAGAAAAAACTGGTAGGTACAAAAGCGGTTTAGGGAGGAAATGGGACTGCATATCGATAAATCTTGACAAGGCACTGGAAATAGTAATGACGGAAACACAGCTCGGAGATGTGATGTATGTATGGAAGGTAGATTTAGATTTATATTTTATGTTAAGATCTTTGTAGGTAGTAAGTTCGTCTTTTGTCTGCGATTACAAGTAATTAAGAACGGACGTGTTTTAATTGCTATCCCGCTAGACAGTGCTCCCTAGTCCTACCGGATTTCTCAGGAGATTTTTTCAGAACTACTCTTGCTCTGCAGACATTACAGGTGTAGATGTAGAACTTATAAAACGAATGCATTATACTACAAACTATGTCATCTGGACTGGCTATTGATTCAAAAAAGCTCGGTGAATACGCATATAGTACCACCCAACTGTACGTAAATATTTATAATTTCTACTATATGCCTTCCTCCGTACATAAAATATAAATTCACGGAGAAAAAATCATTCAGTAGTATGCTATTAACCGGACGCTTCCTTAATGTTGCCACTATGTAAAAGGTAAACCATTGTTGAGAATGATATTCTCGTAGTTTTTATATCCTGTTTTTGTATTTTATATTCCTGTTTGTGTTTGTTTAAACTGTTCTCTCACTATGTAAATTTAGATTTTTATTTTTTGTTATTATTATTATTATTGCATTTTTATTTATTTTTTTGTACCCATTCAGTTGTGATTGTCTGTTGCACCCGGTGATGTCTTTACGTCGGCACCGGCTGTCGCTGAAAAATGCTGAGCGATAGCCGTTTTGCGTGGATGTGACGCATGTCAAGTCTGATCACTCAATTGTTTTTGTACACTTTATGTCATGTTTACCGCAAATAAACGTATTTTCTTTCTTTATTTCTATTTTACCTAACGGACAATTGTCCGAAGAAGCTCAAGAATCCCGCAACAAGGATTACAAAAAGTTTAGACTTCATCATTCTAGAAAGTGTTCAAGAGCAGCTACCAGTACAGACGTGTTCGATACCTTATTGTACACTACTGATCCATATATATCAAGTTTGAGAAATATCTCAGAAACAATATCAAGAGAACTTTTCGATGAAGCCAAGTCCATTCTTGCTGTCAACAAAAATTTGTAGGAGCTTGTTGAATTTTGTACATTATTTTTTTCTCGTTAGACACTGTTTAAATACAATGATATTTCAAAGCCAAAGTATTTTATTTGTCAAACATAGGTAATTCTATTTTATGTAAGTAATATACAAAAAAAATATATATATATAAACGCATGTAATTTTTTTAAGATTTATGTTTTAAATAAATTAATAAACATAATTTTTAATATTATTAGTTTTTCCATTAAACCTTATGCTTTCACGTATATGGGTGCAAAATTACACATCATTTAGTGTTGAAATAACTGAGATACGGAGTTTTGAGACGAAACATACGTAATTTTCCCAGTGCGTCGTGCGGCGAGTTTGACCTTTACATTGTTGACCCCACTACGATCCCGACGCAGTGGTTAGCCTCCTCATTTATACCGCGTACATCGAGGGACTGGAACAATTTACCAGCGGCGGTCTTCCCGTCTGATTACAATTAAAGTGTCTTCAACGCCAGAGTGAATAGGCTCTTAATAAATTAGTGCGCTTTACCATCAACGATAGCATCACTGCTTACCATCAAGCGGGATTGCGGTGAAGCACTAGATTATAATTTAAAAAAAAACATTTCCGGGTAACTTGATTTACCTGATATACATAACACTTTCCGTATTTTAATTAAGTGATAAGGGAAGTTCGTTCGTATTATCCAAGTGGAAAACACAACAGCTCGTCAAGTTCTTCCGAACTTTATAATTAAAATCTGTTATTAATTCATTTCAATTCGCCGAGTGCTCTTAACAAAAGATGCTCTGTTCACTAACTCTGTACAACCCTTAGAGAAAAGGGAAAGGGTTTGAGATAGGGGTTGTTTGTTTGATATTTATTTTCTTACGCTTATTGGTTGTGTTTATTGTTTTGAAAAAAAAAAATAGCAGTCACAGGTCTGACCTTTTTTTTTAACAATTATAAACTAGTGCTTGACTGCAATCCCGCCTGTTGGTAAGCAGTGATGCAATCGTTGATGTAAAGCGCAGTAGTTTATTAAGCCTATTCACTTAAAAAACTTAGGAATAGGAAGGATAACGGCAGTTGAGCAAGGTGATACAATGTTAAACCTAAGACCAACATGACCAATGATGCTGTGCCAGAGGAAGATTGATCTGGAGACTCTCCACGATCAAACTCCCGACGCAACAACATTTGGCCTACAGGAGTGACAACTGAAATCATTAAAAAATAGAGAAATTACAAAAAAATCTATTACCGTGTCGGATCGGTCATCATCATCATCATCATTAGCTTCTACTCGTCCACGGCTGGACATAGGCCTCTTCCATGGCACGCCAACAAGCTCGATCCTGAGCAGTTCTCCGCCAGCGACTACCAGCCACCTTTTTGATGTCGTCGCTCCATCTCGCCCAAGGGCGCCCTACGCTACGTTTGCCGAGACGCGGTCTCCACTCGAATCCGGGTCGGTGATGCTTACGCCAATTCAATGCTTTTTCCCAATCCACGAAAAAGTTCCAAAGAACTTTTCATTTCCAATAAACGTCGCCCCACACTAAGAGTTTCTTCAGTATTGAAGGTGCGATTACAAATATTTAAAACTTTTACTCGGTGGTAGGCCATAACATCGGCTGCCGGCAGAAGTTACCACCCACCAGACAAAGTCTTGCCGCCAAGCGATTCGTCGTGTTTCGGCATGATGTCTGGTGAAGCCGTACGGACGACGGGTCTGCGCAGTTGTGTTGCGGCGTGTGCCGGGTATGATGCTCCAAATGTTGTTGTGTCGGGAGTTTGGTCGTGGAGGGTCTCCAGATTAATCGCCCTCTGGTGCAGCATCTATCGTGTTGGGTTCAAATTGCATCACCTTGCTCAACTGCTGTCTTCCTTCATATTCACTAAGTTTTTTTAAGTGATGTGGCTTAATAATTAATTATCGGTGGTAGGCAATAACATCGGCTGCCGGCAGAAGTTACCATCCACCAGAAAAAATCTTGCCGCCAAGCGATTCGTCTTGTTTCGGCATGATGTCTGGTAAAGCCGTACGGAGGACGGGATGAGCAGTTGTGTTGCGATGTGTGCCGGGTACGATGCGCCAAATATTGTTGTGTCGGAAGTTTGATCGTGGAGAGTCTCCAGATTAATCTCCCTCTGGTGCAGCATCTGTCGTGTTGGTTTTAACATTGTATCATGTTGCTTGTTCTTAGTTTGAATCTAGTATTTTTAGTCAGAAATAATATCCACATGACAATTTTTAGCTTTCTACCTTGAAAATCACTCCCCCCCCCTCCCCCTCCCCCCGGGTAGCTGTCACGTAGCAAAAAGTAGCAGCAGGCGACATGGACACTCCCCCCCCCTCCCCCTCCCCCCGGGTAGCTGTCACGTAGCAAAAAGTAGCAGCAGGCGACATCTCGTGGACTAGGGCTGAACTCGGGTCACATATTTTACATCGAGCCGAGAGATGGCGTTGCGCGAAAGGACGGTCGTTAAGATAATAAATAAATTTAAATAAAGAACGACCGGGTTAAATAATATAAAAGAAGGACTTAAAATAAAGATATTAAATCATGAGTCTGAGTTAAAAAATACAAGTCGCGGAACGCACGAGTCTATGGTTCAGGAAAAGACAATTGGGAGCGCTCGGTCGGAACAGAGGAAGGTTCGAGAAAAAACAGAATGACCGAAGCTTGCGTGGTGTCGCGAGTTCTTTTGTGGAAATAGCCGGTACCCAAGGCTGGCGTTTGGTGCAATAAGCCCCATGGGGCGGTGCACCTGAAATCTGGCTCATCTCTCTGTGAGTATTCATTCCTGTACCCGGAATATTTTCTCCACGTGTCTCCGTGATTCTGTAGTACTAAATTAGGTTAAATGTTGTTCTAGATTTGGCTTCATTGGCGGGCCTAGGGTGGGAACCCGTTTTGGGAGGCGTCGCGTTAATTTATCTTTGGTGGCCTTGATTCCCATTGGATCAGGCTTGTTGGAGTGGATGTGGCTGAACCCTGATGGTACGGCACATCGAGTTCTCTTTCGACGACGACTAGACAGGTATAAGCTGTCATGATTATTTTGCCCATGGTGTTCCCGAGATACCTATTCCCGCAGGCCGCGTTCAACCGTGCATTAATCTGACACCCGTCAGTTAGTGAAGCCAAGGGTCTTTGTACCGAAATCCAGAGGCGTTAGGCAGGAGAGCTATCGTAATTTAGAAGAGTAATCCAGTAACGTAATCTAGGAGTAATCTAGAAGTGTTAGTTAGAAGCGTGGACTCCCTGTCCTTGTTTCTGTGTTTTGATGTATCTAGTGATTGAGAGTGGGTTTCCGACAGGTTGCATTTAAGTAGGCTATTGGCTTGATATTGTGTGCATAACCTGAGATACTTTGGTAACGACTGAGCCGTGATCACAACGGTTCACCTCACGAATCCTCATCAAGCGACCCTGAGCTCGCTGAATTGTCTCATGCGGATTCCCTGCCCCACTCCGACCCGAGACGGAGTGAGTCAGGAAATCGGCTAGGTAAGTTAGGAGTTCGTTTTGTCATATATTTATGACACAGGGTAATTATAAAAATAAATTTGTAATTGTAACCATTTATTGTTTTATTTAATGCTCCTAGCTACCAACTATTTATTTACATAATTAAATTTACTGTAACTGCCGGGTAGGGTGGAGTAAGACACCCCTTTCTCTTTTTTATTTAAAGCGTTACATAGCGACAGGGTTAGAGATCTCGCTATTAGCACCACCTCGTTTTGCCGAGACACGCTGTCATCGCCAATTTGCACCCCTAATCATAGACACGTGAACGTTTAAATATCGAACATTATATACGTCAATTTGTGAAACCTGCTTTCAAGAGATTTTCAACCCCTTACTTGGGGACACTTGGGGACTACAACCCTTAAAATGGTACGCTTTGAGCATTCCATTTTAAGGGTTGTTGAAGATTGCTTTCTTCGGTTTCCGAAAGTTTTTGGAAAGTTCGATCTGTCGGTTAGAGTTATGACTTAACTTTGCGATGCTTTGAATTGATAGAATTGAATTTTAGGGAAGTTATTATTCAACGAAAATGCTTGAGGGATGCAAAAGGGCTACAAACGTAAACCAGAAACAGAAGTTACGATGAAAAGTTAGGAGTATTATTGAGTTAATTTGGAATCTACATCAATAAGGACAAAAATCTATATAAATCTTTACTTTGAAAATTCATTGAATTTCAAAAATAGAATTTGCGCAACATGGAAAGAGTGCTGGGGGCTTTTTAATTTTTATTTAGGTACCTATTAGTAGCAATGGATTTCATTGTGACAGTTCGACAATATTCACTGCGTTATTTATGTTGATTAGCAGACGAATTTTTCGAACCTAGGGAGCACAATGTATTAGCAATATGCTTCAAAGTAATTCCAATTGATAGAAATCGCATGTATGAGCGTATCGTCGTTTTTTCAATGTCGATTGCGGATTAGACAGTGTGACCCGTGTAGTACCGGGCTTAGAATAGTACCATCATATATCCTCCAGTGGGTGTCGTAAGAGGCGACTAAGGGAACTCTCACGAACACTCTCACGAATATCAAATTACTAAATATATGTATAAATGTGTATAAGGACAAATCACACAGATTGAGCTAGCTCCAAAGTAAGTTCGAGACTTGTGTTATGGGATACTAACTCAACGATACTATATTTATAATAGATACTTATACAATATGTAAAGAAAACCCTGTCCAACCCAAAAGGATATTAAAGGTTAGCTAAACACATGACCAAATATAATATAAAATTTTACGTAATCATCATAGTAACAATACCTAATAATGAATTTTGAAATAATCCTTTTTTCCCGGGAATTAATTCCAATTTCCCCGAAATTTGGTAATTTAAAAAAAAAGTGACAACACCTGTATTATTATAAGCGAATAGCAACGCGACCACGTCACAGGCGCCGCGTGCTCTGCCCCCCGCCGCCCGCGGAAAGGGTTGCTTATCGCACATGTTTTAAGTTACCTCTTTTTGCGAAATGATATTTATTTTTTTAGGGGGATTTTTTTTTTAAGTTTAGCCTGTCTTTGTGGGCATTATTAGAATCAGTTATCGATACCTAATAATACCTTCACGGATCGGACAGGGTTTTCTTTACATATTGTATAGATAAACATCCAAGACCCAGGCCAATCAGGAAAAGATCGTTTTCCATCATGACCTGGCCGGGGATCGAACCACGTGGCAGACAGGCGTGTTGACCGCTGCGCCACGGAGGTCGGCAACCCGCCTGCCAAGCGTGGGATTATGGCAACCCCCAACCCAACCCATGTAATGGAAGCCGTGGAGGAGAAGGCCTTTGTCCAGCAGTGGACCTCTATAGGCTGAAGAAGATTGCGGAACTAGGATGGGTGAAAATCAGCTCATGAAATAATTTTTTGACCCATTGGTGTAATGACTTTATAAATGTGTCTGTTACAACTTAAATAACGCAATGAATATTATGGAACTGTCAAATTGAAACCCAATACTATTATCCTGCTCTATATGATGTATTCGATGAACACCCATCCTCGAACCGACAGCGGCAAGCGCACTTTACCCTATTGTTATTTATTCTTACGTTACAAAATGAACGCGAGTCACACCCAAGTTCTGATTGGAAAACTTCCTGTGATGAAGTGAATTAATAACTTCGGTTTTATATTTATTAAACATTTTGATTGGATTCGGTTTTACACCTAGATTTATATATGGGTTTAAGAGAGGACTCTAGTGCCGAGGAATTTGAAAAACAGATATTTCTAGAAACTATTGCCGTCGCTCTGCTTAACAAAAGACCTGTCCCGGTAAAGTGCGAAAAGACAGTTGCAGCTCAGGTTGATTTTATCTACAAAAATGTTGACTAAAAGACGTTTCGTATTCCGCTGTTTTTTTTTTCATAACACGATTGATCTCAATAATTTTTATTTATAAGGAAAATGTAGAGAAAAAAGTATACATATGCCTCTATTATTTTATTTTTTGTTAAAAACTTATCTTGTTTGTGTAATAGTCATCTGAACATCGCGGTAAGAATGGGCTATTTTTTGGGATTTTGAAGTATCATATTTCTTTTATTAATTCAGTTTCGGAGAAAATCAAGTGATCGTAAGTAAGTAAATACGGTGTAAAATTGTAGAAAAAAAAAATGCTCTAAAAGCGTTATCCAACAAGAAAACAGAGGAATACGTTTGCATCGAGAAAGTACCACTGGAGTCCCCTCTTAAGTCACTGTGCCCGACTGCGTTCGGGTGGAAATAGGGAAACATATTTGGGAAGTAACTTGGCTTATAAATGAGTGTTTGTAATCCACCTTAAAGTTACGACAGTACTATCTGGTAACTAAGAGTAGAAAATCCAACAACCTTAATCTTTATGGACGACTAGCTTTCCGCCCGAAAGTTATATCGCGCTTTTATTTCCTCGGGAATATCAAATTTTCCTGATAGGTAGCCTATGTTCTTCTCAGGGTCTAAAGATTGTCTGAGCCAAATTTCATCAGCGGTTGAGGTTTTAAGCGGAAACAGACAGACAGACAGAGTTACTTTCGCATCCATCCATACTAATATTATAAATGCGAAAGTAACTCTGTCTGTCTGTCTGTCTGTCGCTGTTAAACCTCTCATCCGATTTTGATGAAATTTGGCACAGGCAATCTTTGGACCCTGAGAAAGAACATAGGCTACCTTTATCCTGAAAAATATGATGTTCCTGAGGGAAATCTAAAAAGCGCGATATCCGAACTAGCTAGTACTAATATAAATGCGAAAGTAACTCTGTCTGTCTGTCTGTCGGTCTGTCTGTCTGTCTGTCTGTTACGCTTTCCCGCTTAAACCTCTCAACCGATTTTGTAGAAATTTAGCACAGACAATCTTTAGACCCTGAGAAAGAACATAGGCTACCTTTTATCCCGAAAATTTGATATTCCCGAGGGAAATCTAAAAAGCGCGATATAACCGAACTCCACGCGGGTGACGCCGCGGGCGGAAAGCTAGTTTAGTTAATAAAGGGTGTATCTGACATCGACGCACAATGAGTACCATGGATCCAGTACGTGATTCTGAATCCAACAGTGATGGATTTTACGTCGGCTTTTTCATGATTAAAAAACATGCAGTTTTTTTCACTTTAAACCGTTCATAATTGCTATACTTTTATAATACAATAAGATTTTTAAGTAAAAATTAATTAATTCGCTAATTAAAACCGCAATGTGAACAAACCTCGAAAAACTACCTTGTCAGCTGATTTAATAGAGTTCACATCAGGGATCAACATCATACCTACAAACCCGCACTGCAGCACGCTTGCAACGTTCAAAGCCCAAGCTGACAATTTTTTAAACACTGTGAATTCGGTAACCGTTCACTAACGACATAAATGACTATCATAATTTTATTAGTGGCATGCGGTGTAGCCTTCTCGCGAAGTTTGCGTTACGATGCACCTTGTATATTTTTACTTACTACATTTCCATTTCAAATGATTTTTTATTTGGCTATATGGTTGTGGTTAGCAGGTCAGCCGCACATCAGCCGCCGGCATAAGTTACCACCCATCAGACAAAGTCTTGCCGCCAAGCGATTCGTCGTGTTCCGGCATGATGTCTGGTGAAGCCGTACGGAGGACGGGTCTGAGCAGTTGTGTTGCGATGTGTACCGGGTACGATGTGCCTAATGTTGTTGTGTCGGGAGTTTGGTCGTGGAGGGTCTCCAGATCATCCTCTGGCGCAGCATCGTTGGTCGTGTTGTTGGGTTAAACATTGCATCACCTCGCTCAACTGCCGTCTTCCTTCCTATTCACTTAGTTTTTTTGAGTGAATGGCTTAATAAGCTAGTGCGTTTTACCATCAACGATTGCATCACTGCTTACCATCAAGCGGGATTGCAGTCAAGCACTAGTTCATAAATAATAAAAAAAAAACAAAGTTTTTTTGCCTTTTGGGCACGTTTCCTGTTGATAGCGATGCGGATGAATTTTTTCTTCTTCTTCTTCTTCTTCAGCCTATAGATGTCCACTGCTGGACAAAGGCCTCCCCCAAGGCTTTCCACGCTGACCGGTCTTGTGCTGCCCGCATCCATCGGCCTCCTGCGACCTTCACCAGGTCATCGGTCCACCTTGTTGGGGGCCTCCCTACGCTGCGTCTTCCAGTACGTGGCCGCCACTCCAGAACCTTACTGCCCCATTGGCCATCGGTTCTACGAGCAATGTGCCCTGCCCACTGCCACTTAAGTTTAGCGACTCGCAGAGCTATGTCGGTGACTTTGGTTCTTCTGTGGATCTCCTCATTTCTGATTCGATCACGCAGAGAAACTCCTAGCATAGCTCTTTCCATTGCCCTTTGTGTGACTCTGAGCCTTCGTATGAGGCCCATTGTGAGCGACCACGTTTCAGTTCCGTAAGTCATCACTGGCAACACACTGGTCAAAGACTTTAGTCTTGAGACACTGTGGTATCTTGGACGACGAGAAGATGTAGCGTAGCTTCCAGAACGCTGCCCAACCGAGCTGGATTCACCGAGACACCTCTTTCTCGAAGTTGGACCTACCTAGTTGGACTGTTTGTCCCAGGTATACATACTCGTCAACAACTTGGAGTGCAGAGCAACCAACTACAATTGGAGTGGGTGCGACATGAGAGTTCGACATGATCTTCGTCTTATCCATGTTCATTTTTAGACCCACTTGTTGGGAAGCTCTGCTGAGGTCATTGAGCATTTTGCCCAGGTCTTCCAGGGTCTCAGCCATGAATTTTTTGATGGCCTCTAATTATTTCCATTCATACTTTATAGACTTGTACATAATAATTATTTTTAACCTTTCTATTGCTTTGAGTTGAGTCTATTCAATATATTATTCTATGAAATTTCCGTGAACAGTTTTAATGACCCTAGCATAGATTTAATTTGACCTACTCAGCAAAATGGCCGATAACTCTCATGAAACCAAATAGCATCTTTACTGTTATCATAATAAAGAGAGAACTGAATTCACTACCAGTTTATATGAAGTGCATTAAGACATGGTTATGGCTGTTCCTAATGCTCTGTTAATGGATATCACATACGTATTAACGACTTCATTAAATGTATACGAGTTCCATGGCCTGTTTTGGCTGGATATGTGCTGATTTAGGCTAAGCCGTAATGGTGAAATAGTGGAAGATTTTCGACTTGGCGAGAAGATTGAGATAAAGTGACAGTTATCAGTGAAACTTATATTAAAGGTCAATGGGCAAATAGTATGGGAGAAAAACCTACGGTGGACAGAAATGAAATTGTGAGGATAATATAGATAAATGTCTCTAGTTTATCATGGTAAGGGTCGCTTTCTTGGGATGTGTGGGAATAATGAAAAAAAACTTAAATATATTTACATTCTTTATTCAGCGAGATCAATATATACGGTGATTTCATCTAAAAATACCGCAGGGGCTTCGACTTGTTGTTGGTGCCTTTCTTTTTTTGTTCCGGGGTGGAAAATCTTCAATGGATGTCCGCCGCCCTGGGGCGACGGAGTCTGTCAGACTCCTACTGACTAAAAACCACCCCGGTGTCTCTCCGGTCACGTGCGCACGGAGCCGCGGTATTCCTTGATTCTGCCGCAGCCCCACACTCTCATTCAGGACACATTCTCAGGCCCGGTCCGGTCTGTCCGGGCCTCGCGTCCTGCACGGGGTAGTGAGGTGTTAAACTACCCCGTGCATCGCCTCTGAGGCGCGCGCCTCCGCCTCGGGGTCCAAAGAAAATAAGGGGCGGGGACTTCCCCATGTCCCTCGCCCCTGGATCCATTCATGGGGGCCGGAAGAAGGCGTTTTCCGCCCTTCCTCGGCGTCCGGTGCGCCTTCTGCGGCCCGGGAAGGGAGTTGAGATCTCCCTCTCCCGTTCTGCAGCTTCCTTCTTCGACATCACGTCCTCGCAGAAGGACACCACCGCGTCCCACGACTCTGCGCTACCGACCATCCTCCGTACTAAAGCCGGCAGCGTCAGGTCGCCTCCCACTTCATTTGTGAGGACACGTTGCTGCTCCTCCCAAGCCACACACTCGGAGAGCGTGTACTGCGTGGTGTCCTCCCTGTTGTTGGTGCCTAGCCCAGCATAAAATGTAAACTATACTGGCAATATGCGCGCAGCTCCCGACAGTTCGGCGGCCGTGTATGCATGAGCAGTAATAATCTTCAACACATTGTATTCCTTGTATTGCTGGGTTTATTTAAATATATGTGTAGTATTGTCGCGCTCTAACATGTCGCGATTGAATTCGTCCTCTTATCAATATTTTGTTATTTATTAAGCCTTGGTGCCTATACAGCTCTATTAAGTAGACACGATTTGGTCTCATGTGTTCATAGCAGTATGACTTAGCCAGACTTAAATGATATCTGCCCAATGTGAACCATCTCAGCTCTTCATAGGGAAGTATAACTGTGGGAAGTCTCTAAGATCGGGATTGTTTCCATCTAATGGCATGAAATCAACCCTTTGTCTATTCATGTTATTTTCGATTACGTATTCCGCCAGTCCGTTCTCTCTATTCATTCTGTCATTTATAATGTTAATAAACTGTTCGACATATAAATTATCTTCATACGGACTAATATTTAATAGTAGAACTCGCCTTTTGAATAAATATATTTGAAGGAATTTGAAGCTTCGCTGTATAGTTTAATGGACTGTAGTTGCACTGATAAATTAATAAAAACCACGAGCTACGATACAAGACGTGCGGTTTATTCAGAACTTGACACAAGAGAGATATGACCGACAAAACACCATGTTGCCATACCTAAATATACAATAAATGTTGCCATACATAAACACAACAGAAAATAAAAAGGTTAATGTTGGTTTCCCAACAATATTATTGGTTCTAATTTTATTCTTCCATGGATTCTAAATAATTTTTACTCTTTCATTGTATATCATTTTCATATATGTCCGCGACCGGGTCGGATTGCGCTCAATGACCTTTTCTTAAAGTACAATTTGATGTACCTTTTTTAACATTAGAAACTAGTGCGTCTCTGTAATCGATGATGGTAAATCAAATCAAATCATTTATTTCAAATAAACCAGTTACAGGCACTTTTGAATTGTCAGAAGGTCGGTCAGTCAATAAGATGAAGCTAGTCGCCCATTCCAAAGAGTAGGTACCTATGGAGAAGAACGGGCAAGAAACTCCATGGACACTCTTTTAAATTTTAAGCTATTGTTACAAATATTTGATTACATCATTCATGTTGAAATCAACCGTGTGAGAACGATGCAGAAATATATTGTACGCTGAGAGCGTCCATTATGGAAAACACACAAAAATCAATTCAGAAATTAAAATACGCCGTGGCAGCTAAGAGACGACCAGTCCCCTCTGACGGCGTCCGTTCACGAACATGACGTATGGATCAGCATCATTCAGCTCAACCATATCGAAGGGAACCCAATGACCCGCGTAAAGCGCGGTAGTTTAGTAAAAGCCTATTCAATCTAGCCTTGAAGACACTTAAATTGTAGTCAGAGGGAAAACCCCCACCCGCAAATTGTTCCAGTATCACGACGTACGCGGTATAAAAGCCGAGGTGAAACGCTTCGTTCGGATCGTTGTGGTGTTAACAATGTAAGGGTGGAAACTCGCCGTACGACAGGTCGTTCGATGATGGAACGGAGATGTCTGACATTAGAATAATGGTGGTTTTTGGCACAGTTAGCCTTCCGGTACCATGCTCATATACGAAAACCATATATTTTCGACGGTTAACGTTTGCGTCTGTGATTGATGCCAGTTGGACATGTGAGGTATATGTACTTTCTAAGTATATCTTGGACACCAATGACTGAAGGTGAAGGAAAACATCTTGAGGAAACCTGGACGTTAAGTCTGAAATCGCCAACCCGCATTGAGCAAGCGTGGTGATTACGCTCAATCCTTCTCTGTATGAGAGGAGACCTGTGCCAACAGTGGGACGATAAAAAGGTTGATGATGATGATGATGATGGACATGTGAGGTGTTTTTGATTTAAACATATTATAAGTAGTCATCATACGCCTAGCGTTTTCCCAACGACGTTGGTGTCAGCTTCCAGTCTAAGCGACTGCCTACCTGACCTCCACAACCAATTTATTGAGTAATGCGATACCCCTTGGTAAGACTGCTCTTGTTTGTATTTTTTTTATTTGTTGCCCCACACCTGGAATTTATTCTGTATTATTTCGTTTACAAACATGTATACACACATATACAAACAGCCAGTCCCGGAACAACTACCTGTAGACCATACAAATATTTGTTCCGTGCGGGAATCGAACCCGCAACATTTTTTTTTTATATAATATAATCTAGCGCTTGACCGCAATCCTGCCTGATGGTAAGCAGTGACACAATCGTTGATGGTAAAGCGCACTAGTTTATTTAGAGCCTATTCACTCTAGCCTTGAAGACACTCAAATTGTAGTCCGACGGAAACACCGCCGCTGGCAAATTATTCCAGTCCCTCGATGTACGCGGTATAAAGGAGGAGGCGAAACGCTTCGTCCGGATCATAGTGGTGTTAACAACGTAAGGGTGGAAACCAGCCGTACGACGGGTCGTCCGCTGGTGGAACGGAGATGGGGGAATTAAATCATGCAATTCCCTCGCACACTCCCCGAAATGCATCCTATAGAACACCGAAAGGCTGGCTACTCTACGCCTGTGCTCTAGGCTTTGGAGACCATCTCGAGTTAGATCAACATGCAGCGCAGCAGACGATCACTCAGCCACTGCACCAACCGTGCCATCAATTAGGATGCTAATCGATCGGCTCTGCTGTAAGTACTTAGTCATAACTGATATCCCTCGCATTTAAACCTAATTTCTCATAACAAACACAAACAAGCGGTGTCTTAACCGCTTCCATTGTTTCCATTCCCACGCCATTACCTTTTCTCTCACCTAAGGTCGAAAACGGCCCTCTATAGAAACTCCTCTTATCGTCACACAATGGGCGGTGGCAATAATAGGAGGCTCCTTAAAGCGGGTCAATCAACACAAACGAATGGTACTCCTTCAAAATGACAGTCACACCCGGGTACAGTACCCAATCAATCTAATGGGGGGGATATTTTTGGTGTGTAAAGTAATAGAATAGATTAATCTTTAATATGTACATCATGGTTAAAACACCAGCCTCTCAAGTATGAGTGCGCGGGTTCGATTCCAGGTTAGGCAAGTACCAATGTAACTTTTTTAAAGGTAGTTTCTAAGTATATCTTGGACACCAATAACTGAAGGTGAAGGAAAACATCATGAGAAAACCTGGACTTTTAAGTCTCAAATCGCCAACCCGCATTGAGCAAGCGTGGTGATTACGCTCAATCCTTCTCTGTATGAGAGGAGACCTGTGCCCAGCAGTGGGACGATAAAAAGGTTGATGCAGATGATGGTGTACACCATAATATAGATTACATAACATAAATATGACGGAGAAGACCGTCAGGAAGACGGGGCCAAAGGTTCCGGATAGTTGAGTTGTCTTCTCATCCGCATGAGCATCCATCGTGGGCGGTATTTCGAGAAAACGTTAAACAATAACTATAGTGTAATGTTTTATTCTTATTATTTTAACTGTACAGACACTTAGATCACTTTAATATCAAGGGATTACAATGATAATCTCAGATTAAAACAGATAAGAGCCACTGGGTTTGAGTATGACCAACATACTCGACCGAAACTTGAGCACCGACTGCCCGCGCTAACGGTCGATCGCTATATCAACCGCAACTCCAGTCGGTGTTACCATTCGCTCCATGGTGTTACCCGCTCTTAATAAAAAAATCGTAATTTATCCGAATACCAATCGATCAAAAAAATGGACTTAAAAAAATAATAGAATAATTTACGGACAATTGATACTGACATAAAACAGATCACAATATCCAAAATTAACCAGTCATGCGCCGTTCAATATATTTACCAAAGGGTCACACAATGGGCTTGAATGTCTTATCGCTAAGAGCCCCAAAAGTAATCCCGATTCTTGGCCTTACTAAGTCATTATCCTAATTTCTCTATCTTTCGCGAGTAATGAGAAGTGTTCAAATATATCAGTGTAATTAATCCCGCCTGATTGTAGTAGTAGCAGTGATGCAATCGTTGATGGTAAAGCGAACTGGTTTTTAGTGAGCCTATTAACTCCAGCTTTGAAGACACTTAAATTTTAAATTATCGAGTGGACTGCTGCAGGCAAATTGTTCCAGTTATATCGACTTATTCGTCAATTCGCGAGCGTCCTAACGAAAAAGCACCTTCCAATTTTACCTGGTTTTGTTGTCAACTCGCGAGCGTAAAGTACAGTCAAATAAAAACGGATTGTAAGCAATAACTATAAATAACTAGTTATAGCCCCCGGCTTTGCTCGCGATTGACGACTCGGTTAGATTTTCACAGAATGAGAGGCAGTATTCAAATAACTTAGTAGGTATATTGTGGTAAAGCAACATCATGACTTGATGTACAACGTGTAACATAAAGGGTATATTCATAACAAAGGCATGGCATCTTTACATGATATCAAACGATATTGGAATGGTTTTTTAATCCTATCTCTTTATGTTAGGAAGTTATGAGGAAAAACACCGCCTGTGATAGGCTACTATCACACTAGTCGCACAGAGATATTGAAGACATTTATCGGATTTTGGCAAGTAACGTGACGGGTAACGAGTAGTTATTAACGTATGTAGTGTGCTGCCACGTTTGTTATGATTTGATTTTAAGAAACACACGCAACCGAAAATTTGGTACCAATTTTTTGAGTATTTTATTTTGAGTTGAAACCCTTCCAATATCTTTTGATATCATCTAAAGATGCCATGCCCTTGGTATGTATATACCCTTTTTGTTACACGTTGTATATTTATATACTCTCAAAGATAACGATATCAAAAAATGTAATGCTTGAGATAAGTAGGAAGATATTTATAGTTGCTAATTTGTAACACCTGTCTGTAATGTAGAACCTGCCAGGTGACCGAGGTCCTCGGAATGACTATACCATTAATTCTCTTGAAAGTAGAATCGCATACTCTTTACTATGTACACCATATAGATTACAAATAGATAAATATAATATAATATAATATTTTAAAAAGGGTGACACAATGGGCGAACTTATCGATTAGAGCGATTTTTACATACCTACAACCTTTGAATTGAATAGTAAGGTAAAGGAGAGAGAAATAATTGAAGGTTAAACAAACTTACCTGAAGTGAAGTTTGACCACAATTATATTTCGTCGCTGCATCCTCGAGATTTACATATTGAACTAGGTAGTCCACTCCTCATTGTATCAGGCATCGAACACAATTTTAGAGAACACACTAAAATAATTACTTCAATTTATTAAAACCAATATTGACAGGTTGTCACCCGCCAGCTACTACCTACCTACCCTACGGAATTTTATCATTTCTTCAGAGAATTATTTCAAAAATACTTTAAGGGTTGTTTTTGTAAAACACAAAACTAGGGCGGGTGGGTGTGTAAATCTCTTCGGATGCAGCGACTCATATAATTGTGGTCAAACTTCACTTCAGGTAAGTTTGTTTAACCTTCAATTATATTTCGTCGCTGCATCCTCGAGATTTACATATTGCACTAGGTAGATGTTCAGAGTATTATTTTTGAAATAACCATCTCCTTATATTTTGTGTACTGTGTATGTACATATTCCAAACATCGAAAAGTTTCAATCAGTTTACTTGTATGAAATAATTATATGGAATGAGAATCAACAATAATCAAAAAATTAACAAGTACTTTCAATGTTCATTGACGTTAAATACTGTCTCCGCGAAGGAATTGTCGTTACTCGAATTTATAGGCTTTTATAGAATTGGGCGAAAGTAAGCGACCGACATGTCCACCCTGCACATTTCTTTATGATATCAATCGAGACGCCTCTACGATCAGCGGCTGATGTGGCAGCCTGGCGAGCGCTGTGTGCTGAGAATACATTTGTATCAATCCCACTTTCGTATAATACTGCTTTTATCCAGCGGCTAATCGTAGATGCAGAGCTATTATGAATCGGTTTTTTAGTTGTTAGAATCACCCTTTCAGTGTCAGGGTCCTTCCTCAAAGAATTTGTAATTTCCATGTAATCTACTTTAGTCTTAGCGGGGCGAATTTCGGGTCTACCGTGAAAAAAGGGAATAACTAGTCATGGGTTTTGTTTATCCAGAGCCGAGGTCTTAATTATGTTATCAATTGGTATATAAATGTAGTTATCGTTGACTTTTATATTGCGAAATCTAATGAAAAACAGCGTCTGTACTCTTTGTGCAGTTAACAAAGATATAAGAGCCACCATTCTTTTTTTTTTCTTTTTTTTTTGTTAAAATTTGTAGGCTCAATTCCTTATTGGGATACCAATTTGATATATAAACAAGAACAATATTAGAGTCCCACATTGACTGATATTTTGGCAAAGAAGTTCTACTTCTAAACACTCCCTTAAAAAATCTGACTACGTTATCGTCTCCGCTGAATGATTTTCTTAACACTAGGGCCAATGCTGAACGATACGGATTAAGAGTTGAGTAACTAGGCCCGGAATAAAATTCATTGGTTAAAAATTTTAAAGCTACTAGCACTGTTGAATGGAAACAATTATCAATTGAGTTTGCTTGACAAAATAGCCACCAATTTTTTAATTTTTTTTTTTAACTCCACGTCGTATTGCTTTAATCAATTTATAGAAAGAGAATTAGTCATCATAACTATCGTTTCCGGGGCTAATAACTGGTCTGAATAAGCTTCCCTGAAAAGGGTGCTGACACCAGGCTAAGGCTTCGCTAGTACAATATAACGCATGTCGGCTTCTGAAAGGAGACAACAGAAAGTCACTTTCCGGTGAGAAAAAAGATAGGCTCTGATGAACAGAGAGTACCGGGGCTGGCTTGGCCAGTAGGGGACCACCAATATGCCAGGAGCTTTATCGTCTATGATTTTTCGTAGACTTCATAGGATCAGCGAGAACGACGGAAATGCGTAGAAGAAGCATTGGTTTCAATTAGATGTAAAGGCGTCTATATTAAAAGCATGGGAACACGTCTCCATGATATGTATTATTCACCTTTTGTGTTTAAGCGAGACGCAAGCAAATCCAGTTGAGGGGAGCCCCACGTGTCAGTAATTTTATTAAAAGCTGACGGCGATAACTCCCACTCCGTATCAATATTGTCTCGTCTGGACTCGTCATCAGCCTCTGCGTTATCCTTGGACTATATGTAAGACGCAAAAATAAAAATGCGACATTCTTCGCACCAGCACCATATCTCGCGTGATGTCTTATTTAAATGATCATATTAGACGCTCCTCATTCTGTTGATGTATGATATAACGGTCATATTATCAATTCTAAGAAGGATTTCCTTCTTATTTATTTTGTCAGCGAAGCATTTCAAACCTAAGAAGGCTGCCTTCAGTTCTAACCGATTAATGTGATTTTTAGCTTCTCTCGTGTTTCAAAAAACACCAGAACGTTCACCGTTACATGAAATGCCCCCTCCTGTAAATGCGTTTGAAAATATTTCTAGTACGTATTTATATTGACTTATAGACTTGCTAACATTCATTATACTATTATTCCACCACGCAAAATCGGCATCTAAATAACGATTTAATAACATATTTTGATGGTAATTTTCATTGTTTTTCAATTTAGCCAAAAAAAAAATCTCTTTCGAAAAGCTTCGTGTAAACCCATCCGTAATCTACGGCACCGACAAATTGAGCAAATTCTCTTATAGAAGGTTTCTTCGAGATTTGATCAATATTCGTGTATTTAATGGCAGCTTTAAAGACAGTTCATTGGAGTCCAGTTCAAAACCTAAAAAAGTTTTCCATTGACTAGGTATCAAATCGCTTTTTTTTTTCATAATTTATGACAAAACCTGATTTTTCTAAGAAATAAACGGTTTCTGAAACTCTCTGAGAGCAACCTTCATAAGTGTGATCGATACAGAGTAAATCTTATAAATATATTACCAGCAAATGTCCCCTCTGCCTTAGATAAGTTGCAACGGGCCTCATCAATTTGGTGAAAACATACGGCGCTGAATACAAAAACCAAAAGGAAGACACTGAAATTCATATGTTTGTCTATTACATCTGAATCTTAAATATTTTTTGCAATATTTGACATAAAGTCGAAACGAGATAACAATTTAGATGCGGTTCTAATACCCCCCATTTTAAAGTGCTGTGTATCAATAAACTTGTTAAGCTTTTTCAGGTTAAGAATAATTCTATTAAAACCGTCACTTTTAGACGCGAGGAAGATATTTGAGATAAATTGACCGTCTTACATTTTTACTATCTACTACTACTACGTTTTACGTCTTTACATTTTTTAACAGCACCAATAGGACAATTAAACGGTATTTTGTAACCCGTAATGAATTGTAATAGTACAGAGTCTTGGGTAACAGTTTTCCATATGTCAAGGAAATGCTGAAGCATACCAGCGTGTTATATAGGTACCTCTAGGGATTCTTGTGGTTGGTCGATTTGCTCGCGTTCGTCGCAGAGTTGTACCGGTCCGCAACAGCCAGCAGGCGGCGAGCTGTTTACGCCGATGATAGTTGAGTCCTGGGTCCCTCTGGTCTGCCCCGGTGAGCATATTGCCAGGACCATGTGGACCCTTCGTTGCGATTCCGTGGCGGCTGTTATAAGGCCGGTTCGGCCGATACGATGGTGAAAGTCGAGGTTCAAATTTTCCTTTGATTTGCAAGCCAGATTTTTCAGCTGTTAGGAGCTTTGATTTTATCTCCTGAATTTTCTCCAAATAGATATGAATCTCTCATTAAATCCCTTATCATGGAATGTTTATTCTTTTTTAAAAATGTCTCGGTTATGCAAATCCATAAGAATCTGTCCCGTTTCTGAAAGCATTTTTTTTCTCTTTTTTATAATCGTCTTTTGACATTTCTGTGTCAATCAAGGTAGACATTAAGTTTTTAATTGATCCTATACCAACACCTAAATAATTTTTGGCTTTCTCGAGTCTCTTGCCCCGGTTTTTAGAAGACTCTTTAAGAACAGCAGCGAGAAGTTTTATAGTATTAACCCCCTTCCATCACCTTCAATTTTTGGTCCTTCTTCAGCCCTTCCATTATTATCTTTCCCCATCTTTTAGAGATTTGTTCCCTGATCTTGGGACCAAGAAGCTCGACTTTTTCTTTAGAATCTCCCAAAACATCTAGAAAAGCAGCAGATAGTCCGGGGGATCTGTTGAAGTACCAAGTAGCGTATCGTCTATGGCAGGTAATGTTTCGTCAGATTGGGTGACCATCTGTCATCTTTGGTTATCGGGGTAACTGGTCTGACCAGGTCTTATACCATTGAACGAACGCTAACTTCGTCAGCGTCTGAACTATATAAAACTTCTGGCTCAAAAGGCAAAGTTTCTTTATTTTTGAGTTCTTTTTCTTTACCTGGGAGGTTAATTAACTATGTTCACAAAAGAAACAAGTATAGGTCGTAATCGCATTACGACTCAATTGACAACGACCGCAATCGCATCGCGGTTCTTAAATGTCTTTTTTGATAACGACCGCAATCGCATCGCGGTTCTTAAATGTCTTTTTTGATAACGACCGCAATCGCATCGCGGTTCTAAAATGTCTTTTTTGATAACGACCGCAATCGCATCGCGGTTCTAAAATGTCTTTTTTGATAACGACCGCAATCGCATCGCGGTTCTAAAATGTTATCCATTGTGTGGCTGCAATCGCATCGCAGCTCAATTGATTTGATATAACATAAGGAGTATGGCAACTCGCCAAACCTAGTTATTATATCCCTTTAAATGTCATTTATACTTAACTTAATTAGAAGAAAAAAAGGACACTGGATTACTTATTACTTATACTGGATATATATTTCCGTTTATATATGTTTCCGTGTTATTATCATTTGAATTTACTAATTGACGCAAAACAGTTTGTTGCGTTAATTTTATCTAGATTGAAAATTACTGCCATAACTACGTTGTAAAAAAAGCAGGTCGGCGCGCTTAGACTTTTTCAGGTACCTACGTTTAAACAAAAAACGGATTTTACTTACTGTGATCCGTTATCGCTGGGTCTGATTCAGATGGATAACTATTTTTTCTTCATCGCTAACTCGTCGTTCTAAACGACGTATTTTGCTCAACATTTCTTCATCCGAACGAGAATGCTTATGCTTACGTTTACCCGTTATGGGTAAGCCAAACTAACTACTCACTCAAAAAAATTCTAAAACACCGTTAACACGCACTTTTCGCTAATTTTATCACGTAAAACGTATCAAACATGTATTTAAACAAAGTTTATTCCAAAATTTGTAACTTAAAAAGAAATTTTACTTGATTTTTAAACTATTTTGAACGACACGACGTTACGATGCCTGCACACAAGAAGCGAATGATAAAATTCCGTAGGGTAGGTAGGTAGTAGCTGGCGGGTGACAACCTGTCAATATTGGTTTTAATAAATTGAAGTAATTATTTTAGTGTGTTCTCTAAAATTGTGTTCGATGCCTGATACAATGAGGAGTGGACTACCTAGTGCAATATGTAAATCTCGAGGATGCAGCGACGAAATATAATGTAGGTAGTCTACAGTGTACTAGTTACATAGAATCCATACTAATATTATAAATGCGAAAGTAACTCTGTCTGTTTGTTTGTCTGTCTGTCTGTCTGTTACGCTTTCCCGCCTAAACCTCTCAACCGATTTTGAAAAAAATTGGTACAGACAATCTTTGAACCCTGAGAAAAAACATAGGCTACCTGTTATCCCGGAAAAATTTGTTATTCCCGAGGGAAATCTAAAAAGCGCGATATAACCGAACACCACGCGGGCGAAGACGCGGGCAGAAAGCACACAATCTTTAGACCCTGAGAAAGGACATAGGCTACCTTTTATCCCGGAAAAATTTGATGTTCCCGAGGGAAATCTAAAAAGCGCGATATAACCGAAATTTACGCGGGCGAAGCCGCGGGCGGAAAGCTAGTATATAATAAATTTGTACGTTACAAACATCATACAAAAGCAAATAAAAAATAATGACATATTTAAAGAGAGAGGAAATGCTTATAAATGCTTTTATCTAGCTCTCAAGAAAATTGATGACATAGTTTTTTTTTAATCTTTGCCGCTGGCTTGGAATTACTCCCATATCGTGGGTGCGTTTAGAGACATTTAAATTTTAAATTCACATAAACAAACAGCCAGACCCGGAACAACTACTTGTAGGCCATAAAAA